>OX419699.1:10453520-10939081 GCA_948474745.1 Oligia latruncula
TAATCACATGAAATAATGCGAGTTGCTGATTGGTGTTATCATACAACATCCTAGATTGAGCCAATAATCATTTACTTTGTAAATGGAAACAAACCATGTGCTAACATGGCGATTTTTCATCATTCTTCGCATGTCGTTTGATAATTATTGCGTGGCTGTTATGGGAATTTGGTTTAATCGTGCAATATTTTATCTTTTTGACACATTTTCTTTGTTTTGTTCAATATAATTATATCGGGGGAAAATGAGTGTGGACGCCTACGGACCGAGCTCACAAACCCTCACGTTTTTGGACACTGAGGAAGCGGATCTTATTGGGGCTGATACTCAAGGCTCCGAATTCGAATTCACTGACTTCACACTTCCTTCTCAAAGCCAAACACAGGCTTCCCAACATGATCATGGCTTGTCATCTTCAAATCAGGTTAGTGAAAACATAGTTCAATATTTTTGTTTTCCCTCTAACCTTATTTTGATGAATACGTAACTTTGCAAGTGGTCTCGGCTAGTATTTTACTCGGTATTATTTGCATTTCAGGTAAACGGTTTGGGTCGCTCTGACTTATCATCGAAAGTTTCCAATGTGACTAATGCCATAGCGGAATTGCAATTTGAGGAAGAAGATGAGGCCTTGTACAGCAAGGAGCTACCTGACCACGCGTGCAAATACTGTGGCATACATGATCCGGCCACTGTTGTCATGTGCAATATTTGCAACAAGTGGTGAGTCACTTTCTCACCTTAGTATCTTGTTACACTTGAACACAATCTATGATTAGTGTCACGTCAAACAAAACATTCTATCCTACACGCCTTACCACTAACCTGGAAGATTTAAATCATCAGACAATAATAATATAATAACATGCTACAACCTGGTCAAATAATGCCTAACATTATGTATAAACTTCATTGTTCTAGAAATGTTGGTTTTACCCACATACAAAGGTCATTAACTAATTTATTCATAGTAAAATCTGGCAAGTGTTAACCTTCCCGTCCTTTGAAATTACTTGAACTTTCTAGAATGCAAATTAAGTTTTCAAGTTTAATTTGCATCACAATGTCTATGATTTGCATTACACCAGTAACTTCGAAAAGTACACATTCCAACATAAGGCTAAGAACTAAACATTCACTTCACACTAAATAAGACTTATGTTGTGGTAAATCAAACAATAACCTGTGTTGCACTGCAATTATATAATTCTGATTCTGTCAGATGACCTTGTTTCGCAGTGAATGTGCAACAAGATATAAAATGGTTACAAAACTAACTCGATAAACTGCTACAAGTTATGGCTAACATCAATGGTAAGGATATCATTCATATGCCACCACTCAAAATACTTACCTTTCGGCTAAAAGCTAATTTTCAGGTGCTTATGGAGAACTCATAGAAAAGTTATAATTGAGCAAAATATCTATTATAGGTTCTGCAATGGGCGTGGAAACACCTCAGGCTCGCATATCATCAACCACTTGGTACGTGCCAAGCACAAGGAAGCTGCGTTGCATAGAGACGGGCCACTCGGGGAGACGTTGTTGGAATGCTACTCATGCGGTGCAAGGAATGTGTTTGTTCTTGGCTTTATACCAGCTAAGGCGGACTCTGTTGTCGTGCTGCTTTGCCGGTAAGAGAAGTACTAATTTGTATTTATATAAACATGTGTAATAGATAACAGCTTTCAGTAGTCAAATATGTGGTATTATGATATAATGTCTTGCATAATATTTTGTGATGTTGTTTGTGCAAAATTTTAGATTTATCAAATGCTGGCAAATTGACAAGATTTCTAAAATTTTTGTTTTCTAAGAAAAAAATTATAATTTAGGTTTTTCCTATAAAAATAATGATGTTTAAATATTACTGTAAGATTACTATCTATGTCGTTTATTTCAGCCAACCTTGTGCAGCTCAAAGCTCCTTGAAGGACATGAACTGGGATCAAGAACAGTGGAAACCTTTGATATGTAGGTTTTGGCTTATTTTACCATACATAAAATTGTCTTTAACGAGGGCCTACTAAAGTATTAGCACCTGCAAAGACTGAGTTAAATAGCTTGATTTCTGAAGGCCAATTCTCGTAACTTAAAACGTTCAAAGTCTAGTCACTCTCGGTCTCATTTCGGCGACGAACAAATGTCGAAAACTTGTAAAAATGTATTGAAATTAGGGTATTTTTGACAGATTGAGACTGAGATCAGACTGTGAATGTTCTTAGGAGCCCATACTACCTCAGCTAAAATTCACTCTTTATCTCGCTTGCACGATACTGCTCGCGGACTGAGTGAGAGCAAGACAGAGTGCGGTGCTGGGCGGCAGGCAGCGCCAATAGTTTAGGTAGTTGCTTTTTACAGTGAAAATAATGGTAATTTGAAAAAAATAAGAAACCTAGTACCTGCTTTATGTTTAATTCAGTAGTTATGCAAAATTTGATGATCTAATTTGGAGTATTTTTTTAATACTAGCGGTTTATTGTTCGGTTTTGAGGAACTTTGTAAAAAAAATCTATCGAGAAAATTTTATGGAATCGTGTTTTCGCCAAACATAGTACTTAAGAGTAAACTAGCCGCGAGCTCGAACTCACTGGTAGTCATGGCAGGCCTCCGTCACTCCATGTACTTGCGTGCTATAATTACCTACCGCCCGGCCGAGCGGTCTCGGGCCGTTTGCGGACCAAATTCAGTGCGGTTTTCGCAAGTGAAGCGCACGCACGTTGTTCAATTTGAATCGTACCATTCGTTTGTACGCGTACCTACGATGCCGTCTGGTGCCTTATGTGCAGTAGATGGGTGCAAATCCAGTAAAAGAAGGGATAAAAACCTAACATTTTTCCATTTACCTGTCAATAAAGATGTCATGTCATGTTTTAGATGTATTGCACAGTCAGCACCAATTTATAAAAAAAATATTTTATAAACGATACAATAGGCTATTTGACAATGTAAAAAATAAGGTCATATTATTGACACTCGTATAGATTATCGCTTTTAAAATCGATTTGCATTAATTTCACTACAAAACAATGTATTATTTATAAAAAAAATCCCGAAAAAAACTTCATCTTTTTAAATCTGGCGCCACGTAATCGAAAACGGTCTGGATTGGCTGAACTTAAGATGACGTCATGATTTAGTAAATTTCTGTCTATCGTTTACATAACAGATGAATTTTGTCTAGTAACTCGACCGTTTCAACGTTTGTTTGCGTGAATCGTGACGTCACGACGCCACATTGTTAAAGATAGCGTTTTGGCGGCTTATTTAAACAGTACATTTTTATTTACTATTTTTTAAAAGAAATACATTATGCAATTTAAAGTAATAGGTTTTTGTGGGCTCGTTAGACACCATTAAATAATCTGAGATGTTTATCAGAAACCAGTCAAATAGCCTATTTTAAACTACCACCTATAGTCAGAACATATTCACCGTTCTCAATAAAATAGACACAAATAGTTATGTTAATTTTATTTTATCGAAGAGGCAGCCCTGCGATTGCTGTGGGATCGCGCGGTGCGTAGCAATCACAACTGTACGCTTGAGCATTTAGGCACATTTTAGCATGCAGCGGTTGCTGACGCGACGGAGTAGGCTATTATAGCAGTAGGTATTGGAAATTTTCCACTGAGTGAAGTATCTGTTACGTAGTAACTATTTAGTAATCTGTGGTCATGGCCAAAAAGCACGCTGTCTCACCTGGCTTTGTGTCCGACAGAGCTGGTATCAGTGATGAGCAGTTCTCACGCACAGAAACACCGTTCCGAACTAGTAGGCGCGTAAAAAAATTCGGAAAGTGCTACGGAAAATCGATTTTTATGAAAAAACCACTGCATTTTATTATTATAAATATAATATTTATTAATAAAATTACAAATTAAGTTCATTAATATTAAACTCTTCGATAACTGAGCTTTGTTTGTACGGACTTGGTTTTAAAGATTTCACAGTTCTTTTACTACTTATTTACACCCATTATAAATAGCAAGAAAATAGTATATTTCATTACAAGTGCGGAAAGGCTGTCATTGCAAAGAGTTCCGACAAATGTCTACCCGAGCCGAGGCGCAGCCGAAGGCGAGGGTTGACAGTCGGAACAAGTTGCAATGACGGTTCCGCAGGTGTACTGAACGACTATTTTTAATACAGTTGCGAAAAAATGAAGCAATTTAATAAAATAATAAAAACACAATATTGCTTTTTTCTCTTCTCTCCACGCAAACAATTAGTCGTATTTGGATATGTAACGACTTTTTGACTTTTCCGGTAAAATGTTCTCCGAAGCATTTTGTGCAATTATACTGAGTTCCGGTGGTGTTAATTTAAAAAAAATAGGGTCGAAATTACTCATTTTGTGCAACAAACAACTAAACTCGCAAAGCAAATTTCTGGAAAATGGCGCCAACCGTAGAATATAAGCAGAGTTTTTTTTTCATCACCCATTTTGGTAGGCAAAAGGAACTATCCATACAGCTTAGTCATCAGTATATTTTTTTTATTGATATGAAATGAAAGGAAATTTAATGAGATGAAATGAAATGAAACCTAACCTAACTCATTCAATTAAATCATTAAATCTGATATTGAAATAAATTAGTAGCTTCTTTTTAGAAATATACGTATTTGTATGAATCACAAAAACTCTTTAGTAAAAACTTCATGGTTGGTTTTTCTTTTTAATAGACATTATTTTGACAGTTGGGAAAGAGACACGCACGAGTTCGGGAAAGGTAAAAAAAAAGCACTAGTATGTAATAGCCCACTTTCCGAACGCTATACGTCCCTGCAATACACCACTTTTTGAGCAACTGTATTAAAAACTAATTTTCGCTGGCTCATAACTTTTAATGGCTTTTTATTTTACTATTCTGTTTCCGTACAGACAAAATTAATAATAACTCAAAACGATATTATGTTTAACTTTGGATGCACAATGTCAAACAGTGGAGTAATATTCTACCGAAATTTGTATGGATAAAATATCGACTAGTGGCACCTTAACATTCATCCTCAACTTTACCATAAGTATATGTCTATCAAAATGAATGCTGCAATACTTTCGACGTAACGGCGGATCATGCTAAGCTATTTGAGGTAATATAGGCCCTTAAAATTACGAGAATTGCCCCTCAGTTAATCTCAGAATAACATTTTAACGTACATGTTTCCTTATGGTTACTACAAACAAAACCAATTATATTAGAACTCATGAGTCATAATAGTGTTTGTAATCAAGTAGGTAATGAATATTCATCGACTTTTGTAACAAAAATGTTTTATATTTTGCAGCTGACCGTGCCTTTCTATCTTGGCTGGTCAAAGTACCTTCTGAAGCTGAGCAGATGAGAGCTCGCCAGGTAAGCCCATCTTCTTTCATTTACTGTCCTTGATCTGTTTGTTTTAGCTGTAAGTCTCCCATGTTATTCAAATAAATAAATAAAATAAGTAACATATAAATAACCAGTTTTTGCCTGCATAGAGCTTGGAATTTACCCCTCGGGATGAAAAAGTATCTCCCTAACCTAACCTAACCTAACCCAGGTCCTGGTCTACCTGAATGCCAAATTTCATTGAAATCCATTCAGCCGTTAAGGTATGCAAAAGGTAACAGGCAGACAGTGTTACTTTCACATCTTACTATATAAATAAAACAAACTCGGGTTGGTTACATCATTTATAACTCAAAAACGACTAGACTGATTTTTATGATATTTGATTTGTTGGATTTGTCATCACCACAAATAGCAGAATAACTATTAAAACATGCTAAAAATTCACGAAAAAAAAAATTAAGATAATTCATTTTCTCATAATTTTTTTTTATGAAATGGCTTTTTTGATGATATCTCGAGAACGGATACATTGATTTCGATGTCGCTTCGAAGTTCGCCGAGTTAGCTAGTTTATAATATACCCCTAAACATTTTTCTATAGTCGCCTGTTACAAAGGCTGAGTTTATTGCCTTTAAATAATCACAATTGAGTGTGGCTGGTAGAGAGAATTTCCTAATATTATGTAGAACCCATTATGTAAGACCCATTAACACTGGTAAATTTGGTGACCAAACCCTACACCCCTGTGCAGCAGTTGTGCATGTGGCTACAAGATACAATGGTAGTCTAGCATTTATCAGTACAGTAACATAATAAATGATTTGACACGGGTTTCATCATAAAACAATGGAACATTGTGCAGAACCAAAAAAATTTTTAAGTTAGGTCAACTTCTGCACTGGTAACCACAATGGCCAAAATAGTTTTATTAAATACCGAAAATATACTCATTTCCTATACATAATAATGTATAATAAAATATGTAGTACTTAACAAAATTAAAACTGCACATTGAATATTTTTGAAATTATTTTGCTTCGAGGTCTGGAGAGTCTGATGACGAAAAATTTTTTTTTCCTCCTTTGTCTGGATGTATGTTCCGGATTGGCGCAAAACAGATTTGTATGAAATTTGGCACACAGGTTATAACCTGGATTAACATAGGGTCATTTTAATTCCGGTAGTACGTTCCCGTCGGATATTTTTCGACACCCACGCGGGCAAAAGCTAATACAAGATATTACTCTTTTCTTTGTTGCTATAAATAGATATAAACATATAAGTTGTTTCTTCTAGGTGACTCCACAGCAAATTGGACGCCTCGAAGAACTGTGGCGCGACAATGTGGATGCTACCTTCCAGGATCTGGAGAAACCAGGCGTGGATGAAGAACCTCATCAAGTGCTCTTGAGGTTAGTAGTAATAGGTAATACGGACTGGTGTTCGCAGCTCCACGTCAACGCGCGTATTTTGCGTACCGTTTGGAAAATCGGTTATTCAATTCATCCTAGCTCCTCAAGGAAGGCCAGCAACGCCTCGGGTGTTACTGACAATCTCACGTTAGTAGTGCTATAAATAATATGTGTTTAAATGTTATGTTTAACTTACCAAACCCAGAACAAAAATATTTCCAAGCTAGTTGATACCAATGAATCAGATAATGGAGATGAGCTGCTAGTGTGTTTTACCAAATTACAATAATTTTTGGCCGGTTACCTTACCCTAAATAAATTGCAATAAGGGGAAGAGAATGATGATGATGTCGCCAAATCAGGTGTTCAGTTTTGTCCTAGAAAACTCGTTAAAATTTATATCGGCAGTGACCAAAAGGGGTGTCTATATTTGACGCGGGCTCTGTCGCCATAAGAAACTTAAGGGCCTTTGTACACGGCATAGTTTCTTTACAGTACGGCTACGGTGTATAAACCGCACCGTAGAAAAAAAAATGTGTCTGTCAACAAGCTTCCATAGCGATTTATACAACACTGACGACCGTGCCAAAGTTTTTCACGGCAAGCGTTTGTGTACAAAAGGCCTAAGGGTGTTAAGCGAAGTTAACCGATTCGTTGCGGATGGCACGTCTCCCGTGCCATCATTCTTTTTTGCATGTAGCGTTAGGCACGGCAGCCGTGTCATTCCAAAATCGATGGTAACTCCTTTTTTTTTTTTTTTTTTTTTTGCGGATGGGAAATCATCAAATGACCCCTCCCGCTCTGGGTGGAGCGGAAGGGAGTGTCAGACTCTTACTGACTAAAACCCACCCGTGTTCCTTCCTTAGCCCTTTATGTTCCGGGCCAGCGGTAACCCTTTCGGACAATCCCGCTGACCCGGCAGGCTTCGGCCCTATGGGGCCCCTCCTCGATGCTGACATCTCTTTGAGGCGCGCGTGGAACACGTACGCGCCGTCCGGCACGGGCCTGGTCCTGATCGGACGGTGAGCTACCCATTACTCTCCGCCCGCAGGCCCGCGCCTACGGTGGCCGGGAGTCGTCGCGCGGCTCCCGACGCCCGGAGCGTCTCCCGCGGCGGCTGGGACGGGAGGCTCTCTCCCTGAGCCGTCCCGCCACCTCCTTCGCTAGCATGACTGCTTCGCAGAAGGAGGTGACTGCCTCCCACTCCCTCTCGCCCCGGACCATGGCTTGCACCAGGGCCGGGCGCGAGAGGTCGCCGCCGCTGCCGATCGCCTCTACGAGGACACGGCGGTGCTCCGCCCAAGCGGGGCAGACCTCCACCGTGTGCTCCACCGTGTCCTCTGGGCGATCCTGGCAATGGTGACACCCGGGCGTTTCCTCCCGCCTGATGATGTGCAGGAACCTCCCGAAACTTCCGTGTCCGGTGAGGACCTGCGTCAGGCGGTAGGTGAGGGCGCCGTGGCGCCTCCCTAGCCACTCCTCAAAGAGGGGTCTTATCGCCGCTATCGCGGCGTGCCCTGCGCTGGGTTGCGACAGTCGTTCCTTCCATGTCGCCATGAGATCGCGCCGGAGCTCAGTCCGCTCCGCAGCGATTTGCCGCGGAAGCGGAACTTCCCCCCGGCTTAGTGCCTCCGCGCGCCACTCATAGACGCGCGCGAGGACTATCGCCTCCAGATCCCATGGCGGCAGTCCGGCAATGAGGCTTGCCGCCTCGCCAGAGATCGTGCGGTAGCCCCGGATAAGCCTTATGGCTACCACCTTCTGGGGCGCGTTCAGGTAGTGGGCGGCTCGCCGCCGCAGTGAACGCGCCCACACCGGGGCCCCGTATAGGGCCATGGACCGCACGACCCCCGCGTAAAGCCTCCGGCAGGAGGCGTTTGGCCCCCTCAGGTTGGGCAAGAGCCGCTTGAAGGCGGCCCCGGCCCGTTCCAGTTTGGGGGCCAAACGTCGGAAATGCTCGACGAAGTTCCACCGGCTGTCGAGGACGAGACCCAGGTACCTCATCGTTGTCTCGACGCCGATGTGAACCCCTCCTACCGTTAGTTGGGATCCCGGTGGTGGCGCGTTCCGGGGCCCATGAAACGACATGGCCTCGGACTTGTGCAATGCCACCTCGAGACCCAACTGCCGGATCCTCTCCACGACTATCGCAACCCCGCGTGTCATCGCGTCGGCCGCCGCCTGATGCGACCTCCCCTGCGCCAGGACCAGCGTGTCGTCAGCGTAGCAAACCACGCTGACGCCCTCAGGGAGGTCGGCCCGCAGCACCCAGTCGTAGCCGATGTCCCACAGGAACGGCCCCACGACCGATCCCTGTGGGACACCGCACGACATCTCTCGCCGGTTCCACTCCCCATCGCGACCGGGGTAGCTGACGGCTCTGTCCGTCAGATACGCCTCGACTATTCGACGGAGGTAGGGCGGCACCCGGTGATACCGGAGTGCCTCCACAATGCAGCTCCAGGGCAGGGTGTTGAACGCGTTGGCGATGTCGAGTGACACCGCCACGACGACCCCACCCTGGGACACCGCGTCCCCCGTCGTGAGGGCTCTCACGCGCATGATGGCGTCCACCGTCGAGCGCCCCTTGCGGAAACCAAACTGGCTGTCCGCAAGATCCGGCCCCGTCCTCACCAGGTGCCCGACGAGGCGGCCCACAATCACTCTCTCAAAGAGCTTGCCGACCTCGTCGAGCAGCACGATGGGCCGGTATGCGGACGGAGAGTCCGCAGGGCGCCCTGGCTTCCGAATGAGGACCAGCTTCCCCGTCTTCCAACGGAGTGGAAACCGGCCTCTCTCCAAACATGCGCTTAAGAGCGCCTCCAGTCGAGGCCCGAGAGCCCTCGAGGCCAGGACCCAGGCTTTACCCGGCAAGCCGTCGAGTCCTGGGGCGGTATTTTTGGCCTTCAGCCTTCCTACCGCCGCTCTCAGTTCTACCCCGGTCACTTCAGGGATGTCGTCGTCGTCGTCCGCGTGGTCCGCTTCGGGCACCGCAATTGGCGGAGCCATGGGCGGGGGGGTGTGCACCCCCCGTGAAGGGAACAGAGCGCTCACCACCTCCTCCACCAGCTGGGGGCGGAGACTCTGCGTCAGCGGGGGGGCCCAGGTGCGGAGTTTATTCCGCACCATTTTATAAGGGCGCCCCCACGGATCTCTGTTCAGAGTCTCCAGCATCTCCTCGCGGGCCATATCCTTGGCCCGCTGGACAGCCTCTTGGAGGGCGGTCTTCGCTGCTCTGTACCCCTCGTACAGCTCCGCCTCCGTGGCTTCCGCATCCGGAGGACGAATGCGGAGCCTGCGGTGCCTGGTGTACCGGTGTCGCGCATCGACGCACGCCTTGCGTAGCGCGTCCAGCTCCTGCGACCACCAGTACACCTGACGTCGGGCGCGTCCTGGCCGGACTCGGGGCATTGCCACGTCGCAAATCTCGGACATGGCCTCCCGGAACCACTCCGCCTCCTCGTCGATATCGGCAGGCCTGTCCGGTGATGACACCCAGGCCTGCACGATCGAGGCTTCCAGGAGGAGCTCCCGGTCCAGCTGCTTCAGCGCCCACCGCGGACCACTCGGGGCCTGTTGGACCAGCGCGCTAGAGGTCTGGGCGGAGACGTCGAACCGGATATACCGGTGATCGGAGTAGGTCTCCACCTCCTCCATGACGCGCCAGTCAATGACACGCTGTGACAGAGCGGGGCTGGCAAACGAGATGTCCACCACTGACTCACCCCGCATCCGCACACACGTGGGAACAGAACCCCGATTTAGGACGACCAGGCCTGTTTCCAGAGCCCAGTCCTCCACCATCCTACCCCGCACATCTGTGCAACGGGAACCCCAGGCCAAATTCTTGGCATTGAAGTCCCCGAGCACTAGCACGGGGAAGGGATGGCTTCCGGCGACGACGACACTCAACTCTGTTAAAGAGTTGTGGAACTCGGCGAGAGTTCGGCTCGGAGAGAAGTATACTCCCACGACTACAACCTCTCCGAACCGTGCTGCTACACACCCCTGTCCCTTCGTGACGCATTCCAGGGACGGGGTGCCGGCGGCGACCGACGAAACTATGGCCACTGAGCCGCTCAGGTCCTCCACCCAGTCATCCCTGGGCGGGACAAAGTACGGCTCAGCGACCACGGCGATGTTGATCGACCACTGCGCCACGCTCTGGAGCAACAGATCCTGAGCGCATGCGCAGTGGTTGATGTTCGCCTGGAGGAGGCGCAATGGAGCCATTACTCCTCCATTTCAGCCCCCTCCTGGGCCCCCTGCGAGGGCTCCACGACGGCAGCGGCGGCGGCGGCGGTGGCGGCGGTAGTGGCGGCGGCAACGGCGACGGCGGTGGCGGCGGTTGTGGCGGCGGCAGCGGCGGCGGCGGTGGCGGCGGCAGCGGCGGCGGCGACGGTGGGAGTGTCGGCGGCGGCGGAGGGCCTGCCTTTCCTCCTGGTTCCGGTGGGTGGGGCGCAGGACTTGCTCCCCGCCCGGTGATCGGCCGGCTTGCCAGCAGCCGCACATGTGATGCAGTGCGGCGCGGCGTTGCACGAGCCGGCCTTGTGTCCGGGCTGACCGCAGCGGAAGCACAGTGTGCTGCGGTCTACCTCGGAGGTGCACTGGATGCCAACGTGGTGCCCCACATGGCATCGGTAGCACCTCAGAGGCTTGGGTTCCAGGAGTTTGACCTGCGCTGAAACCCAGCCCACCAGGAGCCTTCGGCCCTCCACAATCGTCCTGGCCGCCGTCACGGGGCAGCTAACCGTAACGGTTCGCATCCCCGCGAAGTCAGGACGTAAGGTGCCCGCCTTGACCTGGTCGGCCAGACACCCGCCCGTCCTGACAACGGCGGCCACCACATCTCCCTCCGTCACGGAGTCATCCAGGCCCAGTATGCGCATGTCTGCGCACTTGACGGGCCTGGTGACTCGAGCTTCGTCCGCTAGGGACGCCCTTATCCTCTCAGCTAGGGCGTCAGCGGTGGGGCCACTTGTAGCACCGGGGATCTCCAGCATGCGGGCGCCAGTGGCGGTCACCCTGTGCCGGAGGCCCCCGGTGATCCCCAGCTCACGGAGGTCCACCGTCTCTCTCGCCTTTGAGAGCACGTCACGGTACGTCACGCCCCTCTTAACCGCGTCCGGCTGTAGCGTTATCACTACAGCCGCGGTCTTCGGGGCGCGAAGCCTAGCCGCAACGGCTCTCTCCTTGCGGCGCCGCCTTTGCTCCTTCTTCCTGGCCGCCTTGGCCGCCCTTCTCTTCTCCCCGGCCACCTGCCAGTCGGCGTCGGTCGCGGGAGAAGTGTGGGAGTTTTGGGGGCGGGGCGTGGGCTCTGGGGCCTTCGCCTCCCGCGCCGCTCTGCCCTTCTTCTTTCGGCCCTGCGCCGGGGGGTTGCCCATAGGCGCCGGGGCCCCGCCAGCTGGCGCCGGCGCCGCGGCTCCTCCAGCCGATGCCGGTTGGGCCGACGCCGGTTTGGCCGGCGCCGGTTTAGCCGACGCCGGCCTGGCCGACGCCGGCTTGGCCGGCGCCTGGGCCCGGCCCGACGGTCCGGATTTAGGGCCGGCAGCTGCCGCAGCGGCGGCGTACGAGGCCGCCTTCGGCCCCGGGGTCGCTCCGCCCGCCAGGGGGGGGCGCAGGACTATGCCCTCCAGGACGGAAAACCGCGCCTGGAAGGCCGCCAGCTCCTGCCGAACCAGGCTGAGGACCTGGTTCTCCACCGGGACGGGCTGGCTCGGTGGTTGCGCTCCCCCGGTGGCCCGCAGGCCGGCCAGGTCTGCCCGGAGCCTCCCGTTCTCCTTTTGGAGAAGCTCCGTGGCTGCCGTCAGGCGGGCGACCTCCGCCCGCAATTCGGCCACTTCGCCGGCCGAAGGGCCGGTGTAGTTGGCCGCCTCCGCCGCCGCCATGATGGAGGCCGTCGCCGAGACTATGGCCCTGTTCTTAGAAGTCTGTAGCTTCTTCAAGGACACGTCCCGGATGGCGGCCTCCACTACCGCCGCGAACCTTCGCATGGAGTCCGCCTCGGGGTCAGGGGCGTCAGCCGCACCCGCCTCGTCGCTCGAGGGTCCCGAAGCGGCCGTACGACCGGTCCCCCCCTCCTTTGCGGACTCCTCCGCTCTCTCCTTCGCCTCACGGGCATTGAGCCCCCTCCCCTTGCCTCGTTCTCGGACCCCACCCCGCCTACTTGTGGGGATTTTTCGGGCCGAGGCCTGCTCTCCGTCTGAGGACAGTCCCTGGCTATCCCCAGACCTTGGCCGCTTGCCTATCTTCGCAGCCACCTCCCCGGCACGGCAGGGGCTCTCTGAGCCTCCCATGCTCGTGCCTCCAGATGCGGCGTCGGACTCCGACCCCGCATCACTTCTCGCCTCTTCTTGGTCCCCTGAGGGACAGGAGCCTCCTCGGCTCTTGTTGCCAATGGCAAGCGGACGACATACTTTGCCCCCCCCAGAATACGATTGGGGGCTTGACGTTCCCAAAGGGAACGTGGCGGATTCTCCGACTGCTGAGCAGCCGGTACCGCCCTGGGGTAGTTTATTTCGGTCTGTCGATTCCATTATTGTGTTCCTTTTAAGGGTGAGGTCCCTTTTTTGCGCTAACGACCGGATCCCCTCCGGCCATTCATCCCCTCGGCACGCTAGACCTTAGGATTGGGGTAATTTTTTATAGAGGTTTTCTACCTCGCGGCCCGGGCCTCAGTGGCCTGGACCCCCGGTCCTGTCAGTTCAGGATTACGGGGTGGCCGACGGCTGGGCAGAACCAACCGCCGCCCCGGCGTCCCCACGCTGCCGCCGGATGCCGGACAGACGCAGCGCGGGCATGGGACACCCTCCACCACCCACACTCTTGTGGGTACCGCGGTGTGAACCGCCCCGCGACGATCTACGCCCACTCACCTCCCTCTGTAAGCAGAGGGGGAGTAGCCGCGTGACCGCCTGTAGCCCGGTTCCCTTCACCGACCATCGAGGATGATCGGTGACTGGAACCATGACCTTCTCCTCCTGTCGAAGATTTGCCGCCCCCCCCAATTGTCCACCCAAACCTGGTGGGCAATTGGAGCCGACGTTGCCCAGGGTGCGCCACGTGGAGGCTCTTCAACGTGCACCCCATGGTAACTCCTTCAAATTAACTTTTAGGGAGATCTACTCTAAACACAACTGTCTTCGTTTTTTTTTTCAGTTCGTATCCTTCGTTTCTGGATATTGTGTTATTTTTTTTAAATAGGGGTAACCAACCTTTTTGTAAGTTCGGTTGATATTATAAACCACCAAATAATAATAAAAAAATCACTTATCATCCATTTCCAAAGATACAGTTATTTTGCGTCTTGTAATCACTTGACACAAGGTTCCTGACCGTCCACGTTAGATTTCCAATGTAAACCAAAAACATTCAGGCCTAAAACATTTAAAAAAATGGTCAAAATACTGTTTTCTTTAACGCATGGCTGAAAACACGGGAGGCGTCATCTAATCGTATGGCGTTTGGCACGGCAGCCGTGTCACGTTATTTTTGTTCAGCGCCACAGCTATAAGTTTGACAAATTGGACATCGCAACGAATCGGTTAAGATTAGCAACAAAAGTTGCAGAAGTTTATTTCCGCAAGCAATTCCTATCATGTAAACAATCGCAGCCAGCGGATTTGAATCCGCAAGTTTTCCAAGTAAGAATCGCTTGCGGAAGTCAACTCAGCATTGTCTAATGTATTGTTCCTTTTTCAGATACGAAGATGGCTACCAATACCAGAACATCTTTGGTCCTCTCGTGAAGCTAGAAGCGGACTACGATAAGAGGCTGAAGGAGTCTCAAACTCAAGAAGGCATTGAGGTCCGTTGGGATGTTGGGCTCAATAAGAAGACCATCGCGTATTTCACGCTCGCTAAAACTGATAGTGATATGAAACTGATGCATGGAGATGAGCTGAGATTGAGGTGATTTTTTTTTATATTTATGGACTCCTGAATAAATTATCCTATAGTAGAATTATGTTTAACTGCAGCGATAATCTGCAGGGCTGGTTGAAATAACCACCGGCGGCCGCTATGGCCCACGTACAATGGTCCACTTGAAAGACGAAGAGCGGAAAGCAAACCGTCTAACATAGAACATAGCGCCAATAACCTGCAGCTGTGATTGGCTGAATTATCAACAGCCAATCGCAACAATTGACTTGCGTTTAATTGTAATACATGAATAATTTTCGTTCTACGTTTGCCTACACTGGGAAGCTCAGTGTAGACACTTAGTTCTCTCTATATTACACCAGATAATTCAGTGTTATGACTGTTACTATTACAGATATGTAGGAGAGCTGCATAAAGCCTGGTCGGGCGTGGGCCACGTGATCAAAGTGCCCGACAACTACGGCGATGACGTCGGGCTCGAGCTCAAGAGCGGCGCCGGCGCACCTCTGGACTGCACCTCGAACTTTGTGGTTGATTTCATCTGGAAGAGTACTTCTTTTGACAGGTGGGTGAACATAGTCTAAATATTGAAATAATAGGTCACTCACTGTAATTAATTTCACACATTGCATTGCAGTCAGTGATAACTGATAAGATATTGGAAATTCATAAAAACATATTTTTGTAAAACTCATTTTGATATTTCTCAAATTCGTAAAATTACTGAAAGTTTTCGAAGTGCGTACGTTTCACATTTATATTATTTTCTTATTCGGTCTAGGATGCAACTAGCCCTGCGCAAGTTCGCGGTAGACGACTCGTCGGTGTCCGGCTACATTTACCGTCGCCTCTTGGGACACGAAGTTGAAGAGGTTTTGTTCCGCGTTCATCTGCCGAAGCACTTCAGCGCTCCCAACTTGCCTGACCTCAATCGTTCTCAGGTAAATATCGCATTATATTTCAGTGTACCCTAATATTTAACCGATTTCTAAATGGAAGAGGTCATTATTTGTGTTTAGTTCTTTAACAGTATTTCGTTGTTTCTTTACAGGTGTATGCAGTTAAACACGCCTTACAGCGTCCCCTTTCTCTAATCCAAGGGCCGCCAGGAACAGGTAAAACTGTGACGTCTGCTACGATCGTGTACCAACTGGTGAGACAGAACAGCGGCCCTGTGCTCGTGTGCGCTCCGTCCAACACCGCCGTCGACCAGCTCACGGAAAAGATCCATAGAACCGGTCTCAAGGTCGTCCGACTTTGCGCCAAGTCACGAGAAGCTATGGAGTCCTCAGTGTCGTTTCTGGCACTCCACGAGCAAGCTAGGGCGCTGGGTTCCGCAGACAGCGAGCTCAGGAAGCTGACGAGGCTGAAGGAGGAGGCGGGCGAGCTGTCGGCCGCGGACGAGCGCCGCTACCGCGCACTGCGCCGCGCCGCCGAGCGCCGCCTGCTGGACGCGGCCGACGTGGTGTGCACGACGTGCGTGGGCGCCGGCGACCCGCGCGTGGCGCGCATGCGCTTCCAGTCCATCCTCATCGACGAGGGCATGCAGTCCACGGAGCCCGAGTGCATGGTGCCCGTGGTGCTGGGCGCGCGCCAGCTCATCCTCGTGGGCGACCACTGCCAGCTCGGCCCCGTCGTCATGTGCAAGAAGGCGGCTAAGGCGGGCCTCAGCCAGAGTCTTTTCGAACGTCTGGTCGTCCTCGGTATCCGTCCATTCCGTCTTGAAGTCCAATACAGGATGCATCCAGAACTGTCACGTTTCCCCTCTGATTTCTTCTACGAAGGCTCTCTTCAGAACGGAGTAAGCGCTGAGGAACGTCGTTTGCATAAAATCGACTTCCCGTGGCCTAGACCAGACCGCCCGATGTTCTTCTATGTAACGCAAGGACAAGAGGAAATTGCTGGATCTGGAACATCTTACTTGAACAGAACCGAAGCTGCTAATGTTGAAAAACTTACAACACGGTTTTTGAAAGCGGGCGTACGTCCCGAACAGATTGGCATCATCACACCTTATGAGGGCCAGCGGTCCTACCTCGTGCAGCACATGCAGTATCAAGGTAGCTTGCACGCTAAACTTTACCAAGAGATAGAAGTGGCCAGTGTGGACGCATTCCAAGGAAGAGAAAAGGACATTATCATCATGTCCTGCGTTCGTTCTAATGAGCACCAAGGAATCGGATTCTTGAGCGATCCTCGTCGTCTGAATGTAGCTCTGACACGCGCCAAGTATGGTCTTATAGTGGTCGGCAACCCCAAGGTATTGAGCAAACAGCCACTGTGGAACCACTTGCTAGCGTTCTACAAGGAGCGCCGTGTGCTTACCGAGGGTCCACTTTCAAATCTGAAGGAATCTGCTATCCAATTTGCGAAACCAAAGAAGCTGGTGAATGCACAAAATCCGGGATCCCACTTCATGTCTACGTCGATGTTTGACGCGCGCGAGGCGATGGTGCCGGGCTCCGTTTACGACCGCGCGCGGCCCCTGCGCGACCCGCTAGCCTATGTGGGCCCCGAGCGCGCCGCCCTGCTGCACGCTCCTGTGCCGGCGGCCGCCTTTGCGGCGCAGCGCGGCATGGCGCGGGCCCCGCCGGCCGCGCGCAGCGGTCGCAGGCGGCCGCCGCGTCTGTCGCAGGAGCCGCTGTCACAGCAGCCGCCGCTATCGCTGTCGCAGGGCGCGTCGCAGCCCGACTTCAGCCAGGAGTCGGCGGCGCCCGACTGCCCGTCGCAGCCCGACGGGCTCCTGTCGCAGGACTCCACGTACCAGGGCGGGTTCCGAGCGCGCTGCAGCCAGTACTGAGAGTGCCGGGCGGACCGCCGCGGGGCCGCGCACTGCCGACACACCCGCCGGGGTGACATCCACGGTACTGACGACAGACGCCGACGCGCACCGCACGCCTGACCACGACGACCTCGGCTCGGGTGTAGAGAGGGAGGGTTCCCCGCGGTGCGTTACGATCGCGGGGTTGAATCGGTTGCGCCGGCGGCGGAATCCGACCGCGACTTTGTTAGTCTTCGCCCATCGACCGTATTGAAGAGTGAAAACTCAAACTTAGAAATTGTGTCACGCGCGGAGCATACTTGAGCGACAAGTTTCGTTGCCTAAGGTAAAATGTAACCGTTCCATTACAGGGATAGTATTTTTATAGGATGTTGAAATAAAACCGATGTTACTACAAGGGTTAATTAAAATAATGCAAGCTCTATGAGCAAATTGGTCATAAATGTTAAATGTAACTCCATTAGACACGTATGCACCAAATCGACATTGCTATAAACTTGTTGCTATCCCCTATTACTACACGCGTTACTATGTAACAATTAGAAACGAGTAGACAATGACGTCTAAAGGGAGAATCAAGGTGGCTCTGATCGAATTTTGAAGGCTTGGAGGACGCAAATTTACGAGGGAAGAAGGATGGATAATTATGTATAAAATTTTGTAGAAAAACTATGTTAAAAGAACACACTTCATGAAATCGTAAGTTAATTATAATTCCTACAGTGGCAGAATTGTAAGGGACTATTTTATTACGACTTAAAATCATTAAAATATTGTAGAGATATTTTTAAAATCATTCATAAAAATCCAGTTTTATTTGAGTGTGTAATGACAAGACTTGTTTTCTCGTTTCTAGGTGTATTAGCAAATCGCGATTTACCAAAAATTTGGGTACGCGAACGAATATCACCTCAGTTCGCTTCGTAGAAATTTAAACTCATTTTTATTTAACATTGTAATAAAAAAAAAACGAAATCTTAAGCCAGTTAGGCCCTTTGTAGATATCATGGTTTCTGGACGGTACGACGCATATACCGCGCCGTAGAAAAAGCGTGTCTGTCAACAAGCATAGTGATCCATACAACACTGACGACCACGCACACACACACGGCGTATAAACCGCGCTGTAGAAAAACCGTGTCAAGCTTCCATCGTGATCCATACAACACTGACGACCACGCCTACACACGGCGAATAAACCGTAGTTTGTCACGGAAAGAAAAACGTGTGTTTACAAAGGGCCTAAGTCAGAATATAATTTATTAGGCGATACATGCAGTAATTCTAGTAATGGTTTGTTTTCGTTATAGGGAAATTCACAATGTTCATATTTAACTTCATTATCATTGACGATATCAAACAGTGTCAGATCTAAATGTTAGACAAACAATATCAATGTTAACCGAGCTATATTGTTTTTCCTTCTCATCCAATGCTCTCAATCTTTTCATGGCATATTGACATAGCAATATAAGAAATCAAATATTTTTACGGACTACTAATGATAGTGATCTATCACATGGCGATCTATACTTTATAAATATATAACCTTAATTTTATGACTGTTACATGTATGTACAAATTGTAAAATTAGCTGTATATTATTATGCTTTCTTCCTTTCAAAATGCAATGAAACACTGTCGACGAAATTCTTGTTTTCTGTGAATACATGCTCCAAATATTCCTCGAGGTACCTTTTGAAACTTCTTATTTAAACATATTTCTATTCGGACTTTTAATTAGCTGCAGTAAAATGGACACTTCTTACTGTCATTTCGTGCCACACTATCTCTACTAGTGATGTGATTGGAACGCAATTTGATCAATTTTGATTTAACCGTATTCTTTGTATTGATCGGATAAAAATATACATTGTAGTTTCATTAATATATATAGTTATTAATAGTACTAGTTCGCATCAAAACTGTGCTCGAATAGTGACTTTCGCACAGAAATCATTCAAACTATACAATCTCAATTTAGTGGGCTATAAAGCCGTAATTTATTGTTTTTTTTTAGTGCATCCAGGTACCCTAAACTAAGACCTAGACCTGGTACTAAGGTTCAGATAACTAGTCTTTGAGAAAAGTCTACTTAATTGAGTTTATATAATACTCATAGTCTGTTAATTATGTAAATATGGTTTTATCAAACTTGTTTTCAGAGGCTCGTCACCCCTGAAAAATACAAGCACCTCACCAAAAATTACTATCCACTTTTATAAAATCAAATGAACATTGATCGACTTCGAATTGAATGAATCGATTCTTTTGTCACATTACTATTTAAATAAGTAACACACAGGTAACACATAAGCTGTTATTTTACTGCAGCTAATTAAAAGTCCTACCCCCTTACTAATAAATGTTGTATAGCATCTGTATAGTTACACAACGCGGTCTTCTTTCGAAAGTCATATTACTGACGAGTGATGACTGAGAGAAATTGGTGTGTAATTCATCTGTTTTATTACGTTTAATATTAAGGGGGCTAGTAATCAAATTTCAATTTTGGCTTCAAGACGGTTTTAATGAATTTTAAGATGAAGTAAATATTGCGGAAAGGTTTCTTTGGCTAAATTAGTCTGTTATATGTATTTCCATTTATTATGTTATTAATGAACTGTCTGAGATGGTTTATACACTTTTTTTTTTGTTTGCGAAGGAAAATCAATAAAGAATGTCATAAGTATAATGCAGTTTTATTTGTAAAAACATAAAATCATTCAGTATCCAAAATTATTATAAACACCTGCAATCTGTTTTATTATTCCAATACAAAAGATGACTTACAGATAAATATAGCATTTTATATATTATTTATGTAGCTTAATATTTACATAAATAAAACGAGATTAAAAACAATACTTTAAAATGTGCCCATCGACAATATTGCATTACAATTGTAGTGGCACTGGTTAGGTACGAAATATATTGTCCAGTAATGGTGGCACGGTCTTTTAAAGCTTTTCTTATAGGCCGGTTTATAAACAAAATTACCATCTACACAACATTACATTCTACAGAGAAGCTCTAGCCTAGATATTGATCACAACGAAGCTGCCATTTAAATCCATTCAATATTGTATTAAAAAATCAATCATTCTATTTACTTCTATTTAAGACTTTTTACCCAATAAGGTAATTCTTTGTAATACTTATACAGAATCAAAACAAAAATGTTTAAATTGTGCGAAGACACTAAATACAATATCAACCTTTTATTTTCTTTGTTATTTCAGTTCAAAAATCATTCCAAATTATAAATCTCTTAGGACAACATATAAATCATTGGGAATTCTACTTACTTTTTCTAACTACCAATTCATAATATCGAGCATTAAAGACTTGGCTAAAAAGCAATAGCCCTCGCAATAAACGTACCTAGCTTAGCAACATGTCATGTTCAAAGCGTGACCACCCTATAGTCCTTTCACAGTTTTACCTCTGATTTGGAATCCCTGTCAAAAGAAAAGTGATCCTTATTTTCGTTGAAATAAGGTTGCGGTGGTGTTGCTACCACTCAGCCTGTCAAAATCACAGAGTGATCTTTATTTTCGTAACAATAAGGTTTCAGTTGGTATAGGGACTGTGGATCTATGGAGTCTGCCATCGCAAATTGACCGATGTTAGACCATGTTTCTGCTATTATGCCCAACATAGTTGAGTTTCTTCGAGATATCTATTGAGATTTCAAGACATGTATGATGTTAGCAAGGCCAGCAATTCAAGACATGTATTTCGTGAGATACAATTGTCGAGCTGTGCACATTTATAGCTTAACAAATACAGCACATACATTAGTAGTACATATTCAAATAGTAGGTATCAATGTTAGTATCACAATCTAACTAGTGCGACATTGCCAAAAGGCGGTAGGCCTAATCTAGAGAATATATTATAAATATTTGTAAATGTGGCTTAAATATTAAATACGTTTACAAAATGCTAAACTCTGCTCGTTATGACGTATACAGATCTACTGAGGTAGTGGAGGAGGTTGGACGGCAGCGTAAGTAGGATAAAATGGAGCAAAGTTTGGGCCTCGGATCATCATGTGGTTGGACTCGCCTCTGTCTTGAATCGTGCGCGCTGAGTATGGAGATTCTTTGTAAACTGGTGTAGCTAAAAATTGAAAGGACAATGTCAAATTCTGAGCTTAGGTTAGGAGTCTGTATTGGAGCCAAAAAAAAATTTTTTTTTTGTTTAGCCAGCCAATCGCTAACATGTTCAATCGACATGTGATTCGACTAACATGTTAGCGAAAGTTGGAAGATTATAAAGTAATCGGCACCGAAAGCTATCACACACCACTGAGACATGAATAATAATATAAATATTATGGCTAATGAAATTGTCCTTCACTGCTTAGATCACTAGCATGTTCAGGCATTTGATATTTTTTACTGAATCTAGTAAAAAAACTGTTATTGTTCAACTCACTCAAAGTCGGGTATAGTGTCTGGTAGGGCTGCACGGGTGCCGCTCCCGGCATCACCCAACCTCCTGGGGATGCGTCACCGCCCGGGGCTGAAGGCGCCTGAAAGACATAAAAAGTTCGTCTTAGCTTACAATAGGGTATGTTGACTACTACTACTACAAAAATGCAGTGTGTGGTCAGAAAAATCGAATCCTATGAACTGGCGATTTAGTTCACCACACCCATGATAACAGTAATTTGCATCAATGCTAATTATCAGTCCACTAATTCAAGGTTCAAGAAACGCATTATTTACTTACCACGGGTTGTCCCGGGCTAACGGGCAGTACAGCTGGCTGGCTAGGAGAGTAGGGTCCCGATTCCCCGTTTCCTATATTTTCCGGCACCGGTGCAGATGGCGCCACTTGTCCGACCATTCCCACCAATGGTACTGTGCCAATGGCAATGTACTTCTTGCCGCTCATGTTCATATGCATTCCTGATACTACACATTCCACCTGTGGGATAAAGCAAGCAACCATTTTTAGTGACTCACATTATTTTATTAAATTGATTGAGAAACTCCAGCCTACCCTAGGCTGGAGTTTCTACACGTTCCTCTCTATAGGAACCTACTACGCTTTGGAATGGGCAACTAGCTTCATCTTTCTGACTGACAATTTAAAAGTGCCTGTAATTGGTTTATTTAAAAAAAATGCTTTGGGTTTGAGTTTGCTTCCTTATGCAATATTACAAACTAAGTAATAATATAGCAAAGCAGTGTTCACTGATTACCATTAATAAACAATACTTTTTAGTCGCTAGGAGGTAAACTGTTCATGCATGACAGTTATAGTATATTATTCGTTAAATGTGTCCTGTATATTGTTCTTTACACACTGCCTAGCAAGTAACAGTCCAGATCAGAGGGTCTACTCTCAAAGCACGAAATCCGTAGTTTCGGTCGTTGTTAATACGGGCGTTTCCTACTCCGTATAACCTACGGACATAAAACTAGTTCAGGACCCAACCTAAGAACGAATTACAACACGATTTGACAGTTATCCTTACTCCCGGTGTGTTTTTACCCTTCCTAAAAAGTTAATTAGTCGGGAGTAGGGAAGTATTGTATATACTTTCGGGCGGGCCCGTGTCTTGACGGACTTAGGCCCGGCGCCCACTATCGGCATCGGCACGGCTAAGGATTTTTATACGACGAATAAAAATGTAACTTAATTGTATGACGATAAAATTGAAATTTCAATGATAATAATCATCGTAGGTGCAAAAATAAAGATAGGGTATCCGACATACCGTGTCAATGAAATTTAAATTTTATTGTCATACTATTAAGTTATATTTCTATTTGTCGCATAAAAATCCTCAGCCGTGCCGATGCCGATAGTGGACGCCGGGCCTTAGAGATGAAACGCGCTTGATACGATACTGTGCAGAATAATAAAAGTCTAGCTGGTTAGTGAAAGTGTGCCAGACCATACTAATTGATAGTTATTCCAAATTGGTAAAGTAGTCCGTCTATACATGTACACTGCATTATTAAAATAAAAGAAATAGAAACATTACATATTAGAGCCAGATATTCCAGGTTTTGAATGAAGAAAAATAGAAGAAAATGCATTCATTATTTCTTTTGCAGGTTTTCATAACCATATCTAATTCTACCAAAAACTATATGTCTGTTCCATGTATGTAGGTATATATGTTCCGTGTGAATTTTTGTTTGGGTTCAAGTATGACATCATCATGAGATCATTCACAAAAACACCACAAGATAAGCCGATCTGTATAACATAACGAAGTTGCCTTGGAAACTGCAACACAAATTACATCCTTGAACCATATATGTAATTAACTGGTCTGCATTGAATTTATTTTCCTGGTACACAAGTCATGTAATGACAGACATGCATCTGTTAGAATCATAATCATCATAATCAGCCTGTAATGTTCCCACTGCTGGGACACAGGCTTCCTCTCGGTGAGAGGGAGTGGGCCGTAATCCACCACGCGGGCCCAATGCGGGTTGGTAGATGTCATATGTCATATCTTCGAATTATTGGTTCTAGGACATGCCGGTTTCCTCACGATGTTTTCTTTTACCGTTTTGAGAGCAGTGGTGATGAAAATAATTCACAAAAAGTAAAGTGCCCGCTTGGGTTCGAAGACTTCGAACCCACGTTCGACTCGCAAGTCGGCCGTTAACACTGAGCCACCATTACTAGATGTTAATTACTTTACAGATATTCACTTTCCATTGCATTCGAATGTATACATATTGTTTTACGGTTTACAACTTTTGATTGTCATTCTAAACTGAACCTCGTTTACATGTTTTTAAAGTTCACTTTTGATTGCGTGATTGATGTAGGTACTTTTGTTTTCAATTTGGCATACGGATACTCCGCTTACTACTTTCGCCGCACACAATCACAATGCATATTATGTGAATTAATCAGGAATCTTAAACAACCGTTGAACTCGCGTAAACTGACAGAGTTTGCTAACTTACGCCCAACAAATACGACTGTACCTATAACATGGCGAAGTTTTACTATAGCCTGTGGTGTTATGTCGAACCTGGGGGCCTAAAAAGGCCACTTTGGCAGAATCATAAAAGGATAACATAATGGACAGTTAACCGTTAAGTTAATCGTATCAAATCCCATTGGTGAAGCATTTTTCAGTTCTTTTTTCTTGTCTGTGCTAAAATACCAATCAATCCAAATCCAATCCCAACCTCTTTGACTATATCTACGTAGTGCAACGAAAAAAAGAAAAATACGGACTGTCTTCGCCATATTACGATTCATAATGTTATCCTGTTATGATTCTCCAGTGGCCTTTTTAGGCCCCCTGAAAGATAATGAATAATTGCGCCGACCAGCCGTTATTATCGTAATTCAATCGGTCTTACCTTGAAATCGTAATCCAAATCGATAATGTTACAGTTGACGAGATCGGATGGCGGTATCGGCGGTACTTCCATCGTTAACTCCCAGCTTTTTGTGGTGCCCGCGGGGGCCGGCCCTTCTTGAACGGTTAAAACTATGTCTTTTATTTTCTTCGTTTGGTTTGATGGTGTTGTGGCCCTGTACGTCACCACCTAAAATAATTTGAATTATACTATTACACGTCAATTATTAACACTAGCTTCTGTCAGCGACTTCGTCGGCGTGACATTTCTTGTTCCGCCGACCCACCGCGTCGCGTCGTATCGCCCGCCTGCACTATTACTTCGTTTTCTCTTAGCGTTCCTCTGACTTTTATTATTCTTGCTCAGCTCCTAAGGGTCGTAACGTGGTGTTAAATAGCCTATAACCTTTAATTCTCCAGAATTGGGTTATCAAATGCAAATTACCTACTATCTACATGTAATTTAGATAAAAGTGGCAGTTTCAGGTCATCTTGATTGGACATTAAGAAGAATAAAAGTAACATTTGCAAACTAGTGACATCCCAGCTGCAAGGAAACTCATTGTTTATCCTACACATGTCCTTGCTGAAAAGGTTCTAATTATCTATCTGTTACTTGTGCCTTCTTTTAGCTCATTCAAGATTCAACAAAAAAAACAATATCGTCATTTTAAATAATAAAACATTGGCCTAAATTCTCGTCTAACAAGCTATCAAGGACAGTCTGTAACAAGATATAATCAAGTTTCATGACCACAGCAGCATTGTCATGAGAACTCAATTAAGTTGACTGTTGTAAATTAGTGTTAACATCATGCCTTGTTTTTTTTTATGTTAGATTCACAAAAATACTGAGTACCCATTCATTATTTACTCAATACAATTAATTAAATTATTCTTGTAAGTCCTATTCCTAACTAATATTATAAATGCGAAAGTGAGTTTGTTTGTTGCGATTTCACGCTCAAAACGCTGAACGGATTTGGGTGAAATTTGGCACATGGGTAGACGATGGTCTGGAGAAGGACATAGGCTCTTTCCATCCTGGATCGCAGACGAAGTCGCGGGCAACAGCTAGTAATTTATAAATGCATTACTTTGCCAATTATTTGATTTGTCTAAGGGTGTATTTCAATAGACAGATTGAATAAGTGTCATGTCTGGTGCAATATATTATGAAAGCGTTAGTGGGAAAGAGATGGTGCTTTTCGTCCTGCATTGCTCTTTTTCTCGCACTGGAACAACTCGGACACGCCGCACCTTTTTTTTCCGTAGGTTGTTGTTCCGAGGGTTGTCGGACTCCTACCGACTATAACTCCGGTTTCTTCTAGTACCACGAGTGGGGGACCCGGGAGATACTTATACATTCGCCGCACCCCCGTCTGGTATCAGCTTGACATGCCTGCCTAGCAGGCCTCATCACCAAATACGGCCGATCCCACGTCCCCATTAAGGCGCTCATACTGCGTGCGACCTTTGAGCCTGACTGCTCGAATACCCCACCCCTGACAATTATCACTACATGATCTCTTCAACCAACTTTAAACAAGATATATTTTGATTGAATGCTTTCTTACCTTCCTCAAGAAGATCTTGACAAGATGCAACTGCACATTGCTTTTGTTTTCAATTTCCACTCGTATCGGTATCTTTTGACCAGGAACATAGCCCGACACGGGGGCTTGAACGTCAACGGACAGCGGAGGTGACGCGCAACAGAAGCAACAGAACGTCTTCTCCAGTTGAATGTGAATCGGTTCCTGGATAATATCAGGCAATTTGAAAGTTTCATAGTTGAAACATCACATAATACATACCTAATCAATCAGCATAAAACATTCCCACTGCTGGGACACAGGCCTTCTTTCTGGATGCCCAGTGAGAGGGAGTGTGCCGTAATGGATTACGGCCCACTCCCACTCACTGGCTCGCTCACATCCCGCACTGGGCTCGCGTGGTGCGAGTCGGAAGACGTCAGATGTCTTCGAATTTTTAGTTCTAGGACATGCCGGTTTGCTTACGATGTTTTCCATCACCATTTTGAGCGCAGTGGTGATGAAATAATTTACACAAAGTAAAGTGGCTGTCTGGGTTCGAACTTACGACCTACTACAAGTAAGTCGCGGCCATTAACACTGCGCAACATAACATACAGCAAAAATCCTAAATAGACATTATTATTGACTGAAATACAAAGTAAATATTCCAATAGAACCTAAATTCTCACCTTATATGAAGTATTGAGATTCAAATCAAATGCATTGATCACAGTGAAAGCCATCTTTGTTTCTTGGTCGAACTTCCATGGCCTGTCCAGAGTAACCTTCACGGTATACCTGACATATCCATATTGACCCTCAAAGGACGAGGGCAGCACAGGAGGCAAGGCACAAGTGAAGTTATACACTTGTTTACCAGACGGGATTTCTATTTCATTTCCTAAAAAATGTTAAAATAATATAAAAGATCAGCATCTTAATTACTTAACACACTATCAATCACATTCTGACAGTTTTGAAGGAAATTACTAATCCAATGCTTCATAGGTCTGAAAAATGTGTCTGCTTAGCAATGTAAATAACGCAATGAATGCGGTTGAACTGTCAAATGAAAGGCATTCTGGTTGATTGCCATTTTATGTGTGTTATGCAATTATCCAGTAGTGTCTTTGGAAGGTCAAGATAACCAAGATTATTACTATACTAACTATAACTAGCCAATATTAATGATTGACCCAGTAATTGATAAACAAGTCAGATAATGACTGTCTGTAACAGATGCTGTTAGTGACTCATCATCATCTGCCTAGCCTTTTCCCAACTATGTTGGGGTCGGCTTCCAGTCTCTCTTACTACAGGTGCTCTTCTGCCTAACTCTTCGGGGTTTAAAGGTGTGATGTTATGTTATGTAAATATTCTATCTATTTAAATGTGTTTGTCTTGATTGGAGTTGTCTACACAATCATAAAATTATTCTTAAAACTACTAATTTGTAATATGTAGTTGTGTAATGCATTATTCATACTGATGATTAATAAGTTTTAGTAAGAAAGAAGCATTGTTTAGTAAGAAATGCAGAAAAATATCAATAAATAACTGTTCAGAATGACCGTCACTCTTTTATAATATGAGTTTAATTAAATAATACACTGAAATGCACCTGTATCCTATTTTGACAAGGTTCTGATTCTGTTGCATTATGAATACAAGGCAATCCCATTTACAGAGTCTTGCTTATTTACAGGTAAACAAACTGCTTGATATCACAAGTTATAAAAAGAAAATTAATCATTTTTGTAAAGGTGATTATTGACATTTCGAGTCATAAAAATGAAGTTTAAACAGGACTTAATGTTACTTCGGCAATCTGTTTAGTAGAATCATAGAACTGGATAGTTTTTTTAATTAATACATCCATTAGAACTGACAGGTGTTTCTATAATTATTAATGGTCACATTGTCATTGTTGCACAGTGTCTTGCTTATTTTAATTACGTAATGTTAACTCAAGGTTTCTTGGAACGAAATAGTATTATTAGGTTCTGTTAAGTTATCAATATTTAAGTGTTTTTAGACTGTTTTAATTGCTATTCACCTGTACTGCTACCCAGCAAATAATATGAGACTTGGAAGTATTCCTCATGTCCCGTGTGCATGGTGTCGGTAGATTCTGTCTTGCCTTCGGAGTTTTCTTCATTTTTACTTTCATGCCACTCGGTATGCGCTTCTCCTTTAATCTTGACATGGATACCTAGGAAATAAAATATTCGTAAGTCATCCAAATTCATGATATCCTTTTTTGTCCATAGGGCAATTCAGATCACTTAGATGTCTTTATCAATATGGTTTTATTTTCGAGCTCATTCTAGTGGATGAGTCAGAGACCATAATTAAAAACAGTTAATCCTATGTGTTACATACCTCGAACTTTTTTGGGACTATCGAATATATATTCTATTCTTCCGTTGATGGTTTGCCCGGCGTAATATGTATTCCATTGGTTATCTAAATAAATGTTAGCTTCCTTTAAACCCATTTTGAGACAAAAATACACAAAATCCAGCAAACGCAAAGTACAAATTACAATACAACTTGCTTTTCAGAGTTGTCACTTGTCACTGTCAGACAGACATTGTTTATATATATTAGTCTATGATACAATAATAGCTGGCTACATATTAGTAATCTGTGATACAATATACAGGCACAGATTACTAAATAGTTACTACGTAACAGATACTTCACTCAGTAGAAAATTTCCAATACCTACAGCTATAATAGCCTACTCCGTCGCGTCAGCAACCGCTGCATGCTAAAATGTGCCTAAATGCTCAAGCGTACAGTTGTGATTGCTTTGCACCGCGCGATCCCACAGCAATCGCAGGGCTGCCTCTTCATTAAAATTAAATTAACATAACTATTTGTGTCTATTTTATTGAGAACTGTGAATATGTTGTGACTATAGGTGGTAGTTTAAAATGGTATCGTTTATAAAATATGTTTTTTATAAATTGGTGCCGACTGTGCAGTACATCTAAAACATGACATGACATCTTCATTGACATGTAAATGGAAAAATGTTAGATGTTTACCCCTTCTTTTACTTGATTTGCACCCATCTACTGCACATAAGGCACCACACGGTATCGTAATACGCGTACGAACGAACAGCACTATTAAAATTGAACGGCGTGCGCACGCTTCGCTTGCGAAAACCGCACTGAATTTGATCCGCCGGCGGACCGAGACCGCTCGGCTGGGCGGTAGGCACTTATAGCGCGCAAGTACATGGAGTGACGGAGGCCTGATACAGGTCGCTTTCCGAATTAGTTATAATCCACAGAGTACATTATAGTATACTGAAATTATAATCGCTCACAGCGCTCACATCATCTCGCATCATCATCATCTGCCTAGCCTTTTCCCAACTATGTTAGGGTCGGCTTTCAGTCTAACCGGATGCAGCTGAATACCAGTATTTTACATGGAGCGACTGCCTATCTGACCTCCACAATCCAGTTACTGGGTAATACGATACCCCTTGGTAAGACTGGTTGTCAGACTTTCAGGCTTGTGATTACCTTACCCGTAACGACTGTCAAAGATCCACGAATGACAGCCGGGACCAACGGCTTAACGTGCTTTCCGAGGCACGGAGGGGTTATGGTATGTAAAGATGGTCACCCATCTCACATGCGTTTCGATTTAGATATCACGATTATGACAGCTGAGAGCCGTCAACAATTCGGAACGCCCGTGAGCGCGCTCACAGTGCTTACTCAATGTAAAAACGATATTACAGTATTTCTTTGTATAAACACTACATTTCTTCTTCTTTGGTTAGGTGGCGACTATCAGCCAGAAGCACAATTTCGAAAATGCCACGTTAGTTTAATTTTATGATATGATGCAAATCAAAACAAAACACACACTGACACATCCTCACACACACACACACTGTCATTTTTGACAGCGCTCACGGTGATATTATTCTAGGGCATGGTCGGCGTTATCGCAAGATGGCGCATGTCATGACGTCATCTATGACGATTCACGGAACGTCGTTATCGCGCTCACGCTAATTCGGTACGGGTTTAAGCACGCTCACATCGATTATTTCCCATCTCGGAACGCAGGGCAAACAATGACAATTGACTTTGACAGTACCTGTGGACAGTACACAGACGACACAGACAAAGTACTTTTTGACAGTTTTTGATAAGACTGTCAGACTTTAAAAAATGCAGTTTTGATGTGATTTCACTTTGATTCACAGACTGCAATAATAATTATAGAGTATTGATAGCGTGCTGTAGGTATGGGTCGTTACGTGATTTTCGCGAAACGTAACGTAACTAGTTACTTTAAAGGCGTAACCTGTTTTGAAAACTAGTGATTTTTGTAACTAGTTATTTGTCATATTCTATTCAGTGATTCAAAATGGTGTTACCGAAGTATTTGCGAAACGAACATTTACCTGTTTTGAAAACTAGTGATTTTTGTAACTAGTTATTTGTCATATTCTATTCAGTGATTCAAAATGGTGTTACCGAAGTATTTGCGAAACGAACATTTATATGGTTACCTACGTAATCGTTACATGTCTTTCCTCTTCAAATGCGTTTTTAAATTGGCGGTTGAGGATTTGAAGCTATATAATTCACCACACTTGTTGCATTTTTTTTTCTTGTTATTTTTGTTTTGTTTTTTTTTTTTTTTGCTTTTTTTTCATTACGTAGTTTTTGGAAGAACTTCCACAGGACACTCGAATTGCATCGAGACATGACGAAAAAGTTATTTATTCACAGTTTTTTTTATACGTACTACACTATTCACAATTTATTCAAAAATATTACGAAAACATGCATGGAAGTCACTTTCACAATAAATGCAACATACATAGGTACAGACGCCAGCAGGTCAACCTACCCGAAACTGTCAGATTTTCCCAATCAACCTTGAACCTTATGCTTTAGCAATAAAGTCGAAAATCTAATAAAGAAATCTGACAGATTGTAGTAACTTGATGTGCTGGCGTCTGTACATACTTGTGCAATATTCACCAACGAACTAAACAAGGTTTACTTGTCAAAGTAATCATAAACAAATACTAATACAATTTCAAATTTGTGTTCGTACGCCGCCCGTCGAAGGTTAAAAATAATGACCAATCTAAATTAATCTCTAAGTCCTAAGTAATACGTATGAAAATTATACGCATCATTTTCGTAGTTGGCGACGCTCGCTTTGCCGGTCAATACAAAGAAGTAGGCACACAGGCACAGAGTAGTAACCATGTAGAAACGACTCGCAACGTACTTTTGTTTCGTGTCTCGCTTTTCATTCGATCACTGCATTGGTAATGTAACTAGTTACAAAAATCACTAGTTTATGTGTGACTCGAAACTAGTGATTCGGTTACATGCCCCATAAGCAGTTATTGTAACTAGTGACGTGAAATAACGCTCATACCTAGCGTGCTGCGTGGATTTCATAACCATGACCCAAAGAGTAAAGTAACTATAGGCCATGACCACTCTGCAGCGTCCAGCGTAATCTGCGTTTGATGGTTTCATCACAGTACGATCTGCTAGACCACTTATGCCATTAATAAACGAGAAATGCTACTTCATGTGTATCAAGATTCGTCACTGGTACGTCTGCTGTGACCATACCTAGCCCTCTCTCAAGTTGAGTGACCCACCCAACACGAGCGTGCACGGTGCACCCAGCTGCGTTACCTGTGTTTATAGAAATCATTATAGATTTATTTTGGTGGTTCGTAGTCTAGATAGGGACTCCCTGACGCCGAAATATTTCTAAAAATGGCCGAAATTTCTGTAATAATACCAGTTCATAATGGAGAAAAATGGATAGAGAATTGCATGAATTCTATAGCTGTCCAATCTGTTTTAAACACTGGTAAAAAGTTAGAAATCTCTATTTACAATGATGGCAGTTCCGATAAGACTCAAGAACTATTAGAGAAATGGAGACAATATTTCAAATCTCAAGGAGTAGGTTATGTGTTATCAGGCAGCGACACATCAAAAGGTGTGGGTGCTGCAAAAAATGGTGCTGTTAAAATAAGTACTGGGAAATTTCTATGCTTTCAAGATATTGACGATGTGATGCACCCTCACAGAATATATTTACAATGGAAAGCAGCAAAGTTAAATCATAATGCTCTTATTGGTACTAAAATATCTAGAGTACCCGTAAATTCAACTCCTCGTTATGCTAATTGGGCTAACAACCTTACTGATAAGCAGTTGAAGGAACAAATTTATACTTCCAATGGGCCTACTTTGCTTATGCCAACATGGTTCTGTCATAGATCTGTATATGATAGAGTTGGAGGCTTTGTTGAAACTGGACACGGAACACCTGAAGATTTGTTTTTTTTTTATGAACATTTAGATGCTGGTGGAGATTTACATAGGGTGGATAAAGAACTGGTTGTCTATGCTTACCATGAAGGTGCAGCTACTTTTTCTGTTAAGCGAGAACAGATTTGGAAAATACAACTTGACAGATTACAAAAATGTGTATTACCACATTGGGATTCTTTCACAGTTTGGAATGCAGGAAAAGCAGGTCGGAGATTAGTTCGCTCATTACATCCAGATAACTTAAAGAAAGTTGTGGCGTTCTGTGATGTTGACAAAAATAAAATAGGGCAACTTGTTGAGCTATATTGCCCTATTGAAAGGAGAGTTATTATCAAATTACCTGTAATGCATTTTACATATGCCAAGCCACCTTTGTTGATATGCATTAAATTAGATCTAACCAATGGTGAATTTGAAGAAAATCTCAAATCATTGAATCTCATTGAAGGAATTGATTATGTTTTATTCAGTTAATATTGTAAGATGCTTTGACAAAATGTTATAGCAATATTAAAACTGTATTACTGTTGATTTAAGTATTTCATTGAATTCCCTATATGAGTTTTAAAACTACATGTAAACACACCTAAAAGTTATTTTAGTGCTTAATTCATTACAGTTTTTTTATGAGGTTTCTAATAATAAAAATATGACTAGATGCTACTATAAATACTACTACACACATAAAAACTAATAATTATGTTTTAGATGGAGTCTCCAGTTATAGATGTTTGTATTTGTAGATAGTGTAATGCAATGTGGCTAAGATGCAAATACTACTTATATACTTTGGCAGTACATTCATATTTAGGGATGTTGATGTCCCAAAACGATACTAAAATGATCTCTTTCGAGAAAATCAATGTCCTGCCAGCTAAGCGGCCCCTATTGTTTTCTTGATGGGCCACAATTCCAGTGACAAGTGTACAAAAGTCATCTTCAAAATATTTGTTGTTGTTGTGCTGTGCTCCTTACATTGGTGCAATAACTGCACCTTAGTATACATCTTTGTGGCTCACCAATGGACTTTTCAGGACATACATCTTTCTCTGATCTGAGTACAATCTTAGTGCTTATACATCATTCCATTGTTCCAGCTTATTGAGGTGCCTATTACAAGAGACTCTCCAAATCCCATACAATGTTAGCATCACTGCAATCTTGGAACTTATTTGAAGATACTTATTAAAGCTCAGCATCGAGAAGCTCATTCTGTATTTTATCAATAAAACTATCATCAAAGATAGGTGAAAGTGCTCTGCGTTCCCTGTTACAATGTCGTTTTAAGCTTAAAGTTCGAGGTTTATCTTCAATCATCTCTCTGCCCAGTTGAAAGGCCCCACACCATTTGTAGATCATGGTCTTACCAGGACATTGTGCACCATAAACGGCTTTCATCTCATTTAAAATGGCTTGGGGCCCCTTCCCTTGCTTTGTAAGGAACTTGATGACAGCGCGAAACTCTATCTGCTGCATATCCATTCTATTCATGGCAGAAGTCATTTTTACAAATGTTGGTTTCTTTTTAACTTGTGGAGCTAGATAATAAGTCGTCTACAACAAAAATATTAAATTAATTTACTTAACAAAAATTAAACTAATTCATTTAAGTACTTTTAAATTAACTTATTTTGAATAGTGCGCCTTTTAGTGGTGTGTGTGAAACAAGGGACGCAGGCATGTGCTGCAGGCATCAGGAATTCTGCCAGGCGTAAAAAAGGTACAATATAACATAAATCAATACTGCATACCTGGTGCCTTGCCTTACTTCAAGCCAGTTTTATTTTTACGCACTGCTTTAGCTGGTGAACAGCCCTGTTAATTAAATCATGCTATGCCTGTTTTTTTTTTCAATTCAATTCTCTTGCATTTTAAGAGAATCTGTCGTGTGAGTCAGAGTGAGTGTGGACTGTGGTTCTTAGCAAAGGTGAATTTCTTTCTGAATGTCTATCAAAATTATCAATCAAAAAGTACTCTGTGTTCTGAATATTCGTCAATGGAATATTCTGATCTGATTCTGAGCACAGACAACTATATATAATCGATTCTGATTTCTGAGTGACAATTTGGGGCGGGGAACCACAGAGTACTTTTACCACAGAACACTATTAGGGGCCGTCTCCACGAGCGAGAGAATCGCGGCGATAGTCTCGCCGTGCCATCAAATTTTCGCCGAGATGATATCGCCGTGTGGAGACGCGTTCTAAGAGAGTGTATAGATATACGTGGCATGACGATACGACCCTCGTGGAGACCGCCCCTAACTCCTAGTCCTAGCGACTTTTAAGCCCGTCACAGACGTAGGTTACCTCCGCTAGGAGTAAAGCCCGTCACAGACGTAGCTGTAATATATATTAACATATCTGCAGACTCTCCGTCCGCATACCGGCCCATCGTGCTGCTCGATGAGATCGGCGAACTCATTGTGAGAGTGATTGCGGGCCGCCTCGTCGGGCACCTGGTGAGGACGGGGCTGGATCTTGCGGACAGCCAGTTTGGCTTCCGCAAGGGGCACTCGACGGTGGACGCCATCATGCGCGTGAGAGCCCTCAGGACGGGGGACGCGGTGTCCCGGGGTGGGTTCGACGTGGCGGTGTCACTCGACATCGCCAACGCGTTTAACACCCTGCCCTGGAGCTGCATTGTGGAGGCACTCCGGTATCACTGGGTGCCGACATACCTCCGTCGAATAGTCGAGGCGTATCTGACGGACAGAGCCGTCATCTACCCAGGTCGCGACGGGGAGTGGAACCGGCGAGAGATGTCGTGCGGTGCATGCGAACATCGGTTACGACTGGGTGCTGCGGGCCGACCTCCCTGATGGCGTCAGCGTTGCTACGCTGACGACACGCTGGTCCTGGCGCAGGGGAGGTCGCATCAGGCGGCGGCCGACGCGATTACACGCGGGGTTGCGATAGTCGTGGAGAGGATCCGGCAGTTGGGTCTCGAGGTGGCATTGCACAAGTCCGAGGCCATGTCGTTTCATGGGCCTCGGAACACGCCACCATAGGGATCCCAACTAACGGTAGGAGGGGTTCACATCGGCGTCGAGACGACGATGAAATACCTGGGTCTCGTCCTCGACAGCCGGTGGAGCTTCGTCGAGCACTTCCGACGTTTGGTCACCAAACTGGAACGGGCCGGGGCCGCCTTCAAGCGGCGCCTCCTGCCGGAGGCTTTACGCGGGGGTCGTACGGTCCATGGCCCTATACGGAGCCCCGGTATGGGCGCGTTCACTGCGGCGGCGAGCTGCCCTCTACCTGAACGCGCCCCAGAAGGTAGCCGTAAGGCTTATCCGGGGCTACCGCACGATCTCGGGCGAAGCGGCAAGCCTCCTTGCCGGACTGCCGCCATGAGATCTGGAGGCGATAGTCCTCGCGTGCCTGTATGAGTGGCGCGCGGAGGCACTAAGCCGGGGGGAAACTCCGCTTCCGCGGCAAATCGCGGCGGAGTGGACGGATCTACGGCGCGATCTCATGGCGACATGGAAAGAGCGACTGTCGCAACCCAGCGCAAGGCATGCCACGATAGCGGCGATAAGACCCCTGTTTAAGGAGTGGCTAGAGAGGCGCCACGGCGTCCTCACCTACCGCCTGACGCAGGAGGTACTCACCGGACACGGATGTTTCGAGAGGTTCCTGCACATCATCAGGCGGGAGGAAACGCCCGGGTGTCACCATTGCCAGGATCGCCCAGAGGACACGGTGGAAGTTTGCAACGCTTGGGCGGAGCACCGCCGTGTCCTCGTAGAGGCGATCGGCAGCGGCGGCGACCTCTCGCGTCCGGCCCTGGTGCAAGTCATGGTCCGAGGCGAGAGGGATCGAGTTGGAGGCAGTCACCTCCTTCTGCGAAGCAGTCATGCTAGCGAAGGAGGTGGCGGGACGGATGAGGGAGAGAGCCTCCCGTCCCAGCCGCCGCGGGAGACGCTCCGGGCGTCGGGAGCCATGGGACGACTCCCGGCCACCGTAGGCGCGGGCCTGCGGGCGGAGAGTAATGGGTAGCTCACCGTCCGATCAGGTCCAGGCCTGTGCCGGACGGCGTGTACGTGTTCCACGCGTGCCTCAAAGAGATGTCAGCAGCAGAGAAGGGGCCCGAAGTTAAGGCCGAAGCCTGCCGGGTCAGCCGGATCGTCAGAAAGGGTTACCGCTGGCCCGGAACATAAAGGGCTAGGGAAGGAACATGGGTGGGTTTTAGTCAGTAAGAGTCTGACACTCCGTTCCGCTCCACCCAGAGCGGGAGGGGTCATTTGATGATTTCCCATCCGAATAGATGCAGCAGGTGCAGGTATGCTGGACAGGAAGAGATTTCTTATGAAATAAGCATCACCTTTGTAGTACCTACCTATTTTTCTGTTCTGTTTTTTTTCTTGTCTGTTTATTTATGTGTGTACTATGGTAAAATAAATAAATAAAATAAAAAATAGATTATTATAATATATAAGTTATAATAAATTCATGTCTCATAGCCGGAGAGTTTGTTTGTTTGTTTGAACACGCTAATCTCTGGAACTACCGGTCGGATTTGTAAAAATATTTTTGCACTTGATAGCCCAATTCTCGAGGAAAGTACAGCCTTCCTCAAGAATTGTACATACTATCAGTAGCTTATAACCTTCCTCAAGAATTGAGATATCAATAGCAAAAAGAAATTGAAATCAGACTGGTAGTTCCGGAGATTACCTACCCCCTACTTAAAAATGGTTGCCTGTAAAGTCGGTTTTACGGGCGAAGATTTTACGTGACAACGTCTTTTTCTCGGTAGAATATTTATTGATATGAATATAATTAAATTGCACAATAGGAACAAGGAATTAAATGAAAATAAGAACGTAACGTTACCGAGCGTTACACTTTTTCATAAGTGACTCCCAGCCGCAACCTAATTTAAGACGTTGTCACGTCAAAACAAACAAATTTTACCTCTTTATAATATTAGTATAGAGTATAAATGTGATGACTCAGAATCCATTGATTGTGAACAAAATCAATTTTATTAACCAAAGTAACGATTGGAACATACAATGGAAGCAATTGGACGGCCGCCCGGCCGATACATTTGTAACTTTTTGTGCAATGTGTTATTAGGTCATTTCAATTAATTCGTTCTGCAAGTACCTATATAGTGGATGTTAATTTTCTAGAATTCATATTGACAAGCAACACACGCTCACGTCACATGAAGCTTTCCAATCAGTATTTATTATTAGTTAATAATTGGTTTGTCGCACTACACCACTAAATAAATCGTAAAGTATAAGGGAAAACAAGGCGACAGGTGCTACCACAGCCACCAGCCTGTACTCGGGCGTGGGGTCGCGGAAGTCATAGCACAGAGCATGGAAGCGCCGCCCTCGCTCCACGCACTTCGAGCCAGGTTCACCGCTCTCGTAAATCGCTTCATTCATATCACACTGAGAGCCAATGTCTTGACCAAACGTGTACTTAGTCACCAAACGAGCGACCATTCCTACAGTTCCGTTATTGCTTTTGTTTAAATTCTCTCTTATCCATTTTCTCTTAAAAATCTTAGCAAGAATGTCTATATCTGAAAATCTTATGGAGAGATTGGTGTGGTGATTATTAGATTCAGTTTCAGTAGTGTTAATCTTATTCATTGGAGTTAAAAAAATACCAAGCGTTTTCAAAAATTCAGCAGTAGATATGTTCTGCCTGAAGTGATCCATAACTCCCGCATGAGGAGTGAAACCACAGAAGAATTTGGTATCAATGTAGAAAGGCGCACCAGGGGCAAAATCACATACAACTCGTACATCTCCGTTTGATTTTTTCCCATATGCACAACCTATTTTAGTGGTTTCCGCCCATATTAACTGGGCGGTGTAAAATGTGTTTGGCGTTAGGTGACCACACTCGACATCTGTTGGAGTAAGTGCTTTTCCAGCTTTCCAAAACCATACGTGAATACAGCCAATAATAGGATCTACATAGCATTCATATTGTGGTATGCTGAAAAATTTAAGGTTCAATCAATTCTATCGAAATAACAAAATCGTTATCGAAAAGTACCTATATAATAAAAGCATATTACCATTTTGAAGCCCTCTCAGTTTTGAAAGAATTTATACAACAATGTTTTGCGTATTTGGTGCACTCAAGTTGCGTAACATAATTTCCATCAAGAGCAGAACAAGCAGCGGGACCTGGCAGGCACTGGTGAAGCCATGCCTCGGCCATACTTTCCAAGTCAAAGTCATATATTAATTGATTCATATCTGCAGCTTTAGGTAAATGTTTATATTTGTTTGCTTCTCCAATGGCAATGCGGTTTCGCATTGAATTAACAGTATTCACTAATCCTATCTGCTCAACCATGGTTGGAGTCGAAACTTTGTAACCATTTTTGCATAACTTAGAATTAGTCTTATCCGAGAAGAGACACATAGTGTGATCGCCGTAACAAGGACCTGCAGCACACCACTTGTTCATAGTTTTAGACGAAGGGATATAAAGAGGCCTGGAGGGTTTACTTTGCTCTTCTTTTGTTTCTATAACATTCTTTAAAATACCTGGATACATAAGAAAAACCTGCGAAGTCCGGAGTGTTTGCCCTGATTCGCCGTATAGTATAGGTAAGTCCCAACATGGAGTATTTTCTGGGACATACCAAATGTCGCTGTTTAATACATTAAAAGGGCGAATATAGTCATTATTATCATTAATAACATTTGAAGCCGGCATAACATTATAAAAGTCGGCTGATAACTTCTCAGACTCATTTTCATATCTGGTGGCATTTTTTAAGATCACAATTTTGTTAAAATCGAATTCTGTTTGTGCTGCGGTAGTTTTACTATGATCACGTACCACTGAGTATGTTGTCTCTGCGGCATCATCATGGTATTCATAATCTTTGACAATTTCTTCAAAAGACTTTAGTTTTGATATGTAATCACCGCCTTGCCGTAAATTAGCATTTGTGTCGTAACCGATTTCTGCTTGTCTAGACTCAGTGTCAAAATTGTTTTGTCCTGTAAATGCCTTACTTTTAGTAATTCTTTTCATCTGGTCTTCAATTTCGGAAAGTTCATTAATATTTAATTCGTTATTATTCTCAATAGCGGTTTCTGAAGGATTGTTCGAATTTGTTCGTCGTCTAGCTGTTTGCAGTACATTTTTAAGTGTTTTTGGTACTTTCGTTATTTCTTTTTTATTTGTAAGTTCGGGTTCCTGTTTGCCGAAGTAGTAGTCCACACTAACACTATAACAATTCACTATCATCCAAATAACTACGAGCCATGTAAATTTCATTGTGTCTAACGTTTCATTACCTCTAAGAAATCGTGTCACAATAAAAATTAAACCTACTTGATTTTAGAAATTGTTAAACTGGCTGAACTTTAGAACGTTGGACTCTAAGGCTAAGCACGCCAGGAATCGTTGCGGAAAATAATCGCCAATCTGTGAACAATACCAATACACTAGAGTCCGCGCAATGCGGTAAATAATAGCTTGAAAAAATATAGTAGCGTTCTCGATTTTATTTCGCATGAACATGCGATTTAAAAAATCGCATCGCAGTGCGCGCTTAGCCTTAAGCCTCAGAAAATATTGTAGTCATTAAAGCCTGATTTTTACATGACAAGCAAATAATACTTGTCGGTAGTTTTACACGGTTCGATTTAATTGCCTCTGGCAAACCAGTACAATAAGTTGAACTTGAAATTACAATAAAAAAATAGCATCATCTACACTGTTTAGACACACAGAATACATATTCATAGAGTAAGTAAACATGTACCTAAACATATATAGTGTGACGCAACTCTCTAATAAAAAAAGAAACTATCGCAACTGTCTAATAAAAAAATAAACTATGAAACGTGCACTAATCATAGATAAAATATGACAAATTTAGTGCACGTTTCATACAAGCGACGTGTTTCAACTTTTTCTATGGGAGTTCCGTCTCTCATATTTATACTCCTAGCGGAGTTTCGGCCTCCGCTAGGAGTATATGTGTTCTGTGCGGCGAATTCATGTTTTGTATGCCATAGACAAGAATCTTGCATCGTGTGTAATTCATGGACGTAATATATAGAGTTACTTTTATATATTACGTCCATGGTGTAATTAGAGGATAGAGGTTTTTATTGATAAATTGCTTTTTGGTCATGCCATGATCACCAGTGAGTTCGAGCTCGCAACTACTTTACTCTTAAGGGGGAAGCTCTGCCGGGTCAGCGGGATTGTCCGAAAGGGTTACCGCTGGCCCGGAACATAAAGGGCTAAGGAAGGAACACGGGTGGGTTTTAGTCAGTAAGAGTCTGACACTCCCTTCCGCTCCACCCAGAGCGGGAGGGTTCATTTGATGATGAAATTGTCATTCTTGGGGATTACCAAAGACTACAATATGATGTGGGGATTACATGGTCTTAGAGACTTGTGTTGATAACTTTAATGATTATAATTCTGTAAATACATATTTGTTACGGCCGCGAATCATATTTTAATCATCGTACAACTTAATACTGACCAGCAAATTGCAAAAAACCTAAAAAAAATTGAATTTCGCGGGCTACCCTGGCGCTTTCGCCTTAATGACACAGCCGACACGCATTATGGTATAGAAATATTCTTACTGTCTCTTTTCTTTGCTAGTGACGTTAATATATTTCTCTTTTTATTGTGCGAATGAAAAAGAAGATATGCAGCAGTCTATAGTTTACTCTGTCTTCGCCTGACTTGGTATTATGGTATATAGTCAAGGCACTGACCTCTATATTAAAATCTCGAACTTGTATACAAGTGATTGGCGTTCAAAAGGTTAATCTTTTCGACGCCCATCTATATAAGAGTCAGTGAGTCTAGGAGTAAAGTAAAGCACGATCTAAACGGTTTAAAACCAGTCTACAAACCAAGATGACCTTGAAGTTTTTGTTGTTGCGAAATGCCTACTACACGGTTGGATGATGAAGATGTTGGTTTTACCAACATCTTCTGCCACTGGTTTGCAACGTAGGCCACTGGTTTCTACCAATGACGTTTAAAGGTCATACGTAAAACCCCTGTCTACACTGTTTTAAACTTAGGTTTGAAACCATCGTTATAAACCGTGTAGATCGTGCTTTACTATAGTATAAAGTTCGTAGTTAATCTGTGGAGAATACTATCAGGGGCACAACGTAGTATCTCTAAGTAGTCTGTGGCACAACTGGCAGCTGGCAGCAAGCTGTTTGCTGTCATTTCTGTCAATAAGGGATGTGACAGTATATATAAAAAAGATCGATTATTAATTAATCGATTATTTTGCCGAGTAATAAAATCGATTTTAAAATAATCGATTTTTTTAATAAAAATAATCGATTTTATTAAAATAATCGATTTTTTCCTTTTTCTTTGGCAGTTTAAATTAAACGCCTGAAATATCGATACTAACTATCTATCACAGCACTCAGTTTTATTAATAATAATAATAAACATTAATTACACAACAAGTTAATAATTTCACACAATAAAGGATTTTTTTAAATTTCTCCTTTCGCGCGAAATTCAAATTACATTAGATTAGACATTACGTTTACGTTAGATTTCTACCACCAACCACCAATCTCATATGAAAAAGTGTTAATGGTAGAAATCTAACTTAGAAAGATGTATTAATGATTCTAATGATTATAATTATCTAAATAATTATGTACAGACGCCAGCACATCAAGCTACTACAATCTGTCAGATTTCTTTAATAGATTTTCAACTTTATTGCTATAACTTAAGGTTCAAGGTTGATTGCGAAAATGTGACAGTTTCGGGTAGCTTGACCTGCTGGCGTCCGTACCTGTTATTGTCGTGAATCATATTTTAATCAAGATACATCCTGACACTGACCTGCAAATTGCAAAAACCCTAAGAAAATTTGAATTTCGCGGTCTCATCTACCCATTCACCTTAAGGCGAAAGCGCCAGGGTAGCCCGCGAAATTCAATGTGTGTAATTCCGTGTGTAGCGCCCTTTAGCGTCATTCATTTATTAGTTAGTGGTACACTTCGCGGTACTTTGCGGCTTCACGCTCCTGACTAAAAAGCTGTGTTGCGGCCGTTCTAACTTCTAGGTGAAAAAAATCGGCAGTGAATAAGAAATCGATTTTTTGTAATATTAAAATGGTTTTTTTTTTTTTTTTTAAATCAATAGTTAATCGATTTTTTCTATAATCGATTTTTTTTTACATCCCTATCCAATGTCAATTTGACAATGTCATTGTTTTGTTGGGAATTGCCGAATTGGGATGTTCTATGTTCTATAAAGCTGCTGCCATTTATTTGTAACGTCCCGGGAAACTATTTCATTAGTTTATTAAATTATATCCATGATAATTACATTACAGAGCAATTATCGAGTATATATAGTTTTTATTATTCTAATTTATTTGCACAACTAACAGGGTTTTGATCAAGATTCAACCATGGAGGAAAATAAGAAAGGCACCCAGACTGCGAGCGTTGAAGATCTTAAAATTAAGGGTAATGAATGCGTTAAAGAAGGGAAGTTTATTGAAGCTGTTTTACATTATACTCAAGCAATTAAGTTGGACCCTAATAACTACCTCCTATACAGTAACAGATCGTTTGCATTTCTTAAGTTGGATCAGCATTATCTCTCGCTACAGGATGCTAATGAAACTGTTAGACTGCAACCGCAATGGGCAAAGGTAAGTTCCTACTGTTTATGTTTTTAAAATTGCTAGTTTCACATGCTACCAAATAGCGTGTTTTTTTCTTTATTTCTAGGGATACTTCCGTCGTGCTGAGGTCGAAGCAGCCAGTGAACTTTACGATGAGGCTATAATATCATACACAAGGGCACTTCAGTTAGACCCTCACAATGTTAAATTAATGGAGTCAATTAAAAGTATTACGGATATGCAGAAAAAGAAAATTAAAGGTATTATACACACCAATTTTTTCTTGATTATATTCAGTATTGCTTTCCTAAACTGTTCATATATTATGCTATAATATTCTAGCATCAGATTCAAGGTATAATTTCATAGATTTACTAGAACAGCTATTGAATTATCCAAACTCAATATTCCTTCAATATAGAAACTTGCCTAATGTGCTGTAAAACATAATTTATAACGTTTTTTTTCAGTGATAGTCGTAGTACTAAACATTTAATATCAGTTCTGAGTGTCTGTGTGCCCTTAGGCAAAGGCCTCCTCTTCAACCCCTTCCAATTCTCCCTGTTCCTTGCCTGTCTTGTCCATATCTTTCTAGCAGTCCTCATCAAGTCATCCTGTAATTTTTCCAAGGTTAAAACATATCTAATAATAATTGGTTGGTTTCAGATAGTCAGAATATAATATGGATATGCACGTGTGTGGGGTTAATCTTTGGAATTGCAATTGTGGTATTGGACTACAGTTTAACCACAAACCCTACATTATCGGTTAGTATCTCACCTAAATGAAGACCTGTGGCAGTGGGTCAGTCATGTAGTATAAGCATAATCAGCCTATAATGTTCCCACTGCTGAGACGCAGGCCTCCTCTCTGTGAGAGTCAGACATAATCATATACCAAACCTTCATTTTATTAATTTCCTTTCAAAGTTAAAGCAGATACAATTCGGTTGAGATCAGCATAGCTATTCAGAACGATTCGGCGGGTTATCATACCGAAAATGACACATTTCAGTAACCTGATTTGCCTTGCCCCCGATAACATACAGATGTCGAAAGAATCTGAAATGAATTTGATTTGTCCTGACAACATTTTCGGGAATTTGGTGTGGGAATAAATAGCTTTTATAGGACTCTTTTGATAACATTGATATTGATGTTCGATTTGGCATGGAAGCGTATCGAATGGTTGTGAATAGCTGTGCTGGTTCACCACTTATTTCTGTTATACAAAGATGTCATTCAAAAAGGTTGTTTTGAACTTAAATTATTTTGAATTTTTTCAGCATCCCTTCAGCATGTTGGCCTTTTCCTTAGCCTTGGCAGGAATGGGCTGGGCAATAGGAAAGAGTGTATCTCTGATGAGTTCTTGGAGTGCCGGCAAATCTCTACAGCCCCCTGATGACTTAGGTATGCCATTTATAGTATCTATATCTTTTAAATAAAAAATGTTTGCTTTTACCACATAGCATAATATCTGCATGATGCATTTCCATGCCCCTCCCAAAACTGATAAGTTACCTATGCTATGTTGTACATTCAGAAAGTAGCCATTAGTTGATTTCCAATTTAAAAATCAACTGTGTTCATCATTGTAAAAACTGCCTTCTGATATTATGATATAAAAAATGTCATCATTACACACAGCTAAAATGTACTACTCATCAACTGCTTTAATAATTTTTAACACATCAAGAGGAGAGATAAGTAATCAGCCAAGAGTCCAAGACATTAACATCTTTGCACTATGTAAGTTTACCTCATTATTGTATGTGATAACTTTCTTTTTAAAATAAAACACCTCAGACAAATAGTACCGTCAAACAGGGCGATTCTTTAAAAGGGATTTTAACATTGAAATAATATAGCTTGTTGCCAAAAAGGACTGTATTATAATTAACGATTAAGTGCCCTTGTTGGCAACAAACTTTATTATTTGAACATTAAAATCCATTTTAAAGTTTCGTCCCAATTCACCCCTGCATCTATATTCAACCCGTTTGCAGGTAGCAAAGATTTCACTACTAAGCACACAATGGTTACTTATCTCTCTTGTTCCGTTTTTTAGAGTGGGTTAATGGTACACAAGTCAAATTAACGAGAGAAGAGATGTGGAATTTAATTTATATGTTCCCCTAGTTGATACTAGCCGGCCTAGCTAAGGCGATTATCACACTGCACCGCGTTCCCTTTATTTTCGGACGTAGAGAGTAGACGTCCGTGACTACCGGCGGACCACCAACGCCAATCGCTTCCATATTTGGTAAATAATTAGTACTCAAACAACAAAATTGCTACCTTAGTAGTTTTCGAGAAAAACGACTTTGAAGGTGGTCCGGCGGTAGTCACGCTCACTTCAGCAGGACCACCATGAGCGCCGAAAAAGGGGGCACGCTACAGCTATTGTAAGTATACAAATAATTAGTACCCATAAATGTGTTTTATCTATACAAATAAATAAAATTGGAGTGTCTGTTTGTAATATTAAAATAACCGCTTTTTACTAAATGCATATGGATGCATACACGGTACATATACCAAAATAACATTTTTTACAATTTTTGTCTGTCTGTCTGTCTGTTTGTTCCGGCTAATCTCTGAAACGGCTGGACCGATTTTGACGGGACTTTCACTGGCAGATAGCTGATGTAATAAGGAGTAACTTAGGCTACTTTTTTTTTAGAAAAAAAAAATAGGGTTCCACGAAAAAAATTAAAACCAATGAATACGTGAAGATTTCTTAATCTCCGTAGAAATTGATTGTTGAATAAATAATATAATTATGTATTATGATGTCATATACACATAATATTGTTAAAATAAAATTATTATAAAATAAAGTAATATTGCAATGTCCAAGTACTGTCCAGTACCGCGCGCAGCCCACGCGTCAGCCCGTCACGTCGTGGCTCGGGGCGCCTCCCACCCGCTTCTCCCACCAACGACTTAATATCACAAAGGCTGCCTATCGCGCGGGCTCAGAACGCGCGAGCGGGCTATTGCTAACGGTTGTGTCTCAACGAATTCGTGTAAAAATTGATTTCCAGCACTTATATCATACTTTTTTGTTTGATTAGGTGTCTTTTATTTATTTTTCCACTGTTCTGTTCTTCTTAACTCAAATTGTTTCCTTACATGTGCAATGTTTTCTAGCAGTAAGACCTTTTTAGTTAGTTTTTTATTAAATTACTTACTAGGTAGTAGTTTTTAAATTTGTTTTTTCGATCGACTAGATTTAGACCGTATGGAAAATTCCATTCAGTATGCAGTATATCCAAAAATATTCTCAAAGCCAAAGTTCTACAAGATTGTGTATTTGTAGTATGGGACGAATGCACTATGGCAAAAAAAAATCTATCGAAGCCGTGAATAGGATGCAGGACATAAGAAGTAATAATCTATTATTTGGGGGAGTCTTATTTTTATTCGCTGGAGATTTTAGATAAATATTACCAGTTGTGATTAATGGTAAGCGAGCTGATGAAATTAACGCCTGTTTAAAACGTTCAGTACTTTGGAGACATTGTAAAAAACTTAATTTAAAAGAAAATATGAGAGCACATTCAGCCGATTCAGAATTTAGCAAAATTCTTCTTGACGTTGGAGAGGGAAAGTTTCCAGAAGTGAATACTTAATACTCATGATATATATCATGAGTACCTACCGGTATTTGTGAGGTTGTGGCGGACATTGAAATTTTAATACATAGTATTTATGATGATATTCACAATCTCAATATCAAAGAAGATTCGTGGTTGTGTGAAAGATCAATTTTAGCACCTATGAACGACCAGGTTACTGCGCTTAATCAGCGCATTTTAGATAAACTATCTGGTGAATCACAAACATACCTTTCCATCAATACAGTTTGCAATCCGGATGAAGTGGTTAATTACCCAACAGAATTTGTAAATAGTATATTTTGTGCCTGGTCTACCCCCTCACAAACTAGAACTTAAGATTGGCGTGCCCATCATTCTGCTCCGTAATTTAAACCCACCGAAACTTTGCAATGGTACTAGGTTGCGAGTAGTGTCGTAGCAAAGAAACGTTATAGAAAGTCGTATAATATCTGGATGCGGAAAAGGTGAGATAGTATTTTTATACCACGGATTCCTATAATACCGTCGAAATTTCCATTTGAATTCAAAAGATTGCAATTCCCTATCAATGTCAGTTTTGCTATGACAATCGACAAGTCACAAGGGCAAACGTTAAGCAAAGCTGGCATAGATTTAACTAAGGGTTGCTTTACCCATGGGCAACTATACGTGGCATGTTCACGTGCAAGGAATGCCAGTAGTGTTGTTTTTTTAGCAACAGAAAATCGTACACCAAATATTGTTTAAAAATAAATTTTTCAATAAACCTAATACGAAAAACAAAGGAAAAAAAATTAAACTACCAAAAACGAAAAAAGAACTAAATGGAGAAATATGTACAAAAACAAAATATCGATTCTTAAAATAGAAGAATTTCATTAAAATTAGCATGGTATTTCTTTACGCAGAATACAGAATTAATAAGTTATCGCGTAAACTCTGCGAACTGAACAATAACTTTTTTGTTAAATTCCACGCGGACGAAGTCGCGGGTAACAGCTAGTTTTATAAAAAAAAACTGAACTGTAACATTTGTATTTACCGAGAAATCAACGATTATAACTTTCTCGCAATTGTTCAGCAGGACCACGCCTTTGAATGTTGATTCCAAGTTAGAGAAGCTTATGTCGCTTACCTCAAACCTACATAGAAAATTACTACCCTGCAAGATAAAATTAGTACCCAAACTTCAAAATTAGTACTCTACTACTAAACCATGCCATTGGTGTGGTGGCGGTAGTCACGGTGCAAAATTTACATTTCATGATTTCCCTATTAAAAACTCTGTGATTTCTTCCCAAATTTATACAAAAATTTGTACTCCTAAAGAAGTTATAGCGACCAAAAATTCAGATTCCTAAGTGTTGTATTTGTATACTTAGAATATCTGTACCTTGCCCCCTTTTTCGGCGCTCATGGTGATCCTGCTGAAGGGAGCGTGACCACCTTCAAAGTCGATTTTCTCGAAAACTACTAAGTTACCAATTGAATACTAATTATTTACCAAATACGGAAGCGATTGGCTTTGGTGGTCCGGCGGTAGTCACGGACATCCCTGATGCAATGTTAAATCTACCGTACCGCGCTACGCGACGGAGCGCGGTGCAGTGTTATAATCGCCTATAATAGCAGAGCCAAACCGTCTCATATTAATGTAAAATGTGTTGATTGCAGGTGTAAATGACAATTCAAACGAAAAAGATACAACAGTACCTGAGAAGAAAGCAAAGTACAGTAAGGCTCAAGCAAGACAGAGATATAAGCAAGGAAAACTTTAGTTATAAGAAACTTTCTTATATTTGATGATCCAATTTTTATAAGATTTATTAGATCGTAAGCGTGTATCAGTGGCTTGGTGGGTGGAGGTGTTTTGTTGTTAAAGGTTCTGCTAGTCCAATAATATAATATATACTTAGTTAGTCCTGGTTTCAAAGACTTGACAAAAAGACAACTACAAATTATTCATCAATAAATTGCTGAAATAACAATTAAGGTTTATAATAAAATATTTACCAACTCCTGAAAATTTAATCCATGTTTAGTATTTTTATATAGCTATGTTAGTTTTGTATTTAGAAAATATTTTGAATTTATGTTAAATACTGAAATATTTAAACAATCTGTTTACAATCAGTATCCCTATATTCTGGATGTTTTAAAAGAAAATATAAAACGAAAATACATAATATTTTGTTTTAATCCAACATACATTTTTTATCAGGTCAATTAAAACATAAAATAAAGGGGAAATACTTTATTGATCCTAGTGTAAAATGTATTTCGAAAATTCCAGAATACAATATATCCTTTGAATAAAATTCTTGGTCTCATACCTTATACTTAAAATAAGTTCAACATGTACGGGGATAAAAAAAAATCTGTACAACAATAGGGTACCTACATTTACAATAAATGACTACCGTGGCAAAATTTACAGTGCATGTCTGACCTTAGAACCCTCCCCCCTAAAGTTTACTCTGAAGTATAACTATTGGCAGAGATTTTATGTGGTGGTTTGATCAGTTACGATAATGCAAGTGAGCTTGTTCTGTTGCGTCACAACATGCCAGTTAAGATTTTAAAATTTGGAATTCAAAATAAAAATTAAACTCCACCGAAAATATCTGATAAAACCATGGATATAACTCTTCATAAATTACATTTACACAGTACCATTTACAAATTATGCGACAGTAATTAGGTACCATTCTTGGAATTGCACCTGTGTAATAACATAAGGTAACAAACAATGTATTACACATACTACTAATATTTATTGTATTGTAGAGTTGCACTTTGGTGTTTAAAATTACCGTCCTTTCTACAAAAGATATGTCAATCACTATCCGAGATTGCCTTCTTTCTTCGTTTAGCCTGCTTAGGTTTAACTATCTCTTCCTCCTGGAAAAGAGAAGAAACATTTCTGTGTAATATCCATACAGGTTCAATATTCGTACAACCCGCAAGACTTAACTTGAGACGCTCGCCGCGCTTTTACCGCTCTCGCCATTGACGCCTCAGTACCGCGCCCTTACGTCATCCGAGCGAAGTGTCAAGTTACTCTTGCAGGTTGTAACTTCCATGGACGTGCTGCGCCCACCCCCAAAATAATTGGATTTTAAAGGGTCGCCATTATCGAAATCGATAAGGAGGACTATACACTAGGTCGCACGTCAGTGTTAACACTTTGACCTTGAGTTGGCCTAGCTTAGTACGGAGTTTCAACAGAATACGAGGCTAGCTTATAATAGTTTTGGTACCACTGACGTGCAGGCTACTGTTCATAAATTAGTTGCACCTTGAGCCTTTCTAAGAATAATTAATAATTGATGGACATAAATTCATTAACACTGCAAATATGCCTGCCAGTGATTCGTTTTTAATCTATACAAATAAATGAAATTGAAGGGTCTGTTCGAAATGCTTTTTACAAAATACATACATACCTAATTACGATTTATAAAAAAAAAAATTTTTTTTTGCTTTGTTTAAGTATATATAAAAAAAAATATGTTTGTTCTGGCTCATCTCCAAAACGGCTGGACCGATTTTGACGGGACTTGCACTGACTGGTAGATAGCTGATGTTATAAGGAGTAACGTAGACTTTACTACTTTTATTTTAGAAAAATAATGAAAATCAAAAGGTACCTATTCATGTCACGCGAACAAAGTCGCGGGCAGCAGTTAACAATAAATATCAACAGTTTTATTTACCTCACTATCTTCATTAGATGAATGCAGATTCTGGTTAATTGGTAATGAATTTGAAACTAATTTCCTGGCTCGTCTTGATATCGGCAACTCGTCCTCCCACGCCAAAGCCAGTAAATCACTATATTGTCTCTGTAATGATAAAGAAATAACATAATGTCAGTAGGTATAAATAACATCCGTCCGTTTTGAGGGTTCGGTACCCAAAGGGTGCCAACGGGATCCTATTACTAGGGCTCGCTGTCCGTCCGTCTGTCTGTCTATCACAGGGCTGTATCTTTGAACCGTGATAGGTAGACACATTATCACAGAGTGTGTACCTACTACTATGGCCGCTATAATAACAAATAATAAAAAAACCGGGCAAGAGCGAGTCGGACTCGCGCATCGTGGGTTCCCGTAGAATCGGTTCCGTACCATCAAAGAAAAAATGTTTGAGAATGTGCAAACTGCGCTCTTTCATATTATGATCCCCACATGCCCTAGTAGCTTCACTTCGAACTTTTCAGAACCCCTTTCAGTTCCTGTTGCAAAAAAAATCTTTCTTATTTGCAAAATAGTTGGGCAAACGTCATCTAAAACTATTTCAAGTTGATAGCATTAGTAGTTTTTGAGATATCCTGCTGTGACAGACAGATTGAGTCTCACCTTATGGGTTCCGTTTTACCATTTTGGTACGGAACCCTAAAAATGAAATAAAGTTATAAAAGTAAGGGGGTCCCCATAAAAGAAACGTGTTTTTAAACTAAAGTAGGTATGTATTTAAAAAATATATGCCTATGTACATTCATCAATGGCATAGGTCAACGACCTATTACGTCACATCGTATTTCTCATACACGGCTTGCAGTCAATAATATATTGAGAATCGATCCACAGTTCTTTAGAGCTAAACTTGTTACCACTGCTGCACTGTGCACTAACGTGTGTTGATAGGTAGGCACCTAGGTAGGTACTTAAAGTTGTAAATGTATTCAAAGAGACTTCATAGGTACCTACTGGGTTTCATTGTTTAAAATCCCCGAAGGACCCAAGAGTTGGAGCTAAACAAGCTATTAACTATTCAGCTGTTGTGGCTTCGGAATGGGAACTTAAATTAAGTTGAACAACATTACGTAGTAGGTACCTACTTAATTAGAATAATTAGTATCTGGACATACTGCTGAGATAACCTAGATGTTAAAACGAGTTTATCAAAGTTAATGGTGCAAATATTTAGAAATCCTACAGTCCGATTTGTCCTGTTCTAATGAAATATTGATTCCGATTTTCCTTATACATTGTTGCTCATGTAACTTTATCCCCACGCAGAATCATAGTCCGGTATTTTCATATAATTCATTCAAGTGAATTTTACTACGTTTGCTGGTCATTCTCGTGTCTAAGCTATACCTACCGAACAAACTAGTTTAATACAGAGCAGGCATTTTTAATTCTCCAAACGGTATATCCAGAAAATTAGTAGGTACCTAAATATATTCACTTTCGCAAAGCCTTTTTTTGTATATATGACGATTATGGCGTACTAAAAGAGAAGCGAAGAAACGCGTTTACTAAAAAAAATATTCCTTAACAGAGTAGTAGACCGTGCGTTTAGATACCCTTCCACAAGTGGAGATACAAATGTTGGTCCGGTGCGAGTGCCCTAGGCGGTTAGCACCCCATTGCGTAACACTATCAATCACAACCAGAGGGAGTTTGAAGGAATTTGTTTTATATGTTTGAAAAATTCGTTTGTATGTACCTACATGTGAAAAGTGTGTTACGCAAAATTACCCCGTAGCTCCGCTACCAGGTGGTAGTAGGGCTGATTGCCCAGATGCTGTGGTAAAATGACAAGCCCACAAGGTTAGTATCTATAAGCATAAACGCCCTATAATTTTTCTACTGCCGGGACACAGGCCTCCTGTCTGTGAGAGGGTGTCGGCCAGAAGCCAGAATCCACTATGTGGGCGCCGCGGAGTGCGGGTTGGTGGATGCCACATGTATTCGAATTGTTGATTTTACGACAAGTTGGTAATAATGCTTGGAATTTTACCAAAACATAATTATGTAGTTTGCGTTTAAGAAGAGAGAAAAGTCGTAGATAGGCCCTTTGTCTAACTGACGGCCGATGTGAAGCGATAATCACAAGGCGTGGACTATTCTTTTTTTGGATTATTTCACTTTGCCCATACTCTGCCACATTGTCTCACGAACGAAGGACAAAGGACGAAGTGTATACTTCGTTCTACTAATAGATTTATTTAAAACTAGAGCTGCAAGTGTTAGATTTAATTAAGAGAAATTATTTATAACATAACTTCATGTCTAATTCCCAAAGGGTTGAGCAGAGTTCGCCAGTTATGATTAAGTCCCATGTAATAGGAGGGCGAGCCTTTTGTTTGTTAATCAATCACACCATAACGGATTTGGATGTTTTGTACATTAGTAGAACTGTTTCCGTGGGATGATTCCCGACATCCACGCTGGCAAAGCCGCGAAAGCTATTGGGATATAAAGGAACATAATTATAAGAAATTAGCTAGAACTTACCCTTAAACTATCACTACTATTCGACTGCGCTTGCTGAAGAGCTTTCTGCATACACTCCATATTAAAAATTGACATGTCGTTTTGATCCACGCAGCAGATTCTCATTTGCTCCAAGTGGCCGAGCACCTGTATAACATACAACCATTAATTTTGTTACATTCTTTTCAAAATAAAATATATCATTTGGATTCTTGTCTTGCTCAGTAGTACAAAAGATGAAAAGAAAAAATATTGTCCCACTATTTTAGGCGGCAAGTCCATCACTATAGTTGCAAATTCTAAATCTGCTTAATTTTATGGGAATCTTATTGAAACCCTGATTATGTAGACAGGGGTCGAAGCTAGCTGCAACCGGGGCCGTATTATTCATCTTAGGCTAAGCACGCACTACGAATTTTAATCGTTGCGATAAATAATCGCCAATCTGCAGACAATACTAATATACTAAAGACCGCGCACTCGCGAAAAAAAATCGCATGAGAATTCGCTTGAAAATTTTTGGCGTTTGCGATTTTATAACAAAATCGCAACGATTAAAATCGTAGTGCGCGCTTAGCCTTATAGCCATCAATTCTCCGTTGCGAAAAAGAGATGGAGCTATACGTCTTGTATAGCTGCATCTCCCTCTTGTGCTGGAGCAATGATGGCCTCTAACAAGTCGTAATACGGCCCATGGTCGAATTGAGTGGAAACTGTAGGTTAAGAATACGCATTTCGCCTAAGGCATTTTTTTAATATTCTAATGTTCACGTGAATCTTAAAAAATAAGAAAAGCACTGTGTTTTAGCTGCTCGTCATCCCATGCTTCGTCAAGTGTATAATTATAGGCCTGTAGCAAATCTCCGCCGTGAAATTGAAGCGGCGAAAATGCGATATGTTCCGATTTAATCGTTATTTTATTACGATATAAGTTGTAGATAATTGGAACCTCTTTTTCGATGCAGGCGAAGGAGTGCGATAAGTTTAAGACAACTAAAGTGAATGGGTCTCTGGTGATCAAGAGGTTTTCAGCTTGCTTTTGTGCATGTTCAAAAAGCAATTAAGGATATTGATTTCTATTGAGGCTCATGGGCTAGCAACCAAATATTATCTTTAAAACTCACATGAGCCTGCGACATGTGGTTTTCTGCTTTGCAGTTCTAGTCATCCCGTTAGTGAAGTAGGTAAGTAGAGTATAACATAAACATGAATTATGACATAACGTAGGATGAAGAAATAATTATTTAAAGTAAAAAATCTGTTAAAAAATGTATAATATTTACCAGTTCAGCAGAAGGCGGCGCGTTAGGTGGAATGCTATGTTTTCCCGGACGTTTTCTCTTGTTGGGACTTGTACCTGGATATCTTGTGCTTAAAAGAACTGAAAGTAAGTCGCCAACTTTGTCCTCATAGTCTTGGCACCAATACATTAAAGTTGATACAACAAAAGTATCTTCATCATCTACAGCTCGGCAGAATAACTGCCGTACTACATCGGCAGTGGGTTTTTCCTGTTTTAACATCAAAAGGACTGACGTCAGAGCTTCAGCATGTTCCTTATACATCAGCTTGGGTATGATAGGCAAAACATCCTCTACTGATATATCATGTGCTGTCAGAAGTTGCCAAAGGCAATATTGTTCAAACGTCTCCCAGCCTAAGCTCGTCGACAGCATTAATGTGATGTCATCTGACTTGAACATCATCAAAGTGCCCTGTAGGGTCAAGCAAACGAGTCGCTGTAGCTGACTCGCGTCTAATGTTGAAACAATAGCATGTAACAACCGTATGTGGTTCTGGGCCTGATCTTTAAATTCTCTGTACACATCAGGGATCAACCACACCAGGACATTTGCATCAATTTCTTGACATTTTTCGAAGTCGTCGGCTAAACTTTCAGCCAGCTTTATCTCTAAATAGCTACAATACTCTTTATATACATCTGCTTTGAATTTAACGTTTCTCCTTTTCGCTGCATCACGTTCCCCGCGCTTTTCACGCTCATAACAAACTTTTAAATAAAACAGCAAACAGAAACCCACAGTGCGAAGAGTGTTTTGGGCTTGAATTTCTTTAAATGTTTCTAGTACAAGTTTGCGTTTAGGTTCATCATTGCTGGTAAGAAAAGTAAACATGGAAAAGATTGGTGAATTAAGAGCCACTTCGATTTCGGCTGGGATTGGCGTCCGGCTTATTTTCAAGGGTGGAACATCTTGCACAGCTGCTATAACTAGATCTGCAAGAGCAATAGCCGTAGGCATCGGCGCGCTGCAGGCGTTGATGAGAGCAGTGGCTGCGGCGGCTGTGCGATCATCCAGTAATGTTTCGGCAAGAGGTCGTAACAGCAGAGGCATAGCGGCTGCTAATTCAGGCCGTTCCCGCGCACGAACTTCCGACAGGGGCAAATCGTCATCATCTGTGTCCTCTGCAATATTAGGAGTATTGTCCTCTTCATCATCAGAAAATGCAGGTTCGTCAGGACCACCTCTTGGTAAGTCATCATTCCCTTCTTCACGAATTCCTGATACACCTTCACCATTGCCATTGGTGCAAAACTCTTTAAATGTTTCTCTCACAGTTGTTCTTAGTTCACGGTCCAACTTTGGAGAGTCAAATAACGGATGTAAATTCGGAAGCACTCTCTTCTCTATGATCTGTTGAAGTGAATTAAAAATGCCTTGCCTCACCTTCTCAGCAAACGATGGATAAAAGTTTGGAATGATTCGACAAAGAAAATCAAGTAATGTGGCAGTAACCGCGGGATGTGATCTCATTGAATGGTGCATTACAAGGATGGCTGGTTCGATGTTCATTATGTTATCTTTTTCAGAGTCATAAAATAACCAGTCATAGAACAGTGCTAGTTTTGCATTTGATGCAGCTACGTTTGAAGTACAAGTAGTAAGAAGCCATCCTATGACTGCCCACCGTGGAATGATATCGGAACACAGGAGTTCGTTAGTAGGGTGTATGACACCAACAATAAAGCGGATCATATCACTTCTAAGTGACTGAGACTCAGGAGTTGCCAGGTATTGCCTTTGAAACCATTCTTGATACTTCTTATGGTGACCAAACCTAACTTGTGATGTCAGAAATACAAGTTTCCTCTCCATGTCTGGAGTAAGTCTTGACTGCAAGTATCTGCGAGATGTTCTTGTTTGTAAAAGTTGTAACACATTAGTAAAAGTGGGGCATAAAGTTTTGGGATTTAACAATATATCTTGCCACAACTGATGAAACTCAGGAATACGAGCAACATTCTGCAGCAGTCTTATCAAATCTCGACCCAGAGTTAACACATCTGTGAAGCGTTCTCTTATGAGTGTGATAACAAAATTGACTTCTTTTTGTCTCAAGCTCATCAGCTGTGGTATATTGTGATCTTCTATCAATCTCATATATGTGTACACCACCATGCAAATAAGTACAGGAAACTTGTCTAGCCATGCCCGATGTTCAATATAAATATCTAAAAGAGATTCAACCAGTATTATGTTCTTGGGAGTAATATCTCCTCCAGATGCATAACGCATTAAATTCCAACAGACATTGTCTACGCCAGTTACTGCATTCCTTATCATTTCCTTTATCAGCCATAGTAGCTGGTTGCGAGTAGTATCATGGAACTTCAAGTACCTCTCTAAGATCAAGTTGGATAGGTTATTGAGCACGCACGTCAGACCGTCTCTAGTAATCAGCGTCAGATCTCTGTAGCACTTGGTGGCATTGTGAGGTTCTGTGAGGATGGACATCAGCATTCCGAGAGACACGTCTTCATGGTTCTTACATACGGCATTGTTGAGCGCGTCGTGAGCTTCCTTCTCGCTGCAGTCAGCTACAAGTGATTGAAAGTAGTTGTAAGCCCTCTCGTACCTCTGAAAACGATAAAATCTAATAAGAGCACTGAAAGCATTCACTAAAATTGAATTTCGCGCCACGCACACTGCAGCGCCACCACTACTAGTGTTAGAAATACGATTGTACATGGCCGACTATATAGATATTCTTTGTTGAGAAACTGCGAAATTTTACACAGTACCTCCTCAACTTCGTCCTTATTTTCTATGGCGGTGCACACAAATAGTCTTGGTGAAATAGATTTACTCTGCTCCATAATTTGTAGATTATTAAAACTACTTATTTTAATAAAAATTTAGCGCAGGTTGCCTCCTGCATGGCTATCGTAAGCGAAAAATATTTATGAAGCAATACAATCACAAACATGAATGTGTGCGTGTATATGTCACCGACCGTGAGGAGCAAACAAAAGTTAGAAAATGCCGACAGATAGCGCTTTAGTAGTTATTTGAGATGTCGCCTAAAAAAATCTGAATTTTATGGTATAAATGTAAAATGTTCTACTCATTACTTCAAAACATCTGGCAACATTCGTCATAAATGGTGAAGAACCATAAACCTGATTGGTTGGATAAATATACATTTGACGTTGACCTTTTCTCTGATTGGCCACAACCTCATTGCTTCAAAGTTGCCACTTCTTGCGACGTGAGTTCTACTATATTATAAAGCAGATAACATACTAACTTGTTATCCAAATCGTGATCAATTTGCTGACCAGTTATGCCGTTACCACATGCTTGCCTCGACAAGTTCAACAACATCATAAATAAAAAAAATGTACGTTTGGCTTGGGTTGTGGCACGTGTATATACTTGTTACCGGTCCGCCTGATCGAGTGTCTGGTTTTGTGCACAAATCAAAGAAAGCTTACGGAAAGCACTTGCGATGCATCCATATGTTGTTACATCGGTTTGAGATTTGAGTAAATGCTAAGCGTGTCGAGTATGAATAAAAGCCATTGCACAATAACAACTTTTATCTCCGGTTGTAGGAGAGGAAATAAACAGTCACGCTTTCAGCCAGCAGTGGAATAAAGCTCTGGCTACATTTAGGCGAATCCTGTGAGTCATGCCACTACGCGACTCGCTCCTTTGAACACCTTCTTACAAGTTAGTTGCGGATGCGACACTGCACTTCAGTTTAATAAAAAAAAACATTTTTATCGACATCTTATTATAGGCACCACTTAGTTTAATGTATGTACGATCTCTAACTGAATTTTTGGAAACGCACCAAATTATTTTTAGGGTTCTGTACCCAAAAGGTGATAAAGGAACCCTATTACTAAGCCTCCGCTGTCCGTCCGTCTGTCTGTCAGGAGGCTGTATCTCATGAACCATAATAGGTAGACAGTTTTTTTACACAGAGTGTGCATTTCTGTTGCCGCTATAATAACAATAATGACTAAACTACTAAAATAATGACTAAACTATTGGATACATTTGATTGAATTTTTGTATGCAGGTGCGCAAGTCCGACTCGCACTTGAAAAACCTCACAATTTTATTGTAAACAAATAGTCGATTATTCGGTGTATTGGCAACACTTTTGAGTTGAGTCACAGTGATTTTTTTTGCTGGCTTTGCCGCCATTTTGTAAGCAAGTGAATGTGATTTTCGGATTTTCCGTCATCAATAATTTGGTGTTTTTTTAGATTTGATCAATAAAATTGTTTCGCTTGTGATTTTGTCACATATTATTGGTGGTTCTGGTAAGTTACAATAACTGACAACTTAAATGAAATATGAAATCGATTTTGTAATCTCGATCTGCAACGAAGTGCCGGTTTAATAGGTACGTTCACTTTAATTGCATTATATAATTAACTTAACTATCCTTATCAGGTGTGACCTGCAATGGATAATCAGCGAGAAAAGGAGCGTGACCGGTCGAGGCGCGGCGACCGGCCATCCAGATTTTCTGACGCAACCAGGGACCGCTCTAACGACCGCGAGCGTCCTGAAGGGAAAAGATTATTTGTATCCAACATTCCCTATGAGTTCCGTTGGACGGAGTTGAAGGATTTATTTAAAGAAAAGGTATGTTATCGTTATCATCTTGACATGGTGGTTTGTACACAACAATCATTGTCTAATTTTGTTGTTCACTTTGTAGGTTGGAGATGTGGCTTATGTTGAACTGTTCAATGATGAGAATGGCAAACCCAGGGGATGTGGTGTTGTTGAATTTACAAACTCAGAGGCAATGAAGAAAGCCCTTTTTGTCATGCACCGCTATGAGTTGAATGGACGGAAACTTGTGTTGAAGGAAGAAACAGGTATCTTTGCCTTACTTGCCTTGCTTGATTTACTCTACGTGGTCATGAACATAATTACAATCGTATTTAACCCCAGTTTCAGGGAATGACAGGAACAGGATAAACTCGTCAAGGTCAGGGGGTGGTGGTGGCGGCGGAGGCGGCGGCGGCGGCGGCGGTGGCCGAAACAATCGAGATGATAAGGAGTAAGTACTTTATTTAAGTACATTTTCATTTAAGCACTGTTTTATCGCCAATATTACGTAGCAACATAAACTTACAGCCAGATCTTATCGCATTTGTGGTACTTATAATGTTGCTAAATAATTCTAGCCCTGAATGGTGACCAGATTATAATGAATAAACATTTCAATGGAATGGATTTTATTGATTACACTTTACAAGACAAGTTAATATATAAGGCATTACTAGATACGGTTTTAGTATTAAGTACACAAATTAATTTAATATCCCAAAAGCTCATAAAATCACAGATTTTAACCATGTTTCTTTGTTACCTAGAAGCCCCGTATTCATTAGGCAACATTTTGTTAATAAACAGTGTTTCACTATGTTTCATCATCTCTGAAAACAGTTTATAAACATAGGTGATGACACATTGTTTCTTAAACATGTTGCTGTGTTTCCCACTTCAAGTAGAGAGCAAGACGAAACATCTAGTTAATAAGCAAAAATCAACAGGTGTGGATGTGTGTTGTGGTTTATAAACATGGAAGTAGTGTGGTCCAACAACCAGGTTTCAATGCTCATAGAGCTTTATCAACAGCATAATATACTTTGGGATGCTTATGCCAAGTTTCAGAAACAGTGTTGACGGTAAACTTGTGTTAATACTTGTTATTATAGGTAACATAAACTGTTTATGTAAATGTTGCCTAATGAATATGTGGCTTTATTCAAACTTTTTTTTTTGCTTTGTTCTCGTTTTATATTACCTTTATTTGCATTTTTATCATTTTCTAACAATAGGTATTGTTCTATTTGTAAGTAATTTCAGTTGGGGTATCAACAAACCAAGGGAACCTGAGAACTACAATACTTACGGTCTTAGCCTCCAGTTCCTTGAGTCCATCAATGTACAACCACCACTAGTCAAAAAAGTGTTTGTTGCTAATGTAAGTGATAAACATTCATTATCATTATTATGCTAGCATTTTCATATATTCCATCAGAACTTCAAAAACATATGTTGAGAATTTTTCAAGAAATAAATCGCTTTTCCTTCAAACAATAAAATGGGACTGTCAAAATATTTAAAAGCTATGGTTAATTTCCAGCTTGATTACAAAGCAGACAGGACTAAAATAAAGGAGGTCTTTAAAATGGCTGGCAAAGTACGTAACATTGATCTGGCAGTAGATAAAGATGGCAACAGCAGAGGATTTGCTGTTATTGAATATGATCATCCAGTTGAAGCTGTCCAAGTAAGCTGTTCAATATCATTGATTATTGAAGAAGGTATGAATAAGTTTTAAGTTATAAATAAAATGCTGTTTCTTTATTCACAGGCTATTTCAATGTTTGATAAACAAATGCTGTATGACAGAAGAATGACAGTGCGCATGGACAGGGGTGTAACAGATAAGGGTGAAGTAAGGCTTCCCGAAGGCCTTAAGAGCATTGGCCTTGGTCTAGGACCCAATGGGGAGCCCCTAAGGGATGTTGCAAGGAATCTGCCACCACAGACACCTGCTACAACTAACTTGAGTCTTGCAAATACTGGAACAGCTTTAGGTGCCGGAGTTCTGGGGGCAGTACCATCTTCTGGTGTGACTCTGAATGGTCTTGGTGCAAGTCTGTCAGCAAACCAACTGAATACCAACTCTGCTTTAGGTGGTAATCTGGGACTTCAGGTAAGGGTAATTATTAATTTATCAAAGTTTTGATCAGGTTTTCAGATACCAAAGGTATGTGACCTAGCAAGTCATTTAAATCATAATTCTGTTTTCAGGCCCTGAGTCTGACAGGATTGGGAGCCCTTCAGAATCAGTTGCTCCAACAAGGTTTAACTGCTAATGACTTGGCAACAGTGCTTAGTGCTCAAGCTAATGTGAACTCAAATAATATGGGTCTTGGTAATCAAGATTTGAGCTCTGGCTTAAACCTAAGCAACTCTGGCTTGTCCAACAGTGTGATGGGAAATAATTCACTCAGCTCTGGACCACTCTCAGGTTAGTATTACAGCCGGTCGATTCTGCAAAAATCTCTCCGTGAAAACTTAGGTGAAGTGAGTTTGTTTTTGCTAGGAATTAACACTATTGACAGCTCACTCCATGCTCACTTCACCTAAGTTTTCACGGAGAGATTTTTACAGAATAGCACCGCAGGAGAAATTATATAATGTATAATAATGTGTAGCTGTGGACTATTAACCACATAACTCCTTGTCACAAAAATCTTTCAGGCTTGGTCAGAAACAATATGGCGACATAACAAAAGACAATCGATTTAGCTATGATTTCGTCATTATGGTGATGTATTTTTTTTTGCTTTTAGGCACTGGCCGACAAATGGGAGGTGTGACAGTGTCTGCCCAGTACGGACGAGACCCTGGTGTGCAACAGTCGAACCGGGAGAAGTCATCGGACATGGTTATCATCACTAATGTAAGTATAATCACGACAATAATCTCATAACTTTTTTGATGGTCATATTTTCTGATATCTTGACAGTAGTATTGATTGATTTCATTACCTATCACAATACACAAATGTTTCTATAAACATTATTTTTGCAACTCTGTCTTTGCTTCTTCCAATATTATAGATGGCTTGGTCTATGGGTTGGGGTGGTTAGGTTAAGCTGCAATTTGCACCTTATATTAGAAGTTATTCCTTTTTTTCGTTATGTAGTAACATGAGTCATTTTAAAGACCAATTAATCGTTGTTATAGTTGCCGCCGACCGTGACTTGGCAGTTGATTCGCGAGAAGTTTAGCGAATGCGGCGACGTCAAGTTCGCCGAGATGACCGCGCCAGACACTGCCGTGGTCCGCTTCCATAAGGAATGGGATGCCGAAAGGGCAATAAGTATCCTTTTTACAATGAGATGTAGGAACATCAAACATCAAATAATCAATCAATCACACTAACACATCACACTATTATTTTTTTAATTGGAGCAAGTAATTTAAAAGGTATACATGCAAAAAATCTAAATAAAAAAAGGTACTTGAAAAGAGCTAAATGTTGACCTACAGTGTTAACTTATCAATTTGTAATTACCTTACTCTGGGGCTTTTTGTACATACGTTTTTCTTGCCGTAAAAACCTACGGTTTATTCGCCGTGTCGGTCCATGGTCGTCAGTGTTGTATGGATCACTATGGGGAGCTTGTTGACGGACACTTTTCTACGGTTTATACGCCGTACCATAAAGAAACTGTGCCGTATACACAGGGCGTTCCTGTTTCACAAATCTGTTTACTTTAATGGATGATCCTACTGATAGGTAATACATTTCCTTAGCACAATAATCAGAAATGTTCGACCGGACCCGCATCGATGGCAGGACAATAGATGTTCGCTTCTTCTAGCATTCGACAAAAGGAGAGTGAGTTTGACTAATGATGATTGTTTTTGTTGCATTGTATTTTCCTTGCGTTGTTTTTTTTTATTCCAGAGAAAAAAATCCTTTGCTTATAGGAATACTCTTTGAAATTTCCCTTCTTAACTCTCGTAAATGTTAGACTCGTGCCTTCGGGATAATAGTCAATGAGTAGATTTTTCTAACACGGCCCAGATTTTCCGCGCCTACATCGTCTGTTTCTACTTCTTTTCCCATTTCTGGGTGCACAAGATCTTAGTATATTTTATCCTTAGCCTTTTACAACCTTATGTACTGTATTGACTGTTGTCAGATGAAAATAAGATACTTCTTAGTTTTGTGTGCATTTGATGATGTGTCACTTATCTGCTCTCGGGTTCCATCAATGGCAATAAGCATGTTTTTTCCTGCTAATCTCGTTCGTCCGGCCTGCACATTTTGTCCTACCCAGGAGATGGATATGTGGATACCTGCTCCCCGTCTTTACTTGTCTTGAAATTCTAAAAATATATTATCGAGGAAACTGCTGAAAAATCTACTCATCGTAATAAATTGGCGTCTATAAGTTGCAATTGAATGGAGATGAATCAGATGAATGTCTCGGAAAGACATCTAAATATTGTAATTTTTGTGTTTTCAGGGAAGTTTTGAAGTTGGTCTGATTTGGGGTTTGTATACACTCTGCTGCCTGGATAAAGGAATGATTTCCCATCTTCGTCTTGAATTGTGTTTGGTGATGTGTTCTCAAAACTTTGTCTCGATTGACGTTTAATTATCGATAAAACACTTGTATTTTAGGTTAAGTTAATGTAAGCGTCTGAATGTTTTATGTAGCCCTAATTATTAAAGCTGAATAAATTTCATTTGCGGAAAAATCTATTGTTATGATATGCTCCACTTTTTTCGACTGATCCATTAATCATTCTCTGGATTTGAAAAGTTCATAATAAATTAGTTCCTTGTTAATATTTACACAATTTACGTCTCATGCTATTTCGAGGTGTTAGGCAAATAGTGTCATTGTGCAACTGGTGATGTCGTTAAGTGTGTATCTAAACAAACGTAAAAGTTGTTGAGGCGACTGTCTGTTTCTGGAATAGTGAAGCAATTTGGTAAATTTTGTAAGTCACAGCTTGCCAATAGGGTTCTGCCAAGCACGGCGTCATAATTGTGAAATGGCGGAAGACCTTGCGGAGTAAGATGGTGCATAATCGACTTAATTTCTAAAACTGCAAGGTATTAGTTATTTAAGTGTTGAACAATCTTGCAGCATCGGCAAACGACGGAGCCTGTATTTTTGAATTGCTTTTGATTTTCCAATTCCATTGCCAGTTGAAAATTACGTACTATGTTGTTGTTGAGAATGAATAAAGTATTTTTTTTACTGGTAAATATTTTTGACTGGTTAACTTGGTAAGTGATTACATTGACCATGTTTTGGTAATAAAACTTATGGAAACACAGTTTTACTGTGCACTATTTAAGAATTTGAGAATTCGGTCGCCATTTGCTTGTGCCACGCTCGTTAGTTGGTTATGTGTAACGAGACGTAATATTTCATCATTATGCCAAAAATAGCTGAATGAGCTATGACTTCTATTTGGTTTCAATAATTGTAATTTACTCACTATTTTATCTCCCGACCAGTGATTGTTAAAATTGGAATCGTAGATATGTAGCTATTCTTGTGTTTACTTCGCAATAAGTAGCTAAACATTGCACATTGAGCTGTCTCATTGAACATGAAAAGTTTTCGAAGATTGCAAAAGTTGGGTCTGTGATGCGTCGCAGTTACGATGAAATACGTCTTCAGACTTCTTCGACTCGAATGGTAAGTTTTCTGTCATCGAAATTGGAATTTTGCTATTTGTTTCGGGTGTGCATGGGGTTTTATAGAACTGTCATACTTAGAAAAATGTCCATACTTACTTGAATCACTCTGTAAGAGAGGTTTAGATCGGAGCCGGTTTCCAAATTTTTATCACGAATGCCTTTTTACATGTCATGGCGTATCCAGCGTTTCAAGGAGCGACTTTTGAACACTCAGTACGGTTGGTTATCAGTCAACTTGGCAAGAAGATTCGTTTGGTCGGTCCTTGTACTGTCCGCTGCCCGATACGTTCGTATCGTCTATTAGCGGACGTAATGTAATACGACTCATGATTTGTAACTTGTATTTGGATGTAGGTACTGCGTCATTTTTATTCGAAGGTTTTGTGATTCATGCCATGTTGGATAACTAGTTGAAAATTGGATTTGTTCGTAAATACCTATTATAACTCACTGTGTAACATTTAAACGTGTTTGTTTTAATAAACATATATTGCAGGGTACAAGCAATGAGCTAAGTTATGACGACTCAGTCAATGTTCCTAAAATGGAAAGATGAGAAACGCACAGAAAGCCACTTCGCCATCCATTGAGCTGACAGCAATGCAGGTAGATTACTTTCTGTACGAATTTATTTCTGGTGTTTATCTGACCCCTGAATAACTTATTTCTTAGAGAACCTTAGTATTAAGTAGTTACGGCGTTTGTCCACGGCAGGCACGGCCCAGAGACGTGACGAGAAACGAGATTATTCAAATCGATCGTGACGTCTCGGTGACGGAGATTGTGTGTCCACCGCAACTAAACTCGGCGGCTTAGTAGGTATATATAGGGTGACTGGTAATTAGTGACCGATACTTAAACATGTGATTTTACTCATCATTATGAACTACTTTTACTATGGGACCAAACCTGAAATCGCGAAAAAAAAATCAGCTGTTCCCTACATTTATGTTCGTCTAACTCACTTAGTATGCAAATAAATCTTTGACTTTGACTTTGACTCGTCAAAATGTAGAGAACAGCTGTTTTTTTTTTCACGATTTCAGGTTTGGTCCCATAGTAAAAGTTGGTTATAATGATGAGTAAAATCACGTGTTTAAGTATCGGTCACTAATTACCAGTCACCCTATATTATTAGTGTGGATAAGCTCAAACGTGTTTTTTATTGCCGGCACATCGCTCCGTCACAAACTCTGGCCGAGTTCAAGCGAATGCGCCGAACTACTAGAAATTTCAGCAGCCGGGATGACGGCGCTCGGCTGACGGGCGTGCGGTGAATACGCGGCAATAGTAAATGTATGTATCGCTACTTGGGCGCCATCATAATTATTGTTCTCGGTGACGTCCCGGTGACGACGGTGGTGGACAAACGCCCTTACGCCGATGAACCAACGAGCACGGCGGCGATGGCGTCTTTATAAACGCCTTATAAATTGCATTAGATAACATAATATCGTTCAAAAACCGCCACAGCATCAGTAATCGCATATCGCGTCTCATTATGTTAAAAATCAATTTACCGACTTACAGATGGCGCTTGTACTGTCTGGTTCTTCAAGCCGGAAAGAGAAGTAAAACTGGCGATGACTTCATACAAATGGTGGCGCTTCAAGCGAAGAGGTAAATATGAGACATTTAACGGTCTAGCACCAGTGTTCTTTTTAGCCTCCATTTTCGATTTTTTACCTAATTCTGATTATTTTGATTACAGGTAAATCGTCTCTTGCTGTACGATTTTTAGCAGAAGTGAAAGTCTTATTGTAAAGATAAATTCAATAAATCGTATTTTTATTCACATTTGTTTTTTATTGTTATACAACCGTGGTAATTTTGACCTTTTGTACCTCCGCCATACACCCTTTGCAATTTGCATTATCTCGTAGATAGGGATCCTTAGTGCCGTTAACATTAACTCCATTATTGAAATGACTGATGTGCCGATACATAGGTTAACCACGCCTCCACTTCGCACTGTAATGAAAACCTTGGTCATGATTCTGCTTAGATAAGTAGAGAATTTAACAGTTGATAATACAGGGTACCAGAGACAGCGACGCGCAAACTGTAACCATGAATTCTGCACATGATTTGTGGACCCTCCTGTGTTGAAATTCGTCGATTATCAAAAAAAAATTATCGCTGTTTCTTAGAAAAGTCCAATACCTACGCGGTCAAATGTATGCAACAGCAATTTTTTTTAAAATAACCGACGACAAATTTCAACGCAGGAGGGTCCAGAATCATCTATCTACAGAATCCATGGTATAACAGGGGCTGCGTCAATGTCCTTGTCAGCCTGTATAGGCTACGTTTATTTTCTACTAATGGGACCAAATGGGACTTCGCCTATATTTTTATACAGTTCCCAATTCTAATCTACGGTACGGGTTCTATTATATACTTACAGAAAAGGTCATAGAAGCTAAATATAATTTCCCTCATGACTCGCACTTTGGGAAACGCAGATACGCTGACTCTCAGCCTGTTCATGTTCACCTGAGGCAAGAACGTCTCGCGGTCGTTCTTAAAGACGTCCTCCTCACAGTTACCCAAGCATCCACAATCTCGGAAAGACCTTGGCAAGTCGTTGGTGTTATCAAATTTCCCCATAGTTTCATTGCCAATGGACAGTTTCAATATTTCGCTCTTGTATTCTAGAACACACTCCAGTTCAGCTAAATTACATATTTTTTCGTGATCTGAAATCGCATATTATAGAATTACATCCGCCTCATTATCATTTATGTGCTTAAAGTATTGAATAAATAAATATAAAATCCTTTTGCCCAGCAGTGAGATGATGCAGGCTTACAGTAACAGTAAAATCCTTTACTAGTGAAGTAGTGAGAGCACTGAAACAAGACTTAAGATTGTCTCCATTCTCATATCAAGAAAAACAGCACAACTGAAATGTAAATAAGATAAGCAATCCAAACTATTTTACTAGGGTCAGGTTTTACTCATTCACGTAATCAAAATCAAAATATTTTATTTCACATAAGCCTACATGGGCACTTATGAAACGTCAGAAGCTAGGTGCACGGTTCCAATTGGTCGTTTCCTATGGAGAAGAACCGGCAAGAAACTCCACGGTTACTCTTTTTAAAAATAATTGGCTTTTACAATATTTTCAAATTACAGTAGGTATGGGAGGATAGCGTAGGCCTGTCAACAAGTATCAGGTACTTGATAAAATAAAAAATGGTCTACAGATCTAAAGTCTACAAGGCCTACAAAGTCCTCACATTTACAAAATAAGAATCTATCAAAAGGATAAATAAAAAATAAAAACCTAATAAAACATAGTGATATGATTCCCATTACAACCACAAATAAAAGAGATGAAAAATTTGAATTGTCTGTATATAATGTCAAGTAATAAAGAGATTATGTCAAAAAAGTATGTAAATAAAGTAAAGTAAATAAAAAATGAACATCGTAATTTGAGAGCAGTTAATAGATAGTTAAGCCGTTAATGAGGAGCCAGGGAAGCCACATGTGCAGAAGGAATTATTGCCAAACTACCTTGTCTTCAACATAGTCTTTAATCTTATAATATGCTTTTTTGATAAGGACACGTTTGATGAAGGTTTTGAATTTTCCATCGCTAAGTTCTGTAACCGGCTTTGGCAACTTGTTATAAAAACGGACGTAGATACCTGTAATAGGTATCTGTCGCGGTTGGCACAGTGGCTCAGTCATTGGCTGCTGCGCTACTTCTCGCGGGTTCGATTCCCGAATGAAATTCTTAGTATTTTTATGGCCTACAGATGCTGAGATTCTTTTCCGTGTTTTGAATAGTATTATAGGTATTTTATTCACTTACCCAGTGGCTTATATATATGCGGTATACAACCGCACAGTTTGAATATCATTCTAATTCTGCAGTCTAACAAGCAACGATTGTACGAGTACATCGGGTATCTCTTACTAGTTGTTTCGTTGGTAAATCTGCAATGATCAACAGGACTTTTCAACTGGGTAGGTACCGGTATAGGTTTCGATAAGTTATGAAAACTAGGTACTTTTAATAAATTGTAGAAACAAGTAGGTACTTAAATAAGCAACTCGATTGACACGAACTCGACTCGAACGACTCGTCTATTCGTAAAATCACGACATCACCCTTACCTGCACTTCCGAAGATGCAAAGGAATGTACTTGAGATCCTCTGAAGCTCGAGAGCTCGTAATTTGCACTCCAAAAGATAAGAACCCTTCAGTTTCGAAAGTTAACGCTGGCGTCCCGATCAGAATTACTTCGTCGGGGCTGAGAGTATAAACCTGCAATTTTAAAATGTGCATAGTGGGTAGGTACGTACCTACCTCTCTTCAATGGTATTTTGATAATTAATTAATTATTTTTATTGGTTCACCAACAATTGTTTACACAGGTTCTATGCTAAGGGTAACATGCGAAAGTGTGTTTGCAACAGTGCAACTATCACTTACAGGCAAACTCCGCATGCATATAGAAGTTGTACAAAAAATAATAGTTTTAAATTACTTATCTAAAAGTGTAGACAATTAATAAATAACCATATAATTATAATGATGTAAGGACATGCAACAATATAAAGTACTTATTATGATGTGCAAATACACACGTCTATTTAGGAAGGTAGGTATTTATGAAGTTTGGCTTTCAATTTGCCCAAACCTTGAAAGTGCACATCGATTTGATTGCTGCAGCTATTTACAACCTTTCATAACCTTGCATAGGGGGAATTGGCGCCTAGAACAGCACTCTAATTGTGTAACATACTATTACTCTCAATTTGAATCATATTGAAGCATATTTCTAATCCATTGCTCCATATGTTCGAAATATGTGTCTGCTCAACAACGCAAATAACGCAATGAATGTTGTTGAACTGTCAAAATGAAACCCATTGCTACTGATAGTGTGTTACGCAATTACCCTGCCGTTCTTCTTTGCGGTGGGCCACTGGTGTTATGGGACTGCGAGGAATTCTTGTGGGAGCACGGAAATTAAAGTGTGCAATATTTGTGGGTAGTAAATTTTATGGTTCATTACTTTGCCCAAATATTGCGTCAATAATGCGTCGGCAATTGTCTAGCGAAACCATTTTAAAGTGCTTCTGTCTGTTACTGTACGAAAGTACTTTTTTAGTTATTCCACTAGAAAACGCCAGGTGCCATAGAAAAAGCTTTTAAACGCGTCAACGAGTGTGTGGCATAGTGTGGACGCCACATCACGCTACAATATTCCAATATGCTTCTAATTATGCAATTATTAAGCATAATTTTAGTTTACAACACCTAAACTATTTGGAATCTAACAAATCCCAGCATTTTAGAGGGCTTTTTAGGGTTCCGTACCAAAATGGTAAAACGGAATTCTTATGGTGAGACTCAGTCTGTCTGTCTGACTGTCTGTCTGTCACAGCTGGATATCTCAAGAACCTACCAAAACCTTCCTATCAAATTGAAATTTGGAATAGTGTTAGATGACGTTTGCCCAACTATTTTGGAAATAAGAAAGAAATAAAAATATATGTATATTTTTTGCGCAACGCACCGCACACAACGCACGACATTGATGCAGGATGAATTAATATCCCTAGTGGAAGAGCGTCCTCTGCTATGGGACTAGCGGCGGCGGCGGATATGAGACCGGTGCATCAAATGCGGCACCGGCGCAATAGCATCGCGAGTTTTCCCGACACGGCATCGCATCTGTGACACGTGTGTGTTTTGGTCCTAAGTCCAGAACTCACCTTATAGATACTGGCGTAGTTAACTAACTGCACATAAAAGTCAATGTCGTGCACGGAGAGCTCAATGTTGTTTTTGGTGTATGCCACACTGCTGTCACTCCATTTGCTGCAATACAAAACGAGAACGTTACGTGTACCTAGTTACCTAATGGAACACGGTTCGTATGGTGCTTCGTCATGCAAATGTAAGGCATTGCCTCCAAATGAAAAACCTGTTGGGACGCGAATGTTAAAATTGGATTCGGCTTAGGGTTGGTTAGATTTCGTAGGTATATTGATTGGTCGCAGGAATCCGCTGGATGCGAGAAGCACAGAATCGGTCGAAGTGGCGGTGCTTGAGATGCCTATGTCCAGCAGTGTCGTCTTTCGGCTGAAATGATGATAATGATGAATGTTGATTGACGTCATTATTAGCTTTGTTACAAGACTTCAATTATATTAGGGAGTAAAAATAATTAAGTTAGGTAAATAATTTCAGTTAAATTTTTTTGACGTTGAGCTCTTTTCACAACCTCCAGAAATTCTCCGATTTTATTTGCTGGTTTTGGACCGCTTTTCCCGATGACCATAAGTAGCGTATGCAGAGCTTCTTCATCTACCCATAGGTATGTTAAGGGACAATATTTATTGGTTGAGACGGATCTCTATTTAGAGACACGTGTCTGGGTCAGACATGGGTTTTAGGAGACTACATTGATTCGGCACGGACGGAACAAGGGGTGAAACGGATCGATCCAAGCTTTAAACATAGGTAACTTGTAACAGTTTTATAACTTGTCTTAGTAACTTATGGAAAATGTCGTGGGTACCTACTCATTCTGTAGTTAAAATTTTGTGTAATACTGTTTATCCGTTTATTTTCCTAAATAAATAAAATTACTGGAAGTAGGTATGGCAGTTAAACTCTGAATTAAATTATGCCAAGAATTAGAATTAAACGTCCCATTAATTTATCCAGCAGGGTTTATCTACTGTGCAATGAGGTTTTTACGTAGGTACTGGAATAAATGCTTACGTAGGATCGTCGAGTATCGCAACGTTAGAGTTTATAATGTGGCAGATTCCCATCTCAGTCATGGTAGTGTCCACAGTTATGGGCCATTTTATCGGAGTCGTCAATGTTTGGTTGTTAAATCTCATGAACAAATCTGCTGCGATTGTCGCGTAGTCTTCAGGATTTATAAGCTTTAAAAACAAATAAAATTTTAAACACGATGATCAGTCAAATAGTCTAGGTATGAGTAAAGTTATGTACTTAGATATTTAAATTTTACCTTTAATATTTCAGGTGGAGGTAGATCCAGAACATTCAATGATTCCAAAGACACTGATATTATCGCAGAGTAGTATGACTCTAAGTTATAACCAGTCCTGTTGAGAGTATCACTGAAAAATAATATTTTTTGCATACCTACTGGTAGAGGGACCGACACAATTTTTTGAGTGGTTGGGATGTCTTTTGCTAGCACAAAATTGTTTTATTTTTCACTTTTACTAAGAATTTTTAAATTGAAATTTTTAATTCCTTAACACAAGTTTACAACTGTGGAAGCGCCCAAGTAATTGACATGTCGTGTCGCTAAGAAAATTGTGTCGGTCCTTCCATCAAACAGCCTGTATAACGTATGTATGATAGTAATAAGTTAATATTAAAGTACCTACTCATTGAAAGGTAGTAAGACATGGGTAAACCTACTTGACATAATAAGCAAACATTTCTTCGTCAATTTTGGTCATGGGACACAGTACAATTGCTGGGTAGGACACGTTCCAATTCAAGTAGTCTTTTTCTACACTGTTCACTATTGGTTGCTCCTGGAAATCAAATGTGTAACGGTAAAATGATCTTTATAACAATGGGAATAAAAGTGTCTACCTACAGTACCAGGCCGAGGCCGTATCGAGTTTTAGGTAAAGTTCGGCTCTGTAGAGCGTTGAACTTGCGGTGGACAGTCTTTCTAAGGCGGATTCTAAATGGTCAATTGTATTGTGCAATATCACGCTCAATATTGCTCAATGTTATTGATTAGGAAGGGTAATTATTGAAGATCGTTACATGAATAATCAGATTATGGAGCAGTAGTGGTCCAGGAGGCAGGCGCTTTACTTTGTGTAAATAATTCATCATTACTGCTCTCAAAACGGTGAAGGAAAACTTCGTGAGAAAGCCTCCTAGAAAATGACAATGAAAAATTCGAAGACATGTGACATCTACCAACCCGCACTGGGTTCGCGTGGTAGATGACACTCCACTCCCTCTCGTAGAGAGGAGGCCTGAGTCCCAGCAGTGGGAACATTATAGGCCGATTATGCTAATCAGATTTGATATTGTACAAGAATATATTGTAGGTATGGTGAGGATACAAACAAGGCATTTGCCTGTATCTTGGGTTTGGGTGGATATTATATTGCACAATGTTATTATAGGTCTAGCTACCCAAGTAGCACAGAAGCGCTGAATAGTAGCTGAATCACTGTTCACAATGGAAATTTCAGCTGAATAAACCTGCTGAGTAAGAGCGTTAGAGGCGCCTACTCAGCTGATATAACTCTGATTTGGGCACAAATTAATCAGCTGTTAGCTGAATAATGTAGCTGGTTGCACTATATCAGCGTTATTTGAGCATTATTAAAGGTAACAGTCGCCCCAAGAGCTGAATAATGACTGATTATCAGGGTATGTGTTACCTTTTATACACCACAAGGGCTGAATAATAGAGTACTTATTACCTATTTTTCAGCACAAAATACACTCCAGGATACCTTTTAAACTAACAGTAACTCTTTTATGGATCTGACAATTCACAAGTGGCAAAATTGTGAATAATTTTCACCCTACTACTTATTATTTTGATATGTTTTGTGTGAACCATTTTGTAAAGTGTTTGTGGGAAGTATAGGCAAATATATGTTAACGATAAGTAAAACTTTGTTTTTTTCCTCCATGTGCATGAAATTCGAATGGGAAAGAGAGTTTATTGTCAAATACTATATAATTATAGACGAAAATTTTCACGCGCTCTCAAAATATCACTGTTTACTTGAAAATTATAGTATAAAATAGGTTGATGATATTATTATAAAAAATTAAGTATTTTTATTTTTCCTTTGTAATTTGACAATAAGCTGTTTACGTATAAAATCATTACATTTTCTATTCAAATTCTGTTGTTATTTTCGTTGACTAAACAAAAACAAATTGTTATTATATTGTATACATAGGTTAGAATCTAAAAAATGGCAGACAAGCTATGTGTACCGTATTAACCACAATTAAACAGCATGAGCTGTTTAAGTGTCCACTCGTGGTACATGAATCAGTAACGAGCTGTTACGAGTGGTACTTGTTTTACACAAGTCAGCTACAAATTCATGTAAAGCTTGATAGTGGGTAACATGTACGCAAATAACTGTAGGTATGGGTAACATGTGATTAGATTATGGGTAATGTGTGTAGATTATGGGTAACATGTGAGCTAATATAGAGCAGTTTGCTTTAACTTAGCATCATATATGTTCACCCATAGTGATCATGTGGGCTTTATAAGAGCTATTATACGATTGCGTGTAACAAGCTGATTAACATTACACAAATTCCACCGTGTGCAGCAAAAGGCATTATATCTTTGTTATTTGAAGCCACAGAATAACTGATTACATTATAGTAGCTCACGTGTTCTTTCTTAAAATGCAAGTGGTCTAAGGTTACACTTGTGGTCTTCAATTCAGAATATAGCTTAGTTAAAGTCCACAAAAATCCTTTAAATTGCTTAAAGCTGTATAATACTGAACTTGTTACCTATATTAACGCTGCAAGCGTTACATTGTGGTCTCCGTGACGCATAATAACGTTCTTATTCAGGTGAAAGCTCACTTTTCACCTATTGCAGGTCGAGTGTACTGTAATAGCTCTTCATAAGTGCTAAAATTACCGATGTTACCTCTTGTGACATCTTATAATGCAGTTTTGTGCTACTTGGGTAGGGTCTAAAACTCGATGTCGGTAGGCCTAAGGTATCTATGTCTTTATATACCTAAGTTTATTCAAATATAAAGTTGGTCCTGTCTACTTACCACAAGTCTTGTATACTGAGCAGATAAAAGGACGAAAATTATTGCGCAAGATATGCCAAAGCATGCCGCCCAAAATATTCTGAAATCCAAAGAAAAAATCCGGTTAAAATGCTTGCAAAGCTAGCCTGTTCTAACGAGATTAAGGACTAATAAGCTGGAGTGATAATCCTAACGAATATTATAAATGCGAAAGTGAGTTTGTTTGTTTGTTAAGCTTTTACGCTAAAACGGTTGCACGGATATGACATAGCCTTGATATATGCTAATTATTGTGCCTTGATCGCAGACAAAGTCGCGGGAAACGGCTAGTGTAAAAATATTTTAAGATTGTGAAGAGCGTAATTAACAACGCATATATGCTGACTATGATATTTAGAAATAAGTAGTGGGATGCAAACTTCGTGGATATATGCACTATATAGTTGACCCTGACGATAGGACCGGTTCACGTTCAGCTGGTCTCGGTGTAACCTATATAATATGTTTTAGTTTTGGCATGCGATTAAGGGGTTTATTTATAAACGATGATTAAAGGCGTTTTAACGTCAAAAATCTATGGTTTATACAGTCGCTAATCACTAATTAACTTTAAGCAACGTTTATGAATAGAGGGTTAAGAATCATAACTATGAATATGGAGAATATTTTCCAAAAACAAAAATTATACGCGAAAATAGTCTTTAGGTTGCTACGACACTTAAAATTTTCCCAAGATTAAACTACTAAATAATTGAATAAGATTTGACGTAGGTAGGTACCTCTCAAACCAATGTATTTCAGTATTAGCGATGTATGGCAGACCATGGGTGGTGGAAGTTCTTAACTCGCTTTGTAAATACTTGATCAGTTTCTGAGTCTTCAGCCGGCGCGCGTAATTATCATGTTTCTTCTTAAACGTGGGCTTTTCTTTCACTGTGATCCTTAACATGTTTCGTTTTTATTTGCAAGAGGTCTGTTAACAGCTCCTTTTTTATATTTATTGAATTTGAGACTTTCACGTATTTTATATTTTTATGGCTGAGATCCGAATGCCACCAAAACTATCTACTGACGTAACGTTGTCCTAGTTATCTGTATATATAATTTCGAGCAGGTATTACGATTTTGAGGACAGGTAATTATAATGTGATTACGGCGACGGCTTTGTTATTTTCAATAAGTTTTTGAGATCTGTGGAGTAGCTTATTTGTCTAATATTTTTACCGACTTCAAAAAAAGGAGGTTATCAATTCGATACGTATGTATGTAATATTATTGGATTTGCATTATATTCACATATGATGATCTATTAGGGCTTCCAAACAAATATACAAAATTTCATAGACGTATGTATGTATGTATGTATGTATGTATGTATGTATGTACGTATATATGTATGTATGTTTGTCCACGCATATCTCCGGAACTATTAATCGGATCGTGACCATTTTTTTTTATTGGCTTACTTTTTCTTCAACTTAGGGAACAGTGCAAGTTTCATCAAGATCGATTCAGCAATTTTCAAGATATGGACTAGTACGTGTAAGTGTGACGGCCTGGCTTATTGATAAGAGCTACGGGTGTAGTGTCAAAGGGAAAACATCTCAAAACCTTGGTCAAATACTAGTGCAAAAACTAAAAATTACGAAATAAAAAGTAATTTAAAAAAATTAAACCGACTTCAAAAAGAAATTAACTCAAAATTATGAAATAACTTTAATTTCGGAAGTCGGTGGCATAAAACTAAAATACAGATCCCAAGACACCGACTTCCGAAATTAAAGTTATTTCATAATTTTGAGTTAATTTCTTTTTGAAGTCGGTTTAATTTTTTTAAATTACTTTTTATTCTTTAAGTTATTCTAAGGAATAATTGAATTAAAGATCGCGGGCGACTCATGAATTGCAATTTTTATGTCGGTGCTCTACGACAGCTGCGTAGCTGCTACGGCGTAGCTCCTGTTGCTACAGCGTAGCTGATGTTGCTACGTTTCAAACTCCGTGGTTTTGAAGATGGTAAGTATAAAATTACGTCGTTTGTTGTCTGAAGAGACAACAAAAAATTGATGATTGATGAAAATTTAATATTATAATTCGTTATATTGCTACTCAACGCCATTTATATTCAAGTATCAACTTCAATCAATCTGTTACACTAACAACAATTACCACAATATTACATTTCTATACAAAGAAAAAATATTCAATAAAGCTATGAATATTTTATAATTTGCCGTGATAAATTGTACTCGTGCTTCGTTCTCGAAATTTAGTAACCTGAAATAAGATATTTATTTTCCAACTTACATCTATCCTTACAGGGAAACCTATTGCGATAGTGTACATTTATCTAAACTCTTATACTAACTTATTACTAACTCCTTACTATAATTAAATTTTGTAACTTATTACAATCAATGCATTATTTGTGAACTCACTCAGAGAACAACAGAATAGGTCCGAGTCACTAACTATGAGGTTGAGAGTGCGGAGTGCACGCGTCAGTGGCGCCTCACTTAAAAGATTGGTCCGAGCGCGCGGTTCCGCCAACAGCCGTGGCTGTCAAAATAATAAAAATAATATTTATTTACACATGTAGTTGATACTACTGGGTGATCCCAGGATTCACCACATTGCTACTAACTAGGCTAGATATGCCAAGCATCCTAATTCCGTAACACACTATCAATCACTATGATTCAGATTGTCCAGAATCCATTGCTTTGCTTTGCAATGTTTGAAAAATTTGACTAATGAAAATGGTGAATGTTGTTGAACTGTCAAAGTGAAAACCATTCCTACTGATAGTGTGTTAGGCAATTACTCCGTAGTTGGCAATGTTATGATGTGCAATGAGATGAAATAATTCATTTTGCAACTAGGTAGGATATTAAAACCACTTTTCACAAGTAATTTTAACAGAATGGCGAGTTATCCACGTACAATGGTCCACTAGAAGGTATAAGTGCGGATTCGGAAACCAGTCCCAATAATATAGTGGGTGAGTCCTCATAGAGTACAGTCCCGAGCACCAATATGTCAACACTTGGCCACTTCACGAATGCACTTTACATGCACTTTACATATACCTATGGGTTCGAAAATACTATGTTCCTACTAATATAAAATTTCATTCAAAAATAAAGGATAAAATCGCCTTTGAATAAAGCCAAGTGTATACATACTTTTGCTCGTGACTGTACACAGAGTGACAGGGACATCGACGCGTAAACAGCCTGTCGATTCTGTAAAAATCTCACCGTGAAAACTTAGGTGAAGTGAGTGTGTTTTAGCTAGGAATTGACACTATTGACAGCTCACTTCACCTAAGTTTTCACGGTGATATTTTTACAGAATAGCACCGCTGTAAACAAGAATTCAGCACATGATTCTAGACCCCCTAGCGTAGAAATATTTTGTCTGTTATGGAAAAAAATGAATTGTTTCATAGAAAAGTGCAATACCTACGCGATCAAAATGTGTGGAATAGCAATTTTTTTTAATAACCCCCGAAAAATGTACACGCTGTGGGGTTCAGAATCATGTACTGCATCCATGGTAACAGGTAGCGCCTCGATGTCGGTACCTGGCATAAATTCAAAGAGGTTTTTGACAGAGTAAAATGTGATTACTCTTCGCTCGATCCGGGGATTACCTACACCTACGACCAAGGATTCTTTGAATTTGAAGCGGGTCATCTCGTTTTCTACGAACTAGACAATGGGATATTTTCGGTTGCGAACTTTTGTTACTTAATCTTAGTGCTAAAACAGATTTCGTAGAAAATATAGGTACCTATTTAATTTTGATCATAATTACTTACCATAAGGAGAGTACCAACTGGGTTGCTCATGAAATACATTTTTTTTTACGTTTTAAACAAAGGTAGGTTTAATGTTGATTAAAATGTATTCGCAACCATAACAAGTTTGTATTTACAGAATTGTAATCATTAAACACCAACCCGCACTGGACCCGCGTTGTAGATTATAGCCCACTCCCTCTCGAAGAGAGCCTGTGTCCCAGCAGTGGGAACGATGTAGGCTGATTATGATGATGAGATGATGAATCGTTAAAATCATCAAAATATGAAAGAATTTCGCGGGCTACCTTAGTGCATTATTCTTCGGTTAGTAACTTGTTGTGTAAGTAGGTACAAATAGTAGTCTTAGTAAAGCAAATAATAGGGCTTAATTGTAGTAATCCTATAAAATAATCCTAACAATAATTCATGCCTTCATATTTTATCATATAATGGGCAGTTGAGATACTATCCAAATAATAGAGGTCACCCATTAATGTTTTCGATTGACATTAAGGAAAACAAACGAAAATGAACTAACTAGGTAAGGAAAATGGACGCATAAAATATTAATGAATGTCACTTTATTTTTCAAGAGTATTTAATTATGATAAGTGAAACGAAATATCAAATAAAACGATCGACATAAGCGATGAGACCATAATGAACTTAGAAATTATCATAATTAAACCTTAAGCTTTCAATTTGTCGAATTGGCCTTAATAAAAGGTCTAATGGTTGAATCTCGTTAAAATGAGGTTGAATTAATTTTGGGCGAAAACGTATTTCCCGTAGCGTCGTAGTAGTCTTATTTAAACAATTGAACGATTTGCATTAGTATTTATTAACTGTTTATTCTGTTTCAAATTGGTTATTTAAATTGGAAGTGGAGTCTATGATGCAATACGGGAGGGATAAATTACGTAGGTATGAATTTATCAGTAGGCATTACCTATTGTGTATGGCATAAAGGCGAATGTTAAGAGGAAATGTGGTCGGAGAGACTTTTGAAAAAGCCTAAGTAAAAAGTCGTATATTTCCTCCTCCAAAATTGGACCAATTTAAAAGACATTTCACAAACTGAATAAGAAGGATATATATTGTGTCCTTATGTTTTTACTTTTTCATTAATAGTTATCAAATTTGTACACTGGGTCTCTATTGACAGCAGTTTAAATCGGCATTTTTTGAGGGTCCTAGTGCTTATAAAAATAATGTATCATCAAAAAGGAAAACATAGGGACATATCTACAAGTAGTTAATATATATTATTCTGTAAAAAAGCATTGCTTTATGGTCATTAACCAGTAAGAAAACAGGCGAGAGCGTTTCTATGGAGAAACGACCACCCGTATTTCCTCTTAAATAATTTGTTAGCTCAGAAAATTCAGGAAAAAATATTTTCGGATGCAGTCTAAGAACGTTTGCTGTACAGATAAATCATTCAATTCTTAAAACAAGTGAGTGATTTAATGTCGGAGCAATCTATTTGTTAGCCATAAAACCCACGAGACTCGTTGTAAAGCAAACGCTAACTTTATCAGAATGCCCGTGTTGTAGTCAAGAATGCCCTAATCGGCCATTTGCTAGCGTTAAGCCTCTATTTATTATCGTAACTAGTGGAGCACTATCGCTTTCGGCCCGAGTCGGAGATCGTTCCGTGTTTCTTACATGGCCATTTGTCTGTACCTACCCTCTTACTAATTCAACAAAACGTGAGAACCGCCAAGATAACAACTTCGTTTCGAAGATTGTCGATACAATGGTACGCTATCGAGCGATAAAATGGCGCCGTTCTTTCGTTCTGCGTACACAATAACTTATTATTCCACTAGACGTATGGTTTTTTCCTTAGAATTGTTACGTGATTACATTAGACATTCTTCGAAGCGGCGTACATTGTTATGTAAGTAGAGCTACACAACATCAATTTCACAAATGAAAATTCAAAAGTAAGTTTTAGAAACCTGAATCCTATAGTTACTTTACTCTTTGCCTGAATCTTTGACGACGTAAATGGGTACTTACATAACAACAAGCGACAGGTTGAATATTGTTAAGAAAGATTATTTCTTTGGGGTAAGTCGCGAGTCTGTGTGGTTACGACGGGAGGTGTCGGTCCGATCGCGTCGCATCATTACTCTTTGTCAAAGTTGGCCAGTCGCTCACCGCGATCCCGCGCTCAATCTCCGGCCCTCGCCGGGCTCACGTAGATTGCTGCATCGGGAAACCTATTTAAACTTAAATAAGAATTGCCAACCACTGTTAGTAGGCTCCATCTTGTTTTGAAGACGTTTTTAGAGATCGTCAATTACGTTTGGATAAATGTTTCAATTATATATAATAGGCGTGGAATAAATTCAACTTTAGGAGTTAGACAAAGAATCTTGTTCTCATGAGAAAGTTGTGTGGTTGATTTATGAGTATGACGTGCAATAATTTCTTAGGGTAGCATTTAAATTATTTGGTTGGTTAGAGGTAACACTACATACTACATACACACATACATACATAGGTAATAATTTCATAGAGAAGCGGTCAAATCTTAATTTTTTTTACTGATAATAATACCTAAATCTGCATTTTATTGTGCTGGTTATCGCAGGATTGTTTATTATTATTATTAGCCATTAATGTCCCACTGCTGGGCAAAAGCCTCAATACTCTCTTTCCACCTCTCTCTGTCCAGAGCTGTTACGGATCAATCTCTATGAAAGGAGTCTAGCTCATTCCGCCATCTCCGTCTAAGCTATCGCAGAATAGCTGATTACAAAAATCTGCATACCCACAAACACACAGAGAAACAGAAACATAGATATAATATCAAATTAAGTTCACTAGGTTAGGTAAGGACCTGCATGTTGCAACAGTGTTCAATCCATGTAAGTTTCTAAAAGAGCCTGATTGTAAGATTCTAGAACATGTTATATCCTCGCGGGATATACGGGAAACGTATCATAAAGATCTGAGAAGGGAGCATAACTTGTTTCGAATTTATTTATAAAGAACTGGTTGTGCAAAAGTAGACCAAGTTTTTACAGAGTTTTGCGGTCGAACGAAGCTTCGCCGAGCAGAGGTAATTTTATCAAAATTGTGTAGCCATGCCGGTCACTACTACAGATAACTTCAATACCTGTACTTTGGAATTTATGGAGAGATTTTTAAACTTGATAAAAGAGATTCGGGTTTATTTAAATTCAAGAGTAGATAAAGGTACCTACATTTTATCATGTAAGCTCTCTGAGCCTGCTATTAAAGTTATAAAACAAAATATTGAAACAGACATTAACCTTTTTTTGGTGGTGTTACAAATATGTATAATTTCAACAAACCGGATATAAAGCAAAACAAATATATAAATAATTGTATAATAGCTGTTGCCCGCGACTTCGTCTGAGTTTCAGAATGAAAAGTAGTCTATAGTTTAGGCGTGATCGAAGAGGTAACAGACATTAGAGTTTTGTACATAAGCATTTATACCTAATATTAATTACCTACGTACGTGTGACCTAATGAAAAGAGAAACTTCTTGTGGTTTTATAAAAATCTGTATATATTTTCCATCGAAAAAAAAGATTCTGAGTTACTTTCTAATCCTATTTAATAAAATTCCATCATTGTTCTATAAGGAATTTTCTACCTACAAAACTCTTCTTATCACAAAGAAATTTACAATTTATTGATTAATATCTATTTAGAATTACGACCACTCCTGACCCTTATCAGGATACAATAGTGCGTTAAATTGAATAAATTAATTCAAAACAGATGTTAACTAACTGATTTGCATTCTGGCACTACATTGAGTGTTAAAACATCTAAAGGGATTCGTTTTATGTAATTGGATCCGAGATTACTAGGGATTTGCGTCAGCAGAATTGCGTGTGAAAGCTATCGTTTTAACAGCGAATTGCGTGTTTCATGTATAGTTTATGAAGTGAAAACTTATATGTTTGAGTCACGTTTTCAGTTTACTTGCTTTGCGTTTATCAAATCAATTAATGGTTTCTTAATTGGTACAGAGAGGACCTTTGACTACTGAATGAATGACGACCAATATGTTATTGGTATCCATGACCACGATATTATTTCGTCATGTCAAGTCAGCTATGTTATGCATCAGTAGCGAAGGGTCAATTTTTGTAAGAGGTAAGCCGGAGTAGATATCTTTAATATGATTATATTATTTGTCTATAGAATTCTGATTGTGCCATTTTTCAAAGGGAAGCCGGTAGAAATCGAGTTGTATGGAACCTTCGCCACTGTTATGCATAGTTATATAATGTTACTAGTTCTACCCGCGACTACGTCCGTCCGCGTGAAATTTCCTGTTCTCACGATCCACCCCCTCGCATTGCATCGCCTGCCCGCGCGTACTTCGTTTTCGCTTAAAGTTCTTCCTGACTGTTTTTGTTCTTGCTCGACCCTTACGGGTCCTAGCGTGATGTTAAATAGCCTTTAGTCTTCCTTAAGAATTAGGTTATCATTAATTTTTTTCTAATCCGACCGGTACTTCCAGAGATTAGCGCGTTCAAACAAACAAACAAAGTCTTCAGCATTATTGCATGTTAGTATAAATGTACGCCTATAAGTTGTGTATATGTCACGGCTAATAGCCGAAGTGCGGCTACACCTACATAGTTTTAGCCGGCTACATGCGGTTCGTGTGTATTTCGGGAGGCGACATAGGATGCAAGAGTGAGCGAAGGACACCCCGAGGTTCGTTTTGGTTAGGTTCCTTTAAACCCCTTACACAAAAATAGGAGCCCCGCTGATTATGCTTTACTGTCGAAGGCCTAAAATAATTATTTAGCTATAATCAGTCATCTGAACTTATCTTTACTAATGTTGTAAGTTGTAAGTGCGTTTGTCCACTGCCGCCATCACTGGAACGTCACCGAAAACGAGATAACAGCGCCGAAGTAGCGATACATACATTTACTATTGCCGCGTATCCACCGCACGTCCGTCAGCCGAGCGCAGTCATCCCGGCCGCCGAAATTTTGAGTAGTTCGGCGCATTTGCTAGAACTTGGCCGGAGATTGTGACGGGCCGATGTGCTGGCAATACAAAACACGTTTGATCTTGTCCGAACATTGCCGTTGCCATCGAACCCGGTTTTTGTTATGTTCATCATAACATGCTAAACCACCGAATTTGGTCGCGGTGGAAAAACGATCGCCGTCACCTGGACGTTCTGTTTGGTTCAAATAATCTTGTTTCTCGGTGACGGCCCGCTGAGAGCTGCGGTGGACAGACGCTCTAAAGCGCAAATTTCCCATGCCCACTCCTCAGTATCCACAATCAATAAACAGTACCTTTGTATGCTGCCTGTATTTAAACTACCTACGATAGGTACTCTGGTAACACCCTCGTTGTTTTAATTAATGTTGATTTACCGCCAAACGGTAGTTGAAAGCTTAACGTTTATTCACTTTTATTAAACTTTTGGATATTATCATTCACTGCGGAGTTTTACCTATCTACCGTTGCATGATATTACTTCACGAATATTTATGGGAAAATTGCTTTGAGTCCATTGATGTGTTGAGCACATTGTACATTCTGATCACAATCACACCGTCTCAGTGAGCTCATTCATACCCCGCGTTCTAACCAAATGCGATCGTAGCGCGAATATGCGATCGCCGCGATCGTATGTCACTTGTTGTTCGGAAAAGTGGAAGGCGCCCTGTGTCGGCGCAACCACGCGTTTCGGTTCACCCAACAAAAAGTGGCATAAATATGAGCGCGACGAACGCGTATTTGCGCGACGATCGCTTTTGGTTAGGACGCCGCCATATAGTGCGGATCGGTAGGTAGCATGTTTATTTCTCTGTCCTACTACGTCAAGCTAATTTTCTCAAGATATTTTTCGCGTTCGGGATATTTTCTGTCATTAGCAAATATATATTTAAACCAATATATGATCCATTTGCAATAAGAAAACGTATATTCAAATTATTACCTATTTTGATTTTATTTAGTTTGGGACCATGAATACTTTATTACTTCAGAACGGTCAAGAAAATATAATAATTACCACATTAAACGCTACACGCTATTATTTTATTGGAAGAGTAAATTTACATTTTCTAAATACAAACATTTATGTGATGGGTAAATATTTGAGGCACTCACGTTCAATTTCCGGATCGAGTATTTCTGACAACTCGTTTCAATATTTAGGTGAGCACCAAAACGTAAATATGTATAGTATGTATTCTGTTTGGAATCATTCGGATCTAAAAACTGATTGCGGCTTTTGACGTGTGTATTTTTACGAGAGAGTCGATCGAAGGCTCTATTCAAAGGCAGTGTAATGTCACTAAAATGTTTGTTTGTTTTATTTGCGTTAGGGATTTGTGAGGTTGGAACTAAAACAATACGATTAGGTGCTTGTGTGTAGCTTTTATTTTAGACGGGTTTAGTTTGGAACATTTGTGATCAATATTTGATTCGTAACTAGCTTCTGTCCGCGACTTTTTCGACCCACATCGTCACATCGCATCGCCCGTCCATGTTATTACTACGTTTTCGCTTGGCGTTTTTCCTGACTTTTTTGTTTTTACTCAGCTCCTAAGGGTCATAGCGTAATGTTACAGCCTAAAGCCTTCCTCAAGAACTGGGCTCTTTTTGCATTATCAAATGCAATAAGTATTTTTGAAATTCGACTGGTAGTTCCACAGATTACCGCGTCCAAAAAACAAACAAAATCTTCAGCTCATTGACTTTGAAATCATTGCTTCAGCTTTATTATTAGTACCTAAGTATAGATTGGTAAGTTTGTAGATAAGGATTAACTAATGAATTACATAATTATTAGAAAACAAGATAAAATATCGAAAACTGTATTTAGTAGGTAGGTCCACGCATGAATAATAAGTAAATGTTGCATGCAGTAGGTACAGTAGCTTTTAAATAACTTTAGCAATAATCTCCAAAAGTTATTTGACATTTTTCCACTTCAGTTGAATTAGTCATTAAAAACGTTATAATGTAAACAAACGTACGTGTGTACAGTCAACAAAAGAGATAAGTTTGCAGGATCGTCGGATATAGTTGAAGTTTAGTAAGAAACCGATGGATGTTCTCGAATAAAATCAAGGATTACTTGATATCTTTTTATTTTAAATAGTAATGTGCACAATAAATGAATAATAACAAAGTATATTAGACTGCATGCGGTCGCTTAAAATGTTACGACTAAATAAATGTTGGTTTATCGGAGGATCGGTCATTATTTGTTTAGCTAATTCAATGCATGTAGAATTGGTTCGCAACGAATATGTACTCGTAATATAGCGTATATTTATCCTTATTTTCATGGCCAGTGAATATAACTGGTTCTATAAGTTAATTTTATTGTTGTGTAAATAGCAAATATCATGTAGGTACCTACATTTGCTTATTTTATAATTAAAGCAATATTGGCTTAAGGCATGTTGTTGCAACTGTATACCTACTTGTATATGTGTACTGCGATTGCCAATTCACCTGGCTATTTGTGGAATATCCCCATGTTTGCGTTCGTGATTCATGTTATTACAGGCTGTGTATAAAAGCCTGACAAAATGGATAAACACACCACGAACAAAATATAACAATTTAAACGCAGTTTATTCGTACGATACATGCAAAGAGATCTGAATAAAATAATTCAGGCAGTTTAGTTGGGAATTAGAGATCACAAACCAGCTCGGAGGTTTTTTATTTGGTGCTAAGCGCGCACTTGAAGCTGTGAAATATTCAGGCCGGGTGCATATTCAGTGCACATTTGCTGGGAATGTGCAATAACTGGTGGAATAAATCTGCGCCGTTCTTGCTTTCGGCACTGGATTGGCGTCGACTATCCGATACCAAGCCCATTCCGCATTTTCAGCTTCGACTTTGTGAAATTATTTCCACATTTGTTTATAGAGATCCAATTTACGAGCAAGTAAAAATCTTCTAGGTATATATACATAGGTACATACCTACATAATTATACATACAAATAAATAAAACTAAAGTGTCTGTAATGTCAAAATAATAGCTTTTTACTAAATGCATATGAAAGTGTATACCTACGGCACTAAGGTGGTATAACAAAAACACAATTTAATTTTTCTGTCTGTCTGTCTGTCTGTCCGTTTGTTCCGGCTGATTTCCGAAGCGGCTGGATTGATTTTGACGAGACTTTCACTGGCAGATAGCTGATGTTGAAAGGAGTAACCGAGTAACTTAGACTTTTATTTTAGAAAAATAATTAGGGTATCACACAAAAAAAGTAAAACACATGAAATCCAATATGCACGCAAACGAAATCGTGGGCACAGCTAGTGAATAATAAAAGTATGATTTATATCGAGAGCTATAAACGAGAAGGTTACGCTGATTTCATGTCTTCTGCCGGTCCACAACCATAAAAATTAAATTCGCTACCCGCAAAACCAAAAGAGCGGGTAGTAAATTAAATTTTTATGTATAATTTATAACTTTTTATATTTTATTATTTTTAGTAACAGCCTATTGTAGACACATAAAACCACAAGGATGTGTCTACAATAGGCTGTTACTATATTTATATCGGAGCCCTTATTAGGATTCTAGATAGGGATGAAAGCATGATGGACGAAATGGGCACCCAAATAAATATCGTAATCATAAGTGGCGATCTTTACGGTATCGTAAGGAATAAATTTACCTATCTTCTGGTACTTGTATTACCCTATTAAGTAAGGGTATAAGAGCTACCGAATTCTAAAAGTTATGATCCAACACATATTCATACCTACCTTCTTCGACTAATCCCGAATATTTGCCTGTATTTAGTTTGGTAAAAGGCTGTTTTCTAATCAAATGTGTTTAAGGAAACTTGATACGCTGATTATGCTAAGTTTTATAAATAACTAGCTTCTGCACGCGACTTCGTACATATGATATTTTTTTTCTTTTTAGTCGGCTCCTTAGAACCGTAGCGTGACATTAACCTATAGCTTTCACCGATAATTGGTCTATCAAATGCAAAAAAAAAAACAAAAGAATTTTGCAAATCCGACTATATATGACGGAGTTATACCCGAACATACATAAAAAAATAATATAAACATCCAAATTGAGAACGTCCTCCTTTTTTGAAGTCGGTTAAAAAACAAACAAACTCTTGAGCTTTATTAAGTAGTATTATATAAATTAATCTTCACCGAGAATTGGGCCATCAAATGCAAAAATAATCTTTGAATTTCTATTTGAATCGTAGCTCCAGATAGAAAAAAAAAGCGCGTTCAAACAAACTCTTCAGCTTTATTATTAGTATAGATACTTCGATAGAATATGTTTGGCTTAGATATGGTACCCAATTAATAGAAGAGAAATGGAAGCGTAATGTATGATTCAATAAATTGCACCTTCAAATCTGCTGCTACGCTTTTTCGTAGCGAAACGTCTACGAACGCTACGAAAGTGTTCGCTACAGATATATTTTTCTACAAAACTATTATTTGGCAAAAGTATTTTTCTTGATCACACAAATCCGACTTTCATTGTTTTCAGTCCGCGTTCTTACGCGATCGTGTTTTGTATGACAGGGGATTTGGCCAAAGCTCCGGCCGTATATCACCCGAAGCCGAATGTGTGGCCGAAACATAAGCCGAACCGCTCCTACACCACTATTGAGTTATAGTCTGACTGCCTAGTGGTGGAGATTTGAAAGGATATAGCAAAATATAACACCAACTACCAGAAAATTCTCTCAAAACACAACAATGAACTTGCCCTCAGACTGAGTGGAGATTAAGGCCTTCAACACTTAAGATTGAAGAGAGATTGTGTTTCCACCCTACAAAGTAGATTCATCAGGATCGAATGAGACACCTTTCTGAGAAGTGTCTCACCAAGCTAAAAAGCCTTTACAGACACTAATATCAGACAGAGAAGTGGCTTATTGTTTTGTCCAACAGCTCGCGTAGCATGGCCAATTCTATCTATTCTACCAAGAATAGACAAAGTTCTTTTTGACATCTCTGCTGCCCGAGCACGGGGCGACCCACGTTTCCATAGCAACGGGGACAAAAGACAAAAGACTCTTGTCTAAGGCCAATACGATGTAGAATATTTGACATATATTGAGAGAAAATGTTTCAACCCGCAAGTGTCAAAAGTAGAGAAAAATATTGGTCGTCATGTTTGACATTGTAGACTTTTGTCGACTGAAGAATATAACCATTTCTTCTCTTCATTGCTATGGTTAAGACTGTAGAAATCTTTCTACAATCTGTTATTTTGTCTATTCTTCCATCGACAAAACCCGTTTCTATGGTGGTTGTGCTACGCCGTACGTGCTGATTGCCGCGGTGCAGAAAGAGAGAGAAAAAGAAATGAAATTCTACGTTACATTGTAATATTTTTAAAAACAAAAGCAACTCGATGTAAGATTAGTAACGCAAATAGGGTATTGTATGTCAAAGTTTATTTTCACTCGAGTTGGGAAAAAGCTATTTTAAAGTTAAATTAGTTTAACGTTTGCGTTTCCATTGCAAGCTGCCTTTCTGCTGCGCCGACACATCGCGCCGCAAAATGTCAAACGGATTGAATAGTTTATGTGGGTTTGTGCCTAAATGTTAGCTGCAACATTTTTTCCATTAAACTACCTACCTTATTTATTCTTTGCCATTTAATTGTATTTAAAGATTTTAAAGCCGTGTACAGACGCGTGTAATGTAGTGTACCTAACACGCATTCTGTGTGTGGACGGAATTACGAGCATTACATGTATAAAGCTCAAGCTAATTCATCGACTGTCGGTTTTTAGCGCAAACACAAAGGTTCTCGCAGTCAAACACCGCGTCCAGGATTTGCGTTGAGTTTGTAAGCTGTGGGCAGTGGTGGCCAAGTGGTAACGGCCGCTACGAGTTGTAGGTCGTAGGTTCAAACCCAGGCAGGCGCTTTACTTTGTGTAAATTATTTCATCACCACTGCTCTCAAAACAGTGAAGGAAAACATCGTGAGGAAACAGGCCCAAAACCCAAACCACCGGTCCGGTCCGGTTTGGTCCTAGAACCAAATATTTCGAAGACATGTGCCATCTACCAATCCGCATTGGGATCGCGTGGTGGATTACGGCCTACTCCCTCTCTCAGAAAAATCATCAAAGCCATTGTTACCCTGCAGCAATACCGACCCAGTATAATTAATTATTTTTTTGAAAACCTACAGCATCGTTAAAGTTTTTCATACTTAAATCTCATAGGCATTAGGTATGTGAGTAACGCACGTTTTCACTAATATAAGAGCACTGTTGGATTCTCAAAGCTCGGCTCAGCGCCGAGAGTTAAAATTAAATAGGTAGCGCTTTTAGGTGAACGGGCAAAAGTTAAATAGGTAGTGCGCTTTTAGGTGAACGGGCAAAAGTTAAACAAATATTTGTCTTTGACAGGGCTACACAAGAACTAAGGACTGTAGTATATTTCTACTACGCGGCACATGCATATTCATAGATGATCAGTCAGTGTTTATTTTCATTACGAACCCGTTACACGTTGCGCTGGCTAAGTTGGATTACTTTGAGGGCAAGGCCAGGTTTAGATAGTATAAATCAGTACATGTAGAAGACTACATGTACTTACTGATCCGTGCTATCTAAACATGGCCTTACCCTCACAAGTTAAACTTAACTCAAAAGTTTTACTACTACGGTGTTTATATAGAATACGAGACCACCTTATACTGGCTTTGTTACCATTGACCTGAGGGCCTAAAAAGGCCGCTTTGGCGGAATCATGAAAGGATAACATTATGAATCATAAAGGACAGTTAACTGTTAAGATAATAGTATCAAATCCCATTGGTGAAGGATTTTTCCGTTATTATTTTTTTGTCTGTGCTAAAATACCAATCAATCCAATCCAAATCTAATCCCAATCTCTTTGACTATACCTACGTAGAGCAGCGAAAAAAAAAAAACAAGGACTGTCTTCGCCATATTATGGTTCATAATATTATTATCCTTTTATTATTCTGCCAAAGTGGCCTTTTTAGGCCCCCTGTCTTCTGTACCAATCATAATTGTTAATAATGTATAGTGATACACAGACATCTTGCAGCACACATAGGTACTGTAATGGTTGTCTGCAAAAATGGACCTTATGTAGTGCAGATTTTTATTCATATAACTGCCTATACCTATAAGAACAATTAAGTACCTAACGCCAGAAATCAAATTTACTATGTTCCCTCGATCCGTAAAACGTGAAAAATGTTCACGTCTTCTAGTATAAATTCGGTCGGTCTCGTGACTGCCTCTATGCTTCACATTCGATATTCTCACGGCAACACACTATCAATCACAATCCGAGAGTTTTGAAGGATATTTCTAATCCATTGCTTCTGAGGTTATTAAGTTTCATGAATTTGTCTGCTCAACAAAGTAAATAACGCAATGAACGTGGCTGAACTGTCAAAATTAAAGAAATTGCGATCAATTGTCATTTAATGTGTGTTAAGCAATTACCCCGCTGATTCGTTTGCAATTCTTGCTTTGTGGAGGAGCGTTCATTCTTCTGAAAGCAACAAGTCTCTGAAGTGATTGAAAAACTATAATACGCCTTTATAGAAAACATTCTCCATGATTGATGTGGCAATGGTGATGGCAAATGATCCTACGTGCTCGTATTACGCCTACGACGGAAGTCTGAGGGAAACCTGAAGGTCATTATATCGTTTCAACGTCTTAAACCTAATATGGTTAATTCTTACACTAAACAATAAAAACATCTGCCTATCTGTGTGTGTCATCAGTCCGTGTGTGTATCTGTGTCAACTGTCCGTGTGTATACAGTGTGAGTCTTCATAATGTGTACATATAGAAATGAGGTAAACTAAGCTTAATTTTATCGACGGAAAAAATATCTAAAAAAATTTAAAAAAAATTAAAAAAATAAATAAAATTTTTATCATTTTTAAAATTTTTGTTCGCTGCTGTGACCCCTGTGTAAACAATCGCCCTCAATTGAGAATTATGGTTTTTTTTTAACAAAAATCTGATATTTTTCATAAATTTTTACAATAATTGTAAAATTACTCAATAAAAGCCCCGATTACCTACCCTTTTTTATTACTTTAAATTATTCTCCATCGTATCAGATTTCTAAACGTAAAAATACCATGTTTATAACTCAATCACAACATTTCCTAAGGCCTTGCAATCACCATACTTTGATGCAGCAGGTAAAGATCCTTTTAAATATTTTTTATTTTTTCTAATATTTTTTCCGTCGATAAAATTAAGCTATGTTTCCCTTATTTCGTTATGTGCACATTATGAAGACTCACACTGTATATCTACGAGTATCTGTTTTCCGATAATAAAGTCCCGATATTGTGCTTCTTTCGCACCGCAATTGCATCATAAAGCAATAAAAACTTCAATTCCATCACTATCTTTATTAAAATACGCCTTGTGTCGCACCTCAAATACTTTCTATTTTTGGGTCCTAAATACATATATTATTGAACACTCTTGTTTAATGATTGTGCCTCTTTTTGTGAACCTAAAATAATTCCTATTTTGAAAACACTAAACGTCAAGTAACTGCGACCAACATGGATGTGACGCAACTGTAGGCAATGAATACATGTGACGTAACATTGCTGTATTCGTCTTAATTACTCCTGAAACACCGACAACAGAACTATTAAAGTTTGTAAAATCTAAATTAGGTGTTGTTCATTCAGAGAAACTTGAACAATAACAAGCGTAATTGTTTAAGTTTGAATTAAGTGAGAAAAAGTTGCTGCTCTAGATATTATAACGCGGTTTCTACGTCTATCTGTGTTGTTTCTCTTATGCCTACTTACTAAATGGATTTTCATGCTTTCAAGAAGTTTGATTATTCAGAAAGTTATAAGAAAGGCATTTATGTTATAACAAGCCGTGTGAGGAGGTTTCCCATCAGCAAAAATGACGAACTTCCACACAAACTTCCACACAAGCTTTAAAACCTTTTTAGAAGATGAATTTTCAAAAATTCTTCTTTAGTGCTTAACTTCGTTATATTTATAAGGAACTCTTGTGTAAAATTTCAAACTTCTAGAACCAGCGGCTTAAGTGTATGTTGTCGGTCAATGAAAGAATTTAAGATTTTTATGAAGAAGAAGATAGATACATCTTCGTCAAAGGATGCTCCTGATGAGCAGGGAATAATATCCTACTGAAATGTTTTATTATAGGTACATTTGTGTAATTACTAGTTTCTGACCGCGACTTCGTCCGCGTGGAATTTCTTGCACCTCAATTGCAATTTCTTGCTTTTTAGGGTTCCGTACCCAAAGGGTAAAAACGGAACCCTATTACTAAGACTTCGCTGTCCGTCCGTCCGTCTGTCTGTCACCAGGCTGTATCTCAAGAACCGCGGTAGATAGACAGTTGAAATTTCCACAGATGATGTATTTCTGTTGCCGCTATAACAACAAATACTAAAAACAAATATTTAAGGGGGGCTCCCATACAAAAAAACGCGATTTTTTTGCCCTTTTTTGCTCGAAATCTGTCACCAGGCTGTATCTCATGAACCGTGATAGCTAGACAGTTGAAATTTTCACAGATGATGTATTTCGGTTGCCGCTATAACAACAAATACTAAAAACAAAATAAAATAAATATTTAAGAGGGGCTCCCATACAACAAACTTGTTTTTTTCGGCGTTTTTGCCTTGTGGTACGGAACCCTTCATGTGCGAGTCCGACTCGCACTTGGCCAATTTTTTTTTGTTTTTACTGGCCTGCGCTATTACTTCGTTTTCGCTTAGCGTTTTTTCTGACTTTTTTTGATTTTGCTTGGCTGCTTAAGGTCTAGCGTGATGTTAAGGAGCCTTCATCAAGAATTGGGCTATCTGGGGGCACGGGAGTGCCCCCGCCAAGACGAGCCAAGCGAAGCGCAAGGGCACTACCTACCTTTTCTCGAAGCACTTCGTCGTATTTTTGAACCTTCATAACTTGGGTTTGGATTATACCAGATAAACAAAATTTTCGGGATATGATGTCAGTGGTTGACTTATTAAACCTATAAAGTTTCAATTGCATAGCTCTTATACTTTAGATTTTATTGATATCTAAAATACCCCGATTTCGTCACTGATTCACTTACTCACTGACTCACTTACTCACTGACTCACTGATGATCATCAATATTCTAAGGGTCTTCCTGAAGTCCTAGAAAGCTGAAATTTGGTATGTAAGCTAGTAATAGTACACAAACAACAAAAAAACTCTAAAACTTGGAACTTTTACCCTTCAACCCCTTAAAATAGGGGATGGAAGTTTGTACGAGACTTCCGCAGATTTTTATGCTAGAGTTCTGAAAATTGATATAGGGACTCCTTGTTATAAATAATAAAATACGTATTTCAGGATTTTCAGTAAATAACCCCCCAACCCCCAAAAAATTTTTTTTATTTCATAAGCATCAAGATTCTAAGGTTCTTCCTGAAGTCCTAGAAAGCTGAAATTTGGTATGTAAGCTAGTAATAGTACACAAACAATTCTAAGACTTGGAACTTTTACCCTCCAACCCCTTAAACTAGGGGATGGGAGTTTGTATGAGACTTCCGCAAATTTTGATGCTAGAGTTCTGAAAATTGATGTAGGGACTCCTTGTTATAAATAATAAAATACGTATTTCAGGATTTTCAGTAAATAACCCCCCAACCCCCCAAAAAAATATTTTTTTATATCATAAGCATCAATATTCTAAGGTTCTTCCTGAAGTCCTAGAAAGCTGTAATTTGGTATGTAAGCTAGTAATAGTACACAAACAATTCTAAGACTTGGAACTTTTACCCACCCTCCAACCCCTTAAACTAGGGGATGGAAGTTTGTACAGGGACTCCTTGTTACAAATAATAAAATCTGGGGGCACGGGAGTGCCCCCGCCAATACGTATTTCAGGATTTTCAGTAAATAACCCCCCAACCCCCCAAAAAAATATTTTTTTATTTCATAAGCATCAATATTCTAAGGTTCTTCCTGAAGTCCTAGAAAGCTGTAATTTGGTATGTAAGCTAGTAATAGTACACAAACAATTCTAAGACTTGGAACTTTTACCCTCCAACCCCTTAAACTAGGGGATGGAAGTTTGTACAGGGACTCCTTGTTACAAATAATAAAATACGTATTTCAGGATTTTCAGTAAATAACCCCCCAACCCACCCCAATTTTTTTTTTTTATTTCATAAGCATCAATATTCTAAGGTTCTTCCTGAAGTCCTAGAAAGCTGAAATTTGGTATGTAAGCTAGTAATAGTACAAAAACAACAAAAAAACTCTAAAACTTGGAACTTTTACCCTCCAACCCCTTAAAATAGGGGATGGAAGTTTGTACGAGACTTCGGCAAATTTTGTTGCTAGAGTTCTGAAAATTGATATAGGGACTCCTTGTTATAAATAATAAAATACGTATTTCAGGATTTTCAGTAAATAACCCCCCAACCCCCCAAAAAAATATTTTTTTATTTCATAAGCATCAATATTCTAAGGTTCTTCCTGAAGTCCTAGAAAGCTGTAATTTGGTATGTAAGCTAGTAATAGTACACAAACAATTCTAAGATTTGGAACTTTTACCCTCCAACCCCTTAAACTAGGGGATGGAAGTTTGTAAGAGACTTCCGCAAATTTTGATGCTAGAGTTCTGAAAATTGATATAGGGACTCCTTGTAATAAATAATAAAATACATATTTCAGGATTTTTAGTAAAGAAACCCCCGAAAAAAAAATTATTTCATAAGCAACTTTCAAAAAGATGTGAAATCCCACCAAAAACATTTTCATGTAAAATGTTGCCAAGACGACACCACATATGGCTCAAAAAGTTATCAGATCTCATGTAGAGCCAAGCTTCTAACTCTACACGCCCTAACTTCACAAACTCTACACCTTAGTCAAAATATGTGGCTTGGCCGTTTCGCTACCATCACATGGGCGTAAGGTGAAAAATTTATTCACTGTTCATTACTTTTCTGTTATACAATAGTTTTTGTAGTAACGAAACGGCCAAGCCTCATATTTTGACTAAGGTGTAGAGTTTGTGAAGTTAGGGCGTGTAGAGTTAGAAGCTTGGCTCTACATGAGATCTGATAACTTTTTGAGCCATATGTGGTGTCGTCTTGGCAACATTTTACATGAAAATGTTTTTGGTGGGATACATATTTCAGGATTTTTAGTAAAGAAACCCCCGAAAAAAAAAATTATTTCATAAGCAACTTTCAAAAAGATGTGAAATCCCACCAAAAACATTTTCATGTAAAATGTTGCCAAGACGACACCACATATGGCTCAAAAAGTTATCAGATCTCATGTAGAGCCAAGCTTCTAACTCTACACGCCCTAACTTCACAAACTCTACACCTTAGTCAAAATATGTGGCTTGACCGTTTCGCTACCATCACATGGGCGTAAGGTGAAAAATTTATTCACTGTTCATTACTTTTCTGTTATACAATAGTTTTTGTAGTAACGAAACGGCCAAGCCTCATATTTTGACTAAGGTGTAGAGTTTGTGAAGTTAGGGCGTGTAGAGTTAGAAGCTTGGCTCTACATGAGATCTGATAACTTTTTGAGCCATATGTGGTGTCGTCTTGGCAACATTTTACATGAAAATGTTTTTGGTGGGATCAATTTTACAAATTCGATTGATTGTTCCAGAAATTTTCGCGTTCAAACAAACAAACACTTCATATTTATTATTAGTTTAAGTAGATATAGATATAAGTCAATTACTAAACGAAAGTTCTATGAATTCGTAATAGGGTAGCTAACATATTTAGGTAATAAATACCTACCTAGGAAATATAGATACCATAACTAACGTACCTACTAAATATATTCCTAGAAGTCTCATTTCAAATTTAAGCAATTACTAATTGGCGTACTCCTGTAGTGTCAGAAGTATGAACAATTTCAGTAGTTTTATTAAAGCGAAGTCCTTCCCGACTGGCTGGCCACATCGGTTTGTTTGCGATTTCTCGTTCATTCAATAGTAATGCAATTAGTACCAATATCTGTTAATTCTCGATGCCGTTTGCTCAAACCAATCGATATCCATTTCCATCACGGTAATGACTGGCTTTTATCTTCTAATGTCACTGTTTAATAAAGTAAGATTGAAAATCTCGGTTTTTTATTGACTTTTTATTCTCTATGTATGTATAACGGGTAGTAATGTATTATTAATAATTATTGTAATTTATTTGATATTCCTGAGGCTTCTCCAAGGTTGTCTTTTTATAAAAGTTTGAGTTCTAGAAATCTTAATTTCAGGCAAAAAATCAGATATGATTAAAGAAATTCGTCTACACTCTGTTAGGGATGTGTAGCGTTGTGAGTAAAGTACATTTTGAAATGATAAATGTAGTATACTAGAGTTTCACTGGTTGGTTGCATAATTAATTAATGAGGGCGCCCAGACAGGGTCAAATACAACATCAATCGGCCGGGACAATCTGGTTAGAATTTAAAATCGCTCGGTGTAGTATCTACCTTTTTGCAGGTAATCTACAAAAATACAACATAAGCATGTAAATAACATAACATTTTTAAAGAATATATACGAGTAAAACTCAGAGAAAATATATGCACCCACACGCGTCGGAGATGTGGTAGTTTTCTTTTTGACATTTTTCATAACAACGCTAGAAATATGCTGAAAATATAAAACCTCTGTGAAACTTTTACTATCAAACAAACGTAGACTGCGGTGACAAATAAAAACTATCAGACAACTATTCAGGCTTGAAAGTAACAATAGGTACCCGGCCAAGGGTAAAGAGAAAAGATTCGTAAATAGACACATAAAATAACTAATGTTATTAACGTCGAATACCCCTATAAGTTTCTGATGCTGAACTTTTCTCTCACCTCGAGGTAATGTTGGGTTCGTGGAAAAACACTTCTGATACGTGACCCAACACTGTATCCTTCGGGAACCTCTCATTGATATATTGTAGTATCGGATGGAGCTCTCAGGAGCCTATCTCACCTAACTATTCTTGTGGAGTGTGTAAATCTTCGCGGCACGGAGAATTATTGTTCATTAAACGTATTTCGAAGGTTTAAAGGGTGTGTGTTAGGATAGGTTGTTAGATCTTTTCAGGAAGTTTTTGGTAGCCATTTTGTCGAGTAAAACCTTGTTTTGTTACGACATTTTATAGAATAGATATTATCTATAATACCATATAAATTACAGATATAAATGTAGAAATTTTACAAACTGTGACACAATGGGCAGTTTTATTGCTAAGAGCGATCTTTTAAAGACAACCTTATACCTTCCTTGTTTTTATTATAATTTTTTTTGTAAGTCATACGATTCCGTCTGACATAAAAATTGTTTTATGTAATTCTGGTTACCCACCTTATTTATATTTTATAAAACGTTTTCGGTTTCAAGTAGCGTGAAAGTCAATAAAGTTTTTATTAAATTTTAATTCGCAAAAGTTATATACACAATTATACAGTTATTTATACTTCATATACATTACGTTACCTACAATTTACTTTGAAATATTTCACAAAATAAATAAATACTTACCCACTTAACTTAGGGATTACATTGAAAGTCTAATATGCTAAACAAACGACTGTAGTCCGTAAGTATTTGTGCTGGCAATAATGCTAATTTATGTTTCAAGTGTTATTTATATAAATTGTTTTAAAAGCCTTTTAATTTAAGTGGCTGTTAAACCTTGTAATCTCATTTCAAACATCTGCGGTTAACTAGTTTATTTACAATTTTATTACTTGTATTCAATTACTTAAGAAGTGTTAAAACAGAGAAACTTACCCCCTTACTAATAAACATTGTATAGCGTCTGTATAGTTACACAACACTTTGTATTCTTCTTTCGAAAGTCAAATGACTGAACACTGAAAGAGAGAAATCGGTGTGTAACTATTCATCCTTACTAATATTATACATTCGAAAGTAACTCTGTCAATCTGTCTGTATGTTAGCTTTTCACGCCTAAACCACTGAACGGATTTCGATAAAATTTGGCAGAGAGATAGATTGCATCCCGGGGAAGAACATAGGATAGTTTTATCCCGATATTTCACGGGATCGATACTTATGCGGGTGAAACCGCGGGGCACTGCTAGTCTGATATAATACGTTTATTAGAAAGGGAGATATTGTATAGTACCTAATACACCTATACTGAGTGATTTTAAATTGGCCAGTTAACTCCGCAGACGCGAACCCCCTTACTAATAAACGTTGTATAGCATCTGTATAGTTACACAACGCTTTGTCTTCTTCTTTCGAAAGTCAATTTACTGACGAATGAAAGAGAGAAATCGGTGTGTATTCATCTGATATAATACGTTTATAAGTAAGGGAGCAAGGGTATTGATATCTAAACACGATAAAAGAAATAGTAAAATATTAGATTTTTTTCTTTGGGAGGTCAACGACCGCTGTTAGTGTTGTTACTTGAAATATGAGTTGAGAAAAACTCTGATGTTTCATCGTGTTTAGATATCGATACATATCACGTCTGTGAAGTTTACAAAAAAAAAAAAACCGATTGTCTAAATTGATATTTCAAGCGACTACAATATTTATTTGTTTTATAATAAGTATTTAGATATCATACCCATTTCGTCTGCGGGGTTTAGCTAGCCAATTTAAAATAACCCTGTATACAAATAAATTAGTATAATATGACGGAGAAGGTACGTGTCTTTCGTTTTCATCACACTAATCACACTAATATTATAAAGGCGAAAGTTTGTGAGTGTGTGTGTGTGTTTATGTTTGTCACTTCTTCACGCTCATAGGGCTGGACCAATTTTGATAAAATTTTGTATGGAGGTAGCTGACACCCTGGATTAACATTTAGGCTACTTTTTATCCCGATATTCCCACGAGATCGACATTTACGTGGGTGAAACTGCGGGGTGCAGCTAGTCAGCCATATTTTTATTACTGTGGGCGTTACTATAGTTAGTGTTGGTTAAAACCGTTTACAGTTCAAATCAAATTAAAATGTTACGAACAAGTTAATCACACTAGCGAATCACACACTGTAGGTATACGACACAACTAGATACGGAACCTGAGCTCATGTTGTCTATACGATGTCCAATGGTCAATAACTCAAGAGAGACTGCACACTGCTACCGTAACTCCCTCGTCGACTCCCACGAGCGTCAGGCTAGACTCTGTCGAGCACCACCGTGGCGCTGGCGTCCCGAATAGTCAAACGAACTAACGTATTTCCGACGTATTATATACAGGATGTTTGGTAGAAAGACCGGCACAATTTTTTGATGGCTTGAGGATGTCATTTGCTAGCACATAATTATTTTATTTTTCATTTTAATTATGAATTTTTAAATTGAAATTTTTCGTTTCTTAACACATATTTACGACTTTGTAATTTAATTACCCAAGTAATTTTCTAGAACCAATTGTACATAAATGTACATTGCAGGTAATTCCAAACATTATTGGATTATACACAAACAAAAAAGTTGTGACGATATATAGAGTGATTAAAAAGAAACACATTATTATCTCAATTACCTATCGTAACACTTAAGACAAAAGTTATGGGTGAAAACTAGGTTAGTATGATACTTCCTATCCCTAAGAAAATTGTGTCGGTCCTTCCACCAAACACCCTGTATACACTGTATAGGCAAACATACATTTTATAGTCCTTTCAGAAGTGATAAATTTATTATCTTTTGTGGTACATTTCGCAATCAATCGCCTGACCAATAGGCAGTGCGTACTGCCGACACCGGTCGAATTAAACCTGTATCCCGTAGGTGTGCGCGGTGATTTATAACTTTACAATGAATAGGCGGCCGACTGGGATGTGTCGGAGGAAGCCCGCGAAATATCTAGCTATTGAAATCCCCAGCCGACATAGATCGAAGTCTAAGTGCCTGTGCCCACTGGCGGCACGGCACGGCAAGAAGTTTTTATGCGACAAATAAGAATAAAACTTAATAGTTATGTCTAAATCTATACAAATAAATAAAATTGATGTGTCTGTTTGTAACGTCAAAATAACAGCTTTTTAGTAAATGCATAAAAAAAGTATTAAAAAAAAAGAATTGTCTGTTTCTTTCGTCTCCGCAACGGCTCCACCTATTTTGACGGGACTTTCACTGATATATAGCTGATGTTATTTTAGAAAAAGAAAAGTAATTAGTTAAGAGACACATTATTCTTTTCCGATATCCACGCGAAGTCCCAGTCACAGCTAGTATGACAATTTCAAAAATAATCATCGTAGGTACAACAGCAATGCCGTGTCATTGAAATTTCAATTTTATTTGTCATACTTTTATGTTATATTCTTATTCGTCGCATAAAAATCCCTTACCGCTTGTGGGCGCAGGCCATAAGGCCTTTCTCACATAATATGTATCCATTGAGAAGAAACTCAACTAATTCGTAATTAGTAACTAAACTTATACTCGATGCTTCACAAATCACTACGATTTCGTAACATGTCGACGAGATTTGTTCGACCGTACTTACCTAGTTGCTATGTATAATAAGCCTATAATGTTCCTACTGCTGGGATGCACGCCTCCCCTCGGTGAGAGGGAGTGAGCCGTAATCTACCACGCGGGCCCAGTGAAGTTTGGTAGATGTCACATGTCTTCAAATTTTTTATTTTAGGACATGCCAGTTTTCTCACGATGTTTGCCTTCACCGTTTTGAGAGCAGTGCTGATGAAATAATTTGCACTAAGTAAAGTGACTGTCTGGGTTCCAACCCACGGCCTACAACTCGTAAGTTACCCGTTACCACTGGGCCACTACTGCCCTCTCTAGTTGCTATGATGTAGTCTGATTTACTGATAATAAATGCACTTGGCTTCGGCAGTAACCAATAGCTCCACGTCTTGAGAACCTTGTTACTAACAAGTCATTATAATATGTAATTTAGTCGAGTTTGAGTAGCTCCATGTGCGAAGAGCTTTTTGTACACGGCACGTTTTCTTTACGGTACGGCGTATAAACTGCGCGCTGGAAAAAACGTGTCCATCAACAAGCTTCCATAGCGATCCATAAAACACTGACGACCGTGCCTACACACGGCGAATAAACCACGCCGTAGAGAAAACGTTTCAGTCAACAAACTTCCATAGCGATCCATACTCGTACAACACTGACGACCGTGCTTACATACGGTGAATAAACCACGCCGTAGAAAAAACGTTTCCCTCAAACTTCCATAGCGATCCATACAACACTGACGACCGTGCCTACACACGGCGAATAAACCACGCCTTAGAAAAAACGTGTCCGTCAACAAGCTTCCATAGCGACCCATACTCGTACAACACTGACGACCGTGCCTACACACGGCGAATAAACCACGCCTTAGAAAAAACGTGTCCGTCAACAAACATCCATAGCGATCCATACAACACTGACAACGATGCCTACACACGGCGAATAAACCGTAGCATTTTACTGGAAAATAAAACGTATGTGTACAAAGGGCCTAACGCTTTGTACCCCTTTGTACTATGTAGGTAAACTAAGGCTCTTTATATAAACAGCTCAGTAAATTGTATACAAAAGCATAGCCGTATAAAAACGCAGATAATCTTATTGATACAAGATGTTGGCAAAGTAAATTTTGTTGAGGCTTTTATCTTTGTCATGTTTGTTTACGCTGTCTGTTCTCTATGAAGTTCAGTATAAACATTATATTCTTTATTTTTCATAGAAATTGTGCGTTTGATGGCTGGTTTTCAAATGGATTTATTTCGTGTGAACCTGAGGTGACCTTATCGTTACAGTTACACTATAAGGTGACTTTTTGACGGTTTCAGTTGGTAACTGCAGCATGTTTTGCTGTGAATGTTTCCATAGTGGAAGTAGATGGGGATGTCAACTTATGCTACAATATACAGGGTGACATGTTTATTTTTATATTTTAGAAGTTAGTACCTATTTGTTAACCTAATAATGACTGATTCAATAAACAATAATCTGTGATTTTTACTAAATAAAAGTCCTCCAGACCGTATTTCGGCCACGGTGGCCGATCTCAACGGAGACTAGCCTTCGGCGCGGGAGATATTATAGTGCACAAGTGTGCGCGCAGACCGGATATCTATGGCGCAGACACAGGTGCACTCCCTCTTCCCTCACTCTCATAGTCCGATGGGACGGCAATCCGACACGACCGGAAAGAGATCAGGCGCAGGACCAACGGCTTAACGTGCTTTCCGAGGCACGGGGGTATCATACCGCCAACTTCCAAACTCCGGGCTGTTACTAAGAAATTCCTAATGGAAAAACTCAATAACACTTTGCCCGACCCGGGAATCGAACCCGGGACCCCACGCTCAGCAGTCGCGCTTGCGACCACGAGACCAACTGGGCAGTCAATACAAATTTTTACAAATGTTTACTACAAAGTACAAAGCGTATTCTATATTAAAAAAGTATAAGCACTTACTTGTTAATTAATTATTAATTTAACATTATTTAAATTTTACACTCTCTGTGGTGCAAGCGTTAAATCGACACTTTTTTGTCATCGACGTTTTTACGCCTATCAAAACAGAAATATTCTTCGGGTTGAGTTTAAGCGGGTCGAGTGTGCGCGAATGCTGTTCGTCGGTTATCTATCATACAAATGTTTCGAACTGCTGTTTCTTACAAAAGTGTAATACCTACGTGGTCAATTGTATCGAACCGCTATTTTTTTTTATTAGTGAAAAAGATTAAATACGAGTTCAGAGTTAGTTACAAATCCAAACAACGTGTTTTGTAATCAAAGTTCAATTCTATTAGGTAATTGTTTGTTTTAATCAATTAGGCTGCACGTTCAGTTAAATCCATTCAAAACGCGTGTACGTTCGTATAAATATCCAAATAGGTTTATTTTCCACACGCCCTGTTTGATCCGCACAGAACCGAATAGTACCGGCACAAAATACAGATAGTACAGAAGGCAATCACATGTATGTACTTCAATTTTCATACCTACGCTCGGCGGTCGCGCTAGGGTTGTCAACTTTGGCTTATGGACAAAAAACTATCGTGGTAGTGGCACTCGTATCTAGTTGTTTGATTTATTGTTGAGCTTATTCTGCAATATTAAAACCAAACAATAAACATAGTAGTACAATACAAACAGTTTACAGAACAAAAATATATAAAACTAGCTAATGCCCGCGACTTCGTTCGCGTGAAAATTCACCCTCTTAGGGGTGGAATTTCGAAAAAGCCTTTCTTACTGGATACCTATTCTTCACAAAGAACACACCCTCTAAATTTCATGTCTCTAGGACCAGCGGCTTAGGCTGTGCGTTGATATATCAGTCAGTCAGGACTTTGAATTTTATATATTTAGATTTTACATTTGTCAATTTTCACTATCGAAAATCCCTAATAACTTCAAAACGGATTACCCTATTTACACAATTTATTATTAAAATCATGTTTTCAACTTACGTAATAGTTGGTGGCGTGAATTTACCTTACAACAAGTTACTTCGTTTATACTGATTCAAAATAGGAAACTATTATATAAATCGAGCTTAGATAGGCATTTTTTTGTTGCTCAATTTTTGCACTTCACAGACGTCGTCGTGAAGTCAAGCGGATGGCACCCGCGCGCTCGCACTACTCCCAACCACTCCGAGATAACGTGTCCGTGAGTGGTGTCTATGGGTGCGTTGCTCGAGCACACTTTGTATGTAGATTGCCTTCTGTACTATGTGTATTTTGTGGTACCGGTCCGCATGGCCTGCGTATCGGCTTAGCCTCGTTCGATAGCCGCTGTAATAGATAAAATATATAGGAATTCCAATAGCCGCAATAGAATTCGTTGCATGGTTTAGAAAGCGATTTTAAAATACCTACGTCACGATTTTTAAAAGCTTTTTGTTGTTTACCTTACTACTTACCTACATGTACAATGTGTGCACATTATAAAAGTAGTTTGTTTAGAATCGTTCACTATCATTATCATTCTATTTTTTTTTTTTTTTAATATAGGTAACTGTACAGTCAAAACAAACCAAAATAGACGAAGTACCTACTACGCTAGATTCTTATACGTGTGCGACTGTGAGCTTACGTAGATTTTTAATGTGACCACAATCTTCTCCCACACTCAGTTTAACAAATTTAATAAACAAACAATTTTTATACACAATAGTAAAAATTCAGTGTAAGTGTGTATTTTGATTATGACATAATATTCTAATTACTAATCGAATAATCGAGAATATTATTAATAGTTAAAAACATTTTTTTTTTTTTTTTTTTTTTTTTTTTTTTTTCAAACGTGTATGTTCTTTTGATTCTTATACCTAGTGAGAATGTTGAACATGTTACTAAGAATCAAGAAATAACGAGATCTTTCTTGGAAGACTCTACGTAAAGTGAAAACAATATTTGAATTGAGACGGGGAAGCGCAGACTAAAATGAAAAATTATAAAAACCGCGATTCATACGGTTCTTTCTGAGAAAAATATGAAAAACAAGTCTAAAGTAGAACATTGTTCTCATCTCGTGGGTGTCGTTAAAGTTCGACTAAGACACAATTTAAAAGTAAGTAAGGGTGGATGTTGTGGGGTGCACGTTGAAGAGCCTCCACGTGGCGCACCCTGGGCAACGTCGGCTCCAATTGCCCACCAGGTTTGGGTGGACAATTGGGGGGGGCGGCAAATCTTCGACAGGAGGAGAAGGTCATGGTTCCAGTCACCGATCATCCTCGATGGTCGGTGAAGGGAACCGGGCTACAGGCGGTCACGCGGCTACTCCCCCTCTGCTTACAGAGGGAGGTGAGTGGGCGTAGATCGTCGCGGGGCGGTTCACACCGCGGTACCCACAAGAGTGTGGGTGGTGGAGGGTGTCCCATGCCCGCGCTGCGTCTGTCCGGCATCCGGCGGCAGCGTGGGGACGCCGGGGCGGCGGTTGGTTCTGCCCAGCCGTCGGCCACCCCGTAATCCTGAACTGACAGGACCGGGGGTCCAGGCCACTGAGGCCCGGGCCGCGAGGTAGAAAACCTCTATAAAAAATTACCCCAATCCTAAGGTCTAGCGTGCCGAGGGGATGAATGGCCGGAGGGGATCCGGTCGTTAGCGCAAAAAAGGGACCTCACCCTTAAAAGGAACACAATAATGGAATCGACAGACCGAAATAAACTACCCCAGGGCGGTACCGGCTGCTCAGCAGTCGGAGAATCCGCCACGTTCCCTTTGGGAACGTCAAGCCCCCAATCGTATTCTGGGGGGGGCAAAGTATGTCGTCCGCTTGCCATTGGCAACAAGAGCCGAGGAGGCTCCTGTCCCTCAGGGGACCAAGAAGAGGCGAGAAGTGATGCGGGGTCGGAGTCCGACGCCGCATCTGGAGGCACGAGCATGGGAGGCTCAGAGAGCCCCTGCCGTGCCGGGGAGGTGGCTGCGAAGATAGGCAAGCGGCCAAGGTCTGGGGATAGCCAGGGACTGTCCTCAGACGGAGAGCAGGCCTCGGCCCGAAAAATCCCCACAAGTAGGCGGGGTGGGGTCCGAGAACGAGGCAAGGGGAGGGGGCTCAATGCCCGTGAGGCGAAGGAGAGAGCGGAGGAGTCCGCAAAGGAGGGGGGGACCGGTCGTACGGCCGCTTCGGGACCCTCGAGCGACGAGGCGGGTGCGGCTGACGCCCCTGACCCCGAGGCGGACTCCATGCGAAGGTTCGCGGCGGTAGTGGAGGCCGCCATCCGGGACGTGTCCTTGAAGAAGCTACAGACTTCTAAGAACAGGGCCATAGTCTCGGCGACGGCCTCCATCATGGCGGCGGCGGAGGCGGCCAACTACACCGGCCCTTCGGCCGGCGAAGTGGCCGAATTGCGGGCGGAGGTCGCCCGCCTGACGGCAGCCACGGAGCTTCTCCAAAAGGAGAACGGGAGGCTCCGGGCAGACCTGGCCGGCCTGCGGGCCACCGGGGGAGCGCAACCACCGAGCCAGCCCGTCCCGGTGGAGAACCAGGTCCTTAGCCTGGTTCGGCAGGAGCTGGCGGCTTTCCAGGCGCGGTTTTCCGTCCTGGAGGGCATAGTCCTGCGCCCCCCCCTGGCGGGCGGAGCGACCCCGGGGCCGAAGGCGGCCTCGTACGCCGCCGCTGCGGCAGCTGCCGGCCCTAAACCCGGACCGTCGGGCCGGGCCCAGGCGCCGGCCAAGCCGGCGTCGGCCGGGCCGGCGTCGGCTAAGCCGGCGCCGGCCAGACCGGCGTCGGCCCAACCGGCATCGGCTGGAGGAGCCGCGGCGCCGGCGCCAGCTGGCGGGGCCCCGGCGCCTATGGGCAACCCCCTGGCGCAGGGCCGAAAGAAGAAGGGCAGAGCGGCGCGGGAGGCGAAGGCCCCAGAGCCCACGCCCCGCCCCCAAAACTCCCACACTTCTCCCGCGACCGACGCCGACTGGCAGGTGGCCGGGGAGAAGAGAAGGGCGGCCAAGGCGGCCAGGAAGAAGGAGCAAAGGCGGCGCCGCAAGGAGAGAGCCGTTGCGGCTAGGCTTCGCGCCCCGAAGACCGCGGCTGTAGTGATAACGCTACAGCCGGACGCGGTTAAGAGGGGCGTGACGTACCGTGACGTGCTCTCAAAGGCGAGAGAGACGGTGGACCTCCGGGAGCTGGGGATCACCGGGGGCCTCCGGCACAGGGTGACCGCCACTGGCGCCCGCATGCTGGAGATCCCCGGTGCTACAAGTGGCCCCACCGCTGACGCCCTAGCTGAGAGGATAAGGGCGTCCCTAGCGGACGAAGCTCGAGTCACCAGGCCCGTCAAGTGCGCAGACATGCGCATACTGGGCCTGGATGACTCCGTGACGGAGGGAGATGTGGTGGCCGCCGTTGTCAGGACGGGCGGGTGTCTGGCCGACCAGGTCAAGGCGGGCACCTTACGTCCTGACTTCGCGGGGATGCGAACCGTTACGGTTAGCTGCCCCGTGACGGCGGCCAGGACGATTGTGGAGGGCCGAAGGCTCCTGGTGGGCTGGGTTTCAGCGCAGGTCAAACTCCTGGAACCCAAGCCTCTGAGGTGCTACCGATGCCATGTGGGGCACCACGTTGGCATCCAGTGCACCTCCGAGGTAGACCGCAGCACACTGTGCTTCCGCTGCGGTCAGCCCGGACACAAGGCCGGCTCGTGCAACGCCGCGCCGCACTGCATCACATGTGCGGCTGCTGGCAAGCCGGCCGATCACCGGGCGGGGAGCAAGTCCTGCGCCCCACCCACCGGAACCAGGAGGAAAGGCAGGCCCTCCGCCGCCGCCGACACTCCCACCGTCGCCGCCGCCGCCGCCGCCGCCACCGCCGCCGCCGCTGCCGCCGCCACAACCGCCGCCACCGCAGTCGCCGTTGCCGCCGCCGCTACCGCCGCCACCGCCGCCGCCGCCGCTGCCGTCGTGGAGCCCTCGCAGGGGGCCCAGGAGGGGGCTGAAATGGAGGAGTAATGGCTCCATTGCGCCTCCTCCAGGCGAACATCAACCACTGCGCCTGCGCTCAGGACCTGTTGCTCCAGAGCGTGGCGCAGTGGTCGATCAACATCGCCGTGGTCGCTGAGCCGTACTTTGTCCCGCCCAGGGATGACTGGGTGGAGGACCTGAGCGGCTCAGTGGCCATAGTTTCGTCGGTCGCCGCCGGCACCCCGTCCCTGGAATGCGTCACGAAGGGACAGGGGTGTGTAGCGGCACGGTTCGGAGAGGTTGTAGTCGTGGGAGTGTACTTCTCTCCGAGCCGAACGCCGAGTTCCACAACTCTTTAACAGAGTTGAGTGTCGTCGTCGCCGGAAGCCATCCCTTCCCCGTGCTAGTGCTCGGGGACTTCAATGCCAAGAATTTGGCCTGGGGTTCCCGTTGCACAGATGTGCGGGGTAGGATGGTGGAGGACTGGGCTCTGGAAACAGGCCTGGTCGTCCTAAATCGGGGTTCTGTTCCCACGTGTGTGCGGATGCGGGGTGAGTCAGTGGTGGACATCTCGTTCGCCAGCCCCGCTCTGTCACAGCGTGTCATTGACTGGCGCGTCATGGAGGAGGTGGAGACCTACTCCGATCACCGGTATATCCGGTTCGACGTCTCCGCCCAGACCTCTAGCGCGCTGGTCCAACAGGCCCCGAGTGGTCCGCGGTGGGCGCTGAAGCAGCTGGACCGGGAGCTCCTCCTGGAAGCCTCGATCGTGCAGGCCTGGGTGTCATCACCGGACAGGCCTGCCGATATCGACGAGGAGGCGGAGTGGTTCCGGGAGGCCATGTCCGAGATTTGCGACGTGGCAATGCCCCGAGTCCGGCCAGGACGCGCCCGACGTCAGGTGTACTGGTGGTCGCAGGAGCTGGACGCGCTACGCAAGGCGTGCGTCGATGCGCGACACCGGTACACCAGGCACCGCAGGCTCCGCATTCGTCCTCCGGATGCGGAAGCCACGGAGGCGGAGCTGTACGAGGGGTACAGAGCAGCGAAGACCGCCCTCCAAGAGGCTGTCCAGCGGGCCAAGGATATGGCCCGCGAGGAGATGCTGGAGACTCTGAACAGAGATCCGTGGGGGCGCCCTTATAAAATGGTGCGGAATAAACTCCGCACCTGGGCCCCCCCGCTGACGCAGAGTCTCCGCCCCCAGCTGGTGGAGGAGGTGGTGAGCGCTCTGTTCCCTTCACGGGGGGTGCACACCCCCCCGCCCATGGCTCCGCCAATTGCGGTGCCCGAAGCGGACCACGCGGACGACGACGACGACATCCCTGAAGTGACCGGGGTAGAACTGAGAGCGGCGGTAGGAAGGCTGAAGGCCAAAAATACCGCCCCAGGACCCGACGGCTTGCCGGGTAAAGCCTGGGTCCTGGCCTCGAGGGCTCTCGGGCCTCGACTGGAGGCGCTCTTAAGCGCATGTTTGGAGAGAGGCCAGTTTCCACTCCGTTGGAAGACGGGGAAGCTGGTCCTCATTCGGAAGCCAGGGCGCCCTGCGGACTCCCCGTCCGCATACCGGCCCATCGTGCTGCTCGACGAGGTCGGCAAGCTCTTTGAGAGAGTGATTGTGGGCCGCCTCGTCGGGCACCTGGTGAGGACGGGGCCGGATCTTGCGGACAGCCAGTTTGGTTTCCGCAAGGGGCGCTCGACGGTGGACGCCATCATGCGCGTGAGAGCCCTCACGACGGGGGACGCGGTGTCCCAGGGTGGGGTCGTCGTGGCGGTGTCACTCGACATCGCCAACGCGTTTAACACCCTGCCCTGGAGCTGCATTGTGGAGGCACTCCGGTATCACCGGGTGCCGCCCTACCTCCGTCGAATAGTCGAGGCGTATCTGACGGACAGAGCCGTCAGCTACCCCGGTCGCGATGGGGAGTGGAACCGGCGAGAGATGTCGTGCGGTGTCCCACAGGGATCGGTCGTGGGGCCGTTCCTGTGGGACATCGGCTACGACTGGGTGCTGCGGGCCGACCTCCCTGAGGGCGTCAGCGTGGTTTGCTACGCTGACGACACGCTGGTCCTGGCGCAGGGGAGGTCGCATCAGGCGGCGGCCGACGCGATGACACGCGGGGTTGCGATAGTCGTGGAGAGGATCCGGCAGTTGGGTCTCGAGGTGGCATTGCACAAGTCCGAGGCCATGTCGTTTCATGGGCCCCGGAACGCGCCACCATCGGGATCCCAACTAACGGTAGGAGGGGTTCACATCGGCGTCGAGACAACGATGAGGTACCTGGGTCTCGTCCTCGACAGCCGGTGGAACTTCGTCGAGCATTTCCGACGTTTGGCCCCCAAACTGGAACGGGCCGGGGCCGCCTTCAAGCGGCTCTTGCCCAACCTGAGGGGGCCAAACGCCTCCTGCCGGAGGCTTTACGCGGGGGTCGTGCGGTCCATGGCCCTATACGGGGCCCCGGTGTGGGCGCGTTCACTGCGGCGGCGAGCCGCCCACTACCTGAACGCGCCCCAGAAGGTGGTAGCCATAAGGCTTATCCGGGGCTACCGCACGATCTCTGGCGAGGCGGCAAGCCTCATTGCCGGACTGCCGCCATGGGATCTGGAGGCGATAGTCCTCGCGCGCGTCTATGAGTGGCGCGCGGAGGCACTAAGCCGGGGGGAAGTTCCGCTTCCGCGGCAAATCGCTGCGGAGCGGACTGAGCTCCGGCGCGATCTCATGGCGACATGGAAGGAACGACTGTCGCAACCCAGCGCAGGGCACGCCGCGATAGCGGCGATAAGACCCCTCTTTGAGGAGTGGCTAGGGAGGCGCCACGGCGCCCTCACCTACCGCCTGACGCAGGTCCTCACCGGACACGGAAGTTTCGGGAGGTTCCTGCACATCATCAGGCGGGAGGAAACGCCCGGGTGTCACCATTGCCAGGATCGCCCAGAGGACACGGTGGAGCACACGGTGGAGGTCTGCCCCGCTTGGGCGGAGCACCGCCGTGTCCTCGTAGAGGCGATCGGCAGCGGCGGCGACCTCTCGCGCCCGGCCCTGGTGCAAGCCATGGTCCGGGGCGAGAGGGAGTGGGAGGCAGTCACCTCCTTCTGCGAAGCAGTCATGCTAGCGAAGGAGGTGGCGGGACGGCTCAGGGAGAGAGCCTCCCGTCCCAGCCGCCGCGGGAGACGCTCCGGGCGTCGGGAGCCGCGCGACGACTCCCGGCCACCGTAGGCGCGGGCCTGCGGGCGGAGAGTAATGGGTAGCTCACCGTCCGATCAGGACCAGGCCCGTGCCGGACGGCGCGTACGTGTTCCACGCGCGCCTCAAAGAGATGTCAGCATCGAGGAGGGGCCCCATAGGGCCGAAGCCTGCCGGGTCAGCGGGATTGTCCGAAAGGGTTACCGCTGGCCCGGAACATAAAGGGCTAAGGAAGGAACATGGGTGGGTTTTAGTCAGTAAGAGTCTGACACTCCCTTCCGCTCCACCCAGAGCGGGAGGGGTCATTTGATGATTTCCCATCCGCAAAAAAAAAAAAAAAAAAAAAAAAGGGTGGATGTTGTGATGGCTCAGTGCTCACCTCGCCTCTCATGCGCGAGGTTGTGGGTTCAAATCCGGTCAAGTATCTACCAATGTGACTTTTTAATTCAATTACGGTACTCGGCCATCATGGCACATCGAATATTAGGAAAAGTTTGGCTGTGTCAATCCTTTCACAGTTATTTTACCTCGGATTGAAAATCACATTGATCTTTATTCTCGTTACAATAACATTGCTGTTGGCTTGCTACTATGAGTTGATGCCACTAACAATTAGTCTATCAAAATCATAGTGATCTTTATGTTTATTACAGTAAGGTAGCTGTTTGGTTGTTGCTGTCAGAGTTAAACTGATATGACTGAAGACCGTCAGCTCCGTCGTCTTTGTACTGTGTGACAGTCTCTAAAACACGTCATAATTTCAACTTATCAATCTTGTATTCACATTTGCACGTCTACCTAAATCATCATGAAAGCTAGTCTCGTTGGAAACATAGTTTTCAATATAGTGCTACTTGAAAACTAGGCCTAACACCAATAAAGGAGCCAAAGCTGTTTACAGTCTCTTCCCGAACACAGTTTTGTAATCCTTGCTGGGTTCACGTCGTTGCCCTGAATACAAATTAGGGAAAGGGTAAAGGTGTATTATTGGTCAGGCAGATTTCCTTCTACGTGATCAGGTACCTTAATATAGTGGCGAATACTAAGTGTTTTTCCGTGTGAGCTTAATATAGTAAGGATACTTAGAGGTTTCGTAACGGGTCAATTAAAAGACCCTACGCTTTATTGCAGGTGGTAATGTGGGTCGCTCGAAGGTCGTTACGGACTTTATTTAAGTAGGTGAATTCATTTTACAGAAGGAAAGCACCTTGGTGTGTAAAGGGGAATTTCACACTTGCAAAATATGAAACGTTTAGTCGAATAACCCTTATAGGCTAATAATGAATAAGTAGCTACAGTTAATTGCAATTGCGGAGCAATATGAGAATGAGAGTATTTAATGCTAGGGAAAGGAAAGGAAATGCAATTTAAGAAAGTAGGTCACTACGGTTTCTTACAGTAGAAACCTGCCCTTCAAACCAACAGGATTTTAATGATTTTGTGTTACAAAATAATAATACAAAGTGAAAATCGTTAGAGATAATTAGACTTCTTTCTAATTCCATGTGAATAAATTGCTCACTTTTCTACTGTAGGTACACTGGTAATAGCTTCCTAGAAATCTTGTTTGAAGAATTTGTTGTCAGCTTATTTTGCAAGCAGTTTTTACTGAAAGTTAAAATAAAGAAAAAAGTAAACTTAAAATATAAAGAATAAGAGAGATTTAGTGTGAGAGACGGAGAGAGTTATATCTTTCTTTTCACTCATGTCACGAAATGAGCGCAAACGTGACGCGTCCTTGAAATTTCACTCTCAATTCTCGTCCAAGAAATAGGTGTATTTGTCACAGAAACACTGGCATACAAAAATATCAGTTAACTTGAAATACGTATAAATAAAAAAAACACAAACTAGATATTCTATAATCACGAGCACAGCTGCACGCGCAAGCAAGTGCAAGCAAGCAAGTGATGTAAATGTGTTGTTTGTAATGTTTTGTTTATGGGGTCTTATTCAGGACACATATTTCACGTAGACTTCCCAAAAATCACGAAATACGAGTATGTATGTCTTGTCAGATACTAATCAATCAATTTCTAGCCAACGCACGTGTAAACAGTGCTAACACTCGTATTGTTTGCAATGTAATGAAATGCCTCGTTCTGAACGGAAATATCTGTTTACCTTGAAGAGATGGATGACTCTGAACGGACATGATTGAGTTTAATATTTGAGCTATCGTATAATGTCATCTACATCTACGAGTATATACCAAAGAAACAAACAAACATGGCTGTGACTGTGTGAAGTGCAGGAGCTCTAGGTAACGTCCGAGACAATGGCGAAATCGGAAGTATGTGTGCGTTATGTACTCACGCTATTCGTATTCAAACATTTTAAAAGTAAAGCGCGCGTCGCTTCGTGATATAAAAGTACTGTAAATATTAAAGTAGCTGCTCTTCGTGTCTTTTCTGCGTTGTTCTTCTGGACAACGCAATGGATTATGGTTTTGTTTTCGCCTTCATTTAGAGAATTTATTCCGAAAGATTTAGATGTTATAATTACTTAATTGATATTAAATTTACACACAATAAATAAATCTCTATGTTTTGTCAAGTCGTAAGAACCGTGCGAAGCAGGGTCGGGTCGCTAGTTTAGAAATAAAATGCATAAAAAAACCATTTATAAAGGGAATTTACCTCTAGTTATCTACTTAACTAAGCATAAGCATGACTTGAAAAATATTTAAACATCGCAATGGAATATATTAAAATGAAATGGAGTACATAGAAACATTACATTCCTACAGGATGATATCAAATTTCGAGTCGAGAGAGGCTTCAGAGAAAAAGAAGTTGTGAAATGAAGTCAACCAAAATTGGATCCCATTGAGTGTAAGAAAACAATGAATATAATACAGACCCTCTGAAGAAAAATGTACCTTTATTTATGTAACCTACATTTTATAAAAGTCTGTGTACGTAAATTATATATTTTTTCCTTTGCTCGTCTCCTGTGTTAACAAGACAGCTGCCATTCAGTATATTGATCGAAGTGATATAGAGATTGGCAGGGAAATCGACGCGCAAAATGTTACCATGAATTCAGCACATGGTTTTAGACTCCCTAGCGTAGGAATTTTTCATCGCTAATAAAATAAAATAAAACTGCAATTTTCATAGAAAAGTGAAAGGTACGAATACCTATGGTTTCCATTTATCTACGCGGTCAAAATGTGTGGAACAACTAATTTTGTTTTAATAACGGACGAAAAATTTCAACGCTATCATTTCTAGAATTACGTGCTGAAGAACTTCAGAACGATGTCCATCGATCTCCCTGCCACCCCTGTACTGTATACACAGATCGTTCCGTTATTGATACAAGTATTCGTAAATATCATGTTTATTTTGAAACGGTTTACATCTTTACCAACTTTAGTAAATACACGCGTATATTCAGCAATTTGGAAGATAATTCACATTACACATATAATTCGAAACATACAAGTAGAGCCTAAATAATTAATTTGATTATATGCTTTTAGCTTATTAAGTATAAAGTAGTAATCTCGTATATTGCTGCAATGCCGAGCAATGAAATATACCAATATAACACACTCTTCGCGTTAATTATTTTAGTAATTAATTAATCGTAAACGTATGTTATAACGTCGGCGAACTTTCTTAATTTTCGACTTATTGAGGAGGTTCATTAATAACAATGAATATTTTAATATTTCTTATTCGATACCACCCGAAAGTACCAATTAAAGGTAACTTTTACAGGTTTTTTCTATTGTTTTCGTATAAATTATTAGGATAGTAAAAAGTTATTTTTTGTTTTCATAAAAAGTTCCATTGCTTTCATTAGTTCTAATAAACAATATGAACGTGTTAGATATTACTATGAGTTTATCATAAAACGTTTTAATTTCATACAGTGAACAGGTTTCTAGGATTATCTCCTGAATAAAAGTCATCCACAAAGTTCTCCGAAATAAGGAACATGCCTGTAAATACTAAATCCTTACTCCGAAAAGTTTGTAGGTACGTCTACTTTGCCGGCTATGGGAACTGTTGGTACGAAGACATCTACCATGAAACTGTCCTATACCAGATGTACCGTAAACTAACATTCTCTATCTACACCACAATGATATTGCTGGAAAACTTCGCCGCATTATTCGGGAGTTTCCCTGAAGTGGAAAAGAATTCATCAGTGATGTTTTCTGCCGTCCACAACATTGTCCTCACTAAGATGTTTCTTCTCTATTATCATAAAGCGTCTATAAGGAAATTAAACTATGAAATGGCTATTGTTGGGGCAAAGTTTGAAGAGGATGACGTTATGAAGAAACAATACCTTAAAGTGACAGTCGGTATATGGTTGTACGTAATTTCGGTGTTCCTGTCTCTTGCTGCGTATGGGATCGAGAGCGCGAGGAGGTCGATCGTGGAAGGTAGGTTCCTACTACTACTACTCCATTTTTCCCTAATTTTTCTACTGATATACCTTCCTGGTTCCTTTATTGGCTTGTAAACAAACTCTCATATGCATTTTTTTCTACTACTAATATTTTACCCTACATGCTACGTATTGTTAAATTATGCGAATCTACTGGTCCCTCCACTTCATCACCCTTGTTATTACTATGCAGCCGGCTTAAAGTCACGTTCATGGTATCATCCGGGTAGCCAGATCAACGATAAACATAAATTCTTTATTTTATCTGTTCCTTTCCAGGGGCCCCTTTTTATACCGTGGTCACATATTTACCGGTTTACGATGACAATTCAGTCGTGGCATTGATTTTCCGAATATTCTTCTACATAACATGGCTTTATATGATGTTGCCAATGATGTCGGCCGACTGCATGCCAATCACGCATTTGATTACTATGACTTACAAGTTTATTACTCTCTGCCATCATTTTGAACGGATACGGACCGAGTTTGATAGGGATATAAAAGTAATGAACAAAAGGCAAGCTATAGACAAACTAAAAGCTGGATGTTTGGAAGGTATTCGGATGCATCAGAAACTTCTGTAGTAAGTTCTTAAGTTCTTTTGTTTAACTTTTGTTATTGTATTATTCAGCGCACCTATTGTTCGCCGACAAGAAATAAACAGGATTTACGGACGACGTAATGAATGATTCAAGGATGGAATTGTATCTTTGTTTTCATATAGTATATTTTATCGATAAAATAAATATTCGTAGGAGCTGATTTATAACGAAATGAATCGAAAACGCAAAGTATTTTGCAATATTATATTCATGTATTAATATTCCAACGGAACGGGATAGTGTTATGGAAAACTGGCAAAGCTAAATTGGATAAATCGCTTTCGGAAAATCACGTTCATTTAATTCGAAAGAAACAGTACACCTGGCGCTGTAAACGAGAGCAATAAAACTGTTCTACAAAAATAAAAAAGCCCATTGGCTATTTCTGAAACCATCAGCAATGATCAGTATTTTTTTTGAGAGAATTGTCAATTTGACGTTAGCTAAGAGTTTCATGGCATCATGTAATGTTTTTTTGTTTAGTTTAGCAGACGAGATACATCGTGTTTTCGGTATAATAATGTCACTCCAAGTGTGCGAAAGTTCTGCCGTGGCAGTGTTACTTTTGCTTCGTTTAGCGGTACGTAAAAACTTAACTTTTTGGTGTATCTTTCATAACTCTCACAACCATTTTACGTTTTAATTTGGTTAGAATGTTACTTCTTTTTTATTTATTTATATAGCACTTCAACGACTTACTCACTACGACATACATAAACAAAAATCACATACAGTTTTAGGAATTGTGAATTCGTCACTTACAGAAGTGTACAGCACTAGCACAGAAATAAATAGTACGTACAAGAAATCGTCAGTTTCTAGATTTCATGGTTCATAAACTCACTAAGAGAAAATTCATAAGTGTTTAACCCGTTACTTGGATTTACAATAATCATAACTTCAAGATTGTATTATTTTTGTGTAACTTGTTGATAAACTATCGAACTCTTTATAGAATTCTCTCTGTTAATACAAATAGGAATGAATAAATTCGAAGCATCTATCATGCATCACTGAGTCCAGACACCACATTGATAATTTATAATTTTCTAAAATTATAGCTGTCTCCACATCTGGATCTGACTAATGCCTTCATGACGTATACGTTTGTCGGATCCCTCTTTTTATTGCTGGCGCTTAATTTGTGGAACGCGGGAGAAGTTACTTATCAGGTATGTTTTCGTTCCTAAACTGATTTTAACTTATTATCAAAAAAGCTCTACGGATAACGATAGCAATATAAATCTTCTGTACGTAGGCGTCCCGCAGGGTCTTATATTTGGCACCACTTTACCTACTACATCAGAAAGGTTTATTGTAAGTATACAAGGGTTTATTTCATTACGAGAGCTTTATCCGGTCGATTTTAGCCGGACTATTGACTCGATATGAAATGGGTACGAATACATTCTCTGGATATTATATGAATTAGAAATAGCTTTCAGCGTAGAAACGTTAGGATTGAAGTAACTAATAATGATCATAGTCTGCAGTAATCTTTTGTAAATTAACCTCTTGCTTTTAAATGTACGTTTCCATTTAGGACATTACTTGTATGTTATGTTAACGTTGCCTACGTGCCTTTAGTGATAGATTTTATGTATTACTCTTACTATGAATTTTTTTTTTGGCCATGACTCTGTTTAATAAAAATAAATATCTGATAGATTAGGACTTTTCCTCAAAGAAATATAGAGCAATAACTCTAAGCGCACCGGGCGACAAGACGAGACGATTTTATTATGCAGAAAAATAGAAATCGAGTGAAACTTGTTTTACAAAAATTACGATGCATACTGCAGTCTCGAGACGTTAAACGGTCTAGAACACACAAACTGAAGTCACGTAAAGTTATATAAGTAGGTACGTAAGGATTTTTGTGTGCACAATTCCTTGTGACGTCTCTCGGGGCAGCACGTGAGCCACATGCATCTGTTCATCTCGCCTCGTCGAATCTTGCCGCTGGTTTGCTTCATGCTTATAATTATGTAGACAACAGTAACGGAGGCACGAAGAGTTTTAGAAAAACAACTGTCCCGCTTAACCTATGTAATTAGAAAAATAAGAAGAGTAAACGGAACGGAAACGACCGTGACTTTGTGTAAATTATTTCGTCACCATTGCTCTCAAAACGGTGTAGGAAAACATCGTGAGGAAACCGGCACGTCCTAGAATCAAAAATTCGAAGACATGTGACATCTACCAACTCACATTTCCGCGATATTATTATACATTTCTAACATATTTAAAAAAATATATATATATTTCATTAGAATACATGTACGAACGTATTGTATATTCTGTATTTTTTACTAAGATAAGTACCTCATCATCTGCCTAGCCTCTTCCCAACTATGTTGGGGTCGGCTTCCAGTCTAACCGAATGCAGTTGAATACCCGTTTTTTACATGGAGTGACTGCCTATCTGACCTCCACAACCTAAAATAAGTACTTATTAGGTATCTATTAATGTAAAACTAATTTGCATGCCCTAAACAGGCAACATATGGACTGTACATTAAACCACCAACTTTTACAACTGGTAACACCTACTACATGATTATTGAATTACACTGAATGATTATTATTCTTATGAGCAAGTGACAGAAACGATTTTTTTTAAAACTTGATTTCAGCAATGTTCCATATCCACCTTCCCTACTCAAAGTTAGCATCCGTCCGGTGAGTTCGTTCGGTCTGTACGGTACGAAATAAGGGGATTTATTTTGAAAAGTAAAACTAAATGAGTACAGTCAGTTAAAGCAATTAGTTGACCCACCTTTGCATAAATAGTTAAGATTTTATAGAATACGAATCGATATAATTTTATAGTTCTTTTATAGATATTTTATTTATTTGACCAACGTAAATATGAATAATATCTATAAATAAATAAATAATATAATATACAGCCCGGCTTTTTGTCAAGACTTTTCAAATTTCAAAATGGTTACCCTATACCTACTCGTATCTATACCGCTTTCTTCTACATCTACTGGTTTCTATTCTCCAGGCATCCTTGCTGTCGAGTGCTATGTTCTACAACTGTGGCTGGCATCTCTCTGAGTTGGAAAAGGACTCTCAACGAGATATCCGAAGTCTGACCCTCATTGGCTGTACGCAAGCGCAGAAACCACTGATCCTTAAGGCGTTCGGAATCCAGGATTTGTCGTATGAAACTTTCGTATCGGTAAGTAATAAAAAATATGATAAATAGGTATAGGTTCAATCTAAAAACTAATTTTATATTATACGTACTGATAATAATTATTGAATCATTGTGCAAGCTTGGTAGGTAGATTTTTGTTTCTTCCAGAAAGATATTTCACGAACTAAATAATAAACGTGTCACGTAAATGATTTTTTTACGAGCTATTCCGAGATAGAGAGTTGAAATGACGAGAAATTACGAGGTGTTCCGAAATACCCATTAAATTTTCACGTTTCTCATTGCAGGTAGCAAGAATGACGTACTCAGTATTCGCGGTGTTTTACCAAAGAGGCGAGTAATATTATTTTAAGCAGGCAGCTAATTATATGCGGAACCGTCAAATTACGTAGATTTTTATTAAATACGCTAATCCTTGTAATGATACCTGTTAAAATAAAGTATGTTTTTTTTTACCTCAATTTACTGTGCTTAATAAGAAATGAAAGAAATAAAGTCGGTTTTACGGGCGAAGATTTTACGTGACAACGTCTTTTTCTCGGTAGAATAGTTGAGTGGGAGAGAGACGCAAGGCATTCGGCGGGCCTCTCTCTCGTTCGGTGACTCATCGTAACGTTACCGAGCGTTACACTTTTTCATAAGTGACTCCCAGCCGCAACCTAATTTAAGACGTTGTCACGTCAAAATTGTTTCTTTCTGCACAAACATAACGCAAATTACAAAAGAAACGACAAAATATAAACATTCAAAGTAGCTACAAGCCTCGTACCAGCAATAAAAGGTTGACAATTAATCAAGTTGTGTTGAAAGCCAACAATATGTACCTAGTTGTTAACACCAATTAGTTCTTCAAGCAATTGAAACAAATAGTCACAGCACTTAAACTGACTATTTAACACGTTAGAGGGCGTTGCTGAGCCTGAAAATTAGTATTCCCTCCTCAAAGGGTCCACATTATGCGCCGTAGAAAGTTTCAATAAACCCTCACACGAACCTTAGGCATTTCTAACTATAGACGACGTATACCTTGCGTAGCTATACGAAGAGGTCGCATGCTTAATGTATTTCAATTAGTTTAAATACCATTAGTTTCGGTGAACAGTGAAGTCTATTTTCTACATGTGCTTATTAGGGCCTCAATTGAATGTTAATTTATTGGTGAAATCCGAGTAATTGTTATCAGCCGGTCTATTTTGAAAAATCTCACCGTTAAACTTAGAGTGAGCTGTCATACCTCCTGATACAAGGGATATTCACTGTTGACAGCTCGTTATCACGGTATAATTTTTTACAGAATCGCTCGTTTGGGGAAATATTAAGAAGGGAATGAATCACACTGTTCATTCGTGAAATCCGTATGAAAATCCGTTCGGTAGTTTTTGAGTTTATCGCGTTCAGACAGACAGACGAGACTTTGTTATATACTTTGAAGTGATATAATTATAATAATTATCATATATTTCGACTCTACATACGTGCATGTATCGATATACGAGTGTGTACGCTCATCAATACATCAAACGACAATAGTAAAGTTTTCAGGTTTATGATGTCATATTTTTGCTTCGGTACCTACAAGTTTTATTTTTATTTATTAATAACCAACTTATATTAACAGTTTGCACCACACATACAAGTTTATTCAGGGGGATCGCTAGGTAGTCCGCGAAATTAAAATTTTCTTACGTTTTTTGCAATAAGCAGGTCAGTGTCAGGTTGTATGTTGAACAAAATATGATTCGCGAGCACAAGTATGTATTTACAGAATTATAATAATTAAACTCATCAATACAACTCTCCAAGTTCATATTCTATTGATTCATATTCCATGAAATAGTCATTCAATAGGATTATATGAACTTACTACTATTACGCTCGCAAATCATAATCAAGATTCAACATAACACTGACCTGCAAATTGCAAAAAAGTAAGAAAATTTGAAAATTTGAGCTATTTTGGATTCAGTATGCCATTGCAAAAAGAATAACCAGCACCCTAATTGCGTAACATACTATCAACTACAATCTGGATCATTTTGAAGGATATTGCTAATCCATTGCTTCATATGTTTGAAAAATTTGTCTGCTTAACAACTTAAATAACGCGATGAATGCTGTTGAACTGTCAAAATGTAAGCCATTGCTACTGAGTTAGTGTGTTACGCAATTACATCGCCTGGTAGTCTGCAAGATTCTTACGGGGACTAGCTCATCAATGGGCGCTGGTCAACGTCACTCGTGGAAGCTCTTTCAATCTGTGTGAATTTATCTAACAAACTATTAAAATAAAAATATAATAACCTAACTTAAATAAAACTATTAACAAACTAGATATGGCGTCAAAAACTTCCTCCGTATCGCTGTCGACTGGTAATGTACCCAAGAGACTGGCGGCATTGCCACGTTGAATGGCAATGCTTAGCCTCTGGTCAAGGGAAAAGCCAGCCCTTGGGTCACGGGAAGTGTTAACCAGCCGTTTGGAGAATATCTGATATATCCGTATGAATATGCCAAAAATTGTTAGAAAAACTTGAAATTAGAAAACTTGTTCTTCAAAGTAATCAAATTAAATAAGATTTCATCAAATGCAAATAAATCAAATGCAGGGCTTGAGTGACGCGCGTTATGAGTTTATTAACAAAGTTTTCAGGCACCTGTCGAAGACGCCGCATTCAGTTTTAAACAGATTATAAATGACATTTTAATATTAATAGGTAATTCCTACTTAACATTCATCGGTTTATAAAGTTTTTATTTATGAAAAGGTAGTTTAAGGATTGTGAATTACCTCGAAAATGGTATCTGGTGATTATTTATTCAATAATATAAAATACTCTATAGGTCAGACACCGATTTATAAAACAAAAGCGTCACAGTCTTTTTTGGTTTCGAAAAGAGGATGCAGCCGGTCGATTCTGTAAAAATCTCACCGTGAAAACTTAGGTGAAGTGAGTTTGTTTTTGCTAGGAATTGACACTATTGACAGCTCACTCCACGCTCATTTCACCTAAGTTTTCACCGTGTGATAGTTACAGAATCGCACTGCTGCAGTACTATTCTGTAAAAATCTCACCGTGAAAACTTAGGTGAAATGAGCGTGGAGAGAGCAGTCAATAGTGTCAATTCCTAGCAAGAACAAACTCACATCACCTAAGGTTTCACGGTAAGATTTTTATAGAATCGACCGGCTGTAGTGGCATTATAGTGTTATCGCCCTCGACTTACGAGTCGGTAGGTCGAGTCGGTGGTCGTGGGTTCGAACCCAGGCAGACGCTTTACTTTGTGTAAATAATTCCATCACCATTGCTCTCAAAACGGTCAAGAAAAACATCGTGAGGAAATCAGCATGTCCTAAAACCAAAAATTGGAAGACATGTGCCATCTATCAACCCGCACTGGGTCCGTGATAGTGGCTTAGCCCACTCCTTCTCGAAGATAGGAGGCCTGTGTCCCAGCAGTGGAAACATTATGCTGTTATCGAAAGTTCATTCTATCACTGTTCTCTGAAATTCTTATAGAATGCAAAATTTCCGAAAATCAATATCATAAAGACCCGTTAATAAGCGAACGAAGGCATCGTAAATCACATGAGACAACAGAAATTTAATATCGCCGGTAAAGATGTAATTTTACGCTGAACTTTTGCAATAGATAACTTCGTCTCATTGGGACCTCAGTTTTAGATAGAGCGGTTATTGAGTATCACTTTCCACCTAAATCAATAGGCTTTGAGCGAACTGTACCATTGAGTTGGCTACCATTTGAATAGAGCACAACTTGTGTTTTTGTTCGAGGAGACTCTTCTGATATTACCTAAACGTTTGTAGTTATATCTATCTAAAATTTCGTGTTGATATAGCTTTCAGCCATCGGCTCATGGCTAATCAATAAAAGCCGGGGTTGATTGCCGAGATAAGTCCGTGGATGAGTGACTATTCATAACATCAACAGCACGTTAAGCCGTTGGTTACGAGACGTTTGCTGAGAGTCGTTAAGGGTAGTCAGAAGGACAGAAGCCCGAAAGTCTGACAACCAGCCTTACCAAGGTGTATCGTGTTACGTAGTAACTGGGTTGTGGAGGTAGTTGCTCTGTGTGTCTGCATCCGGTTATACTGGAAGCCGACACAAAATAGTCGGGAAAAGGTTATGCAGATGATGATAGCTTTCAGTCATCTTAAATCAAACTCAACCATAAAATTGCAACTTTTTTCCAAACCATTAGAAACAAATTAACATTTCATTGAGTCCGAATCCCAAATACGATATCTCAAAAAAGTTGATAAAGTTATTCATAATTCGTTCTTATTTTAATACAATCAAAACTCTTAAGTGGTTAAGCAGCGTTATAAATCATTGAGACCGATTCCTATTTAAAAGCGTACTCCGAAAAAGATGTGATTACGTTGACAGACATCTCGTTTGTTACTGTGATTAACGACCAAGTCGAAATGTTCTGTTTATTGCTTACCTTTACGCGCTTTTACGCCATATAACCGTATGGTTACAGCGGTGAAAATTGGGACGACCAAAACACGCGGGCGAAAATCTGAACGGGAATAACTTAAAAAATGTATACCCATTTTTTGTGAGTGTATTTTTATTGCGCTTTTTATATCGTAAATATGGCAAAAATATATTTTGATTAAAATCATGAGTGTAGTTTCATTTTTGGCTGGGTTTTTTACTTCACTTTTTTACTGATTTTTTGTCAATATGAATCAAACTGAATTTATGTTGCTTATTTTGATAGTATTGCAGACACTGACATGCTCAGACAACGTTAGTGTGAAAACAACATTTCGAATTATAGACAGTTTACCATCAAACCGTTCAAAACACTGCCTAGGTTGCGACCAAATAGAGTTCTGGCAATAATTGAATGGTCGCCAGAAATTTTTCAAAAGTACTTGTCAGCAATTTGAGAGATCGAAACTATCCAATAAATAGCATTACCGACTGTTATTGCACCGTATTGAAAATAAACTTTTTTCAAACCGTCAGACCCCAAGGATGTTGGCACCAAAGCTTGCCAGTTATATGTATTTAGCAACAAGTATAGATAAAAGTAACCAGAGACAAAGAATGATAGATGGTCGTTCTTTTTTCGGGATTGCGTTTTGAACACTCCTAATTGATCGATCGTCTTTACCAAATCTTTAGAATGATCAATGGTGGCTTACAATTTGAGAACTAGGGACATGTTGTTTTTGTTTACAAAAAAGAAAAGCTAAGTTTTGGATGTTACTATTTTTGAATAGATGTAGAAATTATTCTTGATAAAAGAATGATTTCTACATCCAAACTGGTAAAAGAAAAGTAATAGAAGTGTTCCGATAGTTATAATAACTGTGCATAAATATTACTTTAACTTAAAGTCAGGGATTTTAATTGTGAAGCAATTTGACTACCAACTTAAATTGTACAAATATTCAAATCATAACTGTCATTCTTTGACAGCTGTATGAAATGGTTATGATACGGCAAACTGACGTTTTTAAATTATGCACATTCGCTTTTTCAATTCACTTTAGACATTGGCAGAATGGTCGACATAAGCTTTGCTTGCAATAATCTTTAAAAACAAAACAAAGTCGGGTTAGTTACAACGGACACCATTTATAACTCAAGAACGGCTGGGTCGATTTTTATGATGTTTGATTTGTTGAATTTGTCTTCGCCCCGAATAGCAGAATAACTATTAAAACATTGGAAAAATTCGCGAAAAATAAATATTTAATTTTTTCATACATTTTGTATGGAACGTCTTTTTTAATGAATAACACAAAATTTATTGATTCTGAGATGGTATGAAGTTTCTGCCAGGGGGGTTGTTCGAAAGAGATACCGTGGCCCCTGGCACAGGCAACTGAAGGAACACGGGTGGGTTTTAGTTAGTAAGAGTCTGACACTCCCTTCCGCTCCGCCCACACCGGGAGGGATCATTTGATGATTCCACACCAAAAAAAAAAAAAAAAGGCGGTACGAAGTTCGCTGGGTTAGCTAGTAAGAAATAGAATAGAATACTTTTACATAAAAAATTGTAGCTTTAACAAGAAAATATCTTGCTAAGATAATATTACAATTAATAAAGAATGTAGACATCATCATTAAAATGGAAATAAATTATTTTCCCTCTACCTCTGTCAACGTTAACTATTTTATATTCTTGAAAATATTTTAATGAACCAAAATGTTACCAGGCCTGCCTAGGTAACATTTTAGACCTTACATATTGGCTTCATTATAATTCTTGTCTTCATTAATTATTTCTCTGAAAATGTTAGATTAAATGTTAATAAAAACACTATTGAAGAAAAGTAATTAAGATTCAAAGTTTTGTGGACACTATCACCTTCTTAGGTAAATAAAAATAAAGAGACTTTTAATTTGAATAGAAGCAAACACGTATTTCACGAGAATTCCCCATAAGATCACAACCCTTCAATCACTTAAGTTGTTAAGAAACAAAAAAAAAAAACGAGAGGTGCCGTGGGACACACCCAGTGGGGTTGGAACGAAGTTCCTTTCGCTTCTGCACACTTGGCGAATGAGACGGTCAAAATGTGAAAATTTTTAGGGTTCCTTACCCAAAGGGTAAAAATGGGACCCTATTACTAAGACTTCGCTGTCTGTCCGTCCGTCTGTCTGTCACCAGGCTGTATTTCAAAAACCGCGATAGCTAGACAGTTGAAATTTTCACAAATTATGTATTTCTGTTGCCGCTATAACAACAAATACTAAAATAAAATAAATATTTAAGGGGGGCTCCCATACAAGAAACGTGTTTTTTTTTCCGGTGTTTTTGCCTTGTGGTACGGAACCCTTCGTGTGCGAGTCCGACTCGCACTTGGCCAGTTTTTAGTCTAGCTCTCATTCGCCAAGTGCGCAGAATGTAACGTGCGATAAGGGATTTCGTTCCAACAACATCACAGAAAACGATATTCGAGACACAAAAATGCATGAACACGATACGTGTCGAGTATGCATTTTTGTTTGCAGAATGTCCCGTTCATAACGATAGGATGGTTCTACACATCCTGCGTCCGCCTTCCAATATCGCGACTATTGCGAGCCCGTACGGTCGGCAGCATATTCGTAAATACCCTCGAAGTTATCCATCCGTACAGCTTCGTAAATAGCACAAGTGTTAGACTAGTGTGGCAGCTGTTTGCGGGACTACGGAGTGCTTTGTAAATTACAGATGTGTTGGGTGACGTTAGTCTTGACCATACGTGATAAGGGTTACAATTTTAGCTGTGAGATAACCGGTCCCTAACCTACCTATAATTAAAGTGATTTATTTTATGTATAGCACAATCCGCCTATACTGTTCCCACTGCTGGGACACAGGCCTTCTTTCTTCGAGAGGGAGTGGGCTATAATCTACCACGTGGACCCAGTGCGGATTGGTAGATGTCACAGGTCTTCGATTTTTTATTTCTAGGACATGCCGGTTTCCTTACGACGACGTTTTCCTTCACGGTTTAGGAGCAGTGGTTATGAAATTATTTATACAAAGTAAAGCGCCTACCTCGGTTCGAACCTATGACCTATAACTCGTAAGTCGGGACCGCTACCACTGGGCCAACACTGCTCTCGATTTATTTTACGATTCGAATTTAACGATACAACGTGGCCCAGCAATAATGAAAACTTAGTTTCAGAAGTAGATTAAACGGCGTTAATTGCGATAACATGAGAGTCTAGACAAAAAGCGTTCAGTATATTCAATACTGTATAATAATAATAATTCTTGACGCACGAACAAGCTCTCATTAACACACGAGTAATATCTGTTTCAAATCCCATTACGCTGCGAGGCGACAAATAAAATTTACAACTTGCGTACAGCGTAACCATTAAAATTAAACTCATTACCCGCCTAACTAATTACTCAAGTGAATCTAAAGCTTGTTTTGTACATTTTATCCGTGGATTTTTGGTCTTAAACCTATTAAAAAGTTGCGTTCCCCGCGGGATTAATACTGACGGCAGCAGACCAGTTTGTAAGCGCCACCCACAATTTTAGTTTCATCCAAGTCAATTTATGAGCGTTTTGTGTTTTAATAGTTACTTTAAAATTTTATTTTGGAGGTAATATTCAACTTGGGGAGTGCTGTGCTGAAAATTAATTACGTTGAGGCCTTGACGCCGGGACTTTATGTTTCTTGCGCGCTCAAGAATGCATGTCGCCGCTTAGCGAAATACTTGGGGAGATTCACTAAGCCGTTGGATTAAGATTTTCGAAACAGTTTATTCGATCCTTGAAGTTGTGTTACATTTTTACCGACTTCACAAAAAGGAGGAGGTACTATGTTCGGCTGTTTGTATGTTTTTTACCGACTTCACAAAAAGGAGGAGGTACTATGTTCGGCTGTTTGTATGTTTTTTACCGACTTCACAAAAAGGAGGAGGTACTATGTTCGGGTGTTTGTATGTTTTTTTTTTTTTTTTTTTTGTATGTTTGTTCATCGAATACTCCGCCAATTGTCGACGGATTTTCAAAATTCTTTATTTGTTCAAAAGTAGATAGTTCTGAGATGGTCCCACTGTCACCAAGTTAGGATCTGATGATGGGATCTTAGAGAAATCGAGGGCAACCCTCAAATTTTATAGGCTCACTTATTGTTTTTCGCATATTTTATGAAGTATCTTGTGTATTTGCGTATGGTTGTCACCATTTCAAGTAGCTGGGCTGATGATGGAAGGTACAACTCCTTAACAGTAAGAAGTTACTCGAATAGGCAAGGACTGTTTTAGTAAATTGTTTTGATGTTTGATAGGGCATTTGCCACATTTGGTCTCATGATCATCAAGTCATGACCTGATGCTGCAGTCAGGATAGTCTGCAGAGTACCTAACTCCTCGACAACTAACAGCAGATATATCGTGTTTAGGCTCATTGAAAAGGGCTCGATGTGTGTATAAACGTACTGTTAATGAGGAACACCGAAGTACATAGAGACCTGATGCTAAAGTCAGGAGCATCAGAAAAAGTACAAACCTTGAAATTACAGCACCGTAGTCGTGTTTGGGCTCATTTTAAACAGGACTAAATTTTAAGTTCAATGCAATGTTGACATAAGTCTGGCCTGATGCTGATTATCAGCTAGGAGAGTGGAATACTAGGAGAACTCCTCAACAATTAACGTCCCTGCATCGGGAAAAGCAATTTTTTTGTAAAAGGTGATCAGCAGTTGACATAAGGCTATTGTAACTTAGATAAATTACAAACTGACCCACTAAAAAGTAAAAAATAAAAACTTTTTTACAAAAAAAACAACCGCCTTCCAAAAAACACTATAAAGTGAAAAATAACTTTAATTTCGGAAGTCGGTGGCAAAAAACTAAAATACAAATCCAAAGACACCGACTTCCGAAATTAAAGTAATTTTTCACTTTATAGTGTTTTTTGGAAGTCGGTTGTTTTTTTTGTAAAAAAGGTTTTCAATTAAAGAACAAATATAAAGCGTGTTGACTAAAGTATAAATTGAATACGCGCCCTTAGCAATGAATTTTCTTTGATTTTTGTAATTACTTAACTGCTCAATAAATGATGGTCATATTTTTTATGGAAAATAATGATTGCGATCCATTAGCACAAATTCATTTATTTACTTGCAGTCACATTCAGCGCCACTAATTGATTACTGCTCTTAAATCAAATTAATCGACGCGTAGAATGCTGAGCTTCATAAAGCGCAATTTCGTTTGGTTACCTTCGAAATATAAGTGAATAGCGATGAACTTGATTTTCTAATACGAAAAAATATGTTTTCTCTTCTTTACGCGTAAGTACCTAAGTCCCTGGAGGTGTGACCTCACGTCACATTAGCACAGTTTACGGCATCTTTAACGACGAACACCTACATACAGCTCGTTAACCTCTATAATTCGGGAATACATTTTTTCATGACGTCACGCGAGCTCCCGCCATGCTCCGATTAATTGAAATTGTTCTCAAGTCACCTTAATCTCTTTAACATACAGCTCATTTTACGATGGCAGCGGCGTCGATACGTTTTAAAATATCGGAACTTCCCGCTGTGGAAATAAATGACTGTGTGCAAACACTTTGAAGTATTTCACCAATTTATCAATTTTGTTTTCATCTTTTCATACCTGCGGTGATGTACCGACACTTTTATAGCCCTTATTTTATGTAGGACGTCATATTTGGAATGAAGACAAGGGAGATGAATATAACATATATCACGGGTCGGAAACAGAAAAAGTAGATAATCTTTGTGACAAATAGTAAGGACTATTCCCAGGGATCGTGAGATATGGATGTCATTAATTTAAAACAAACTACGGGTCCCCAAATGGATCAAGGAGCTTTGACGGACGTTACTTTGATAGATGTAGCAGTGGTTATAATATTTTGAAATGTTTAAGGGTTTTTTGGGTTATGCTAAGGGGATATAAAGGGTATCGCTATATCGATATACAACAATATTTTCAGTATATGCGAAACCCGAAACACGTGTCTAGTATTTTTATGTAAAAAAGTTATGTACAAAATTTCAAAACTGAATCATGAAAAATCACAAAGTTATAAGCTTGTGTTTGTCCGTACAAAAACATGCTCACCCGCGCCGCTTGCGCCGCGGCGTCTTGCGCTCATTGATAATAGTACCTAGGTACCTAACCGTTCGCCGAGGAGATTGGATAACCTACTTAGTGTCGCTCGGTGTCCAACTTTTAACCTTTTTTAAATATTTTTGGGACAAAATATAACATGGGGTAAAAATTATTGGAATCGATTCAGTTACTTATTCTGAACAAACTATATTCAGGTTTCACATATACTAAAAATAACGTTGTATAAAGGTTAACGCTATCTATAACTTAGATGTTGTTCTTTTGTGTTCTAATATTATCCGCTAGTCCCTTTCGCACATTTGAGACATGTACTCTGTTATTTCTAAGCAGCAAAGGTAGATTAGACCACTTAAAACCAACAGAGAATACGGTTAATTGAGACGTAGTATCAACTATCAAAGCCGTCGTAGTAATGATGATATTGGATATTCAGGCTCCCATTAATTGCGATAATTAACCCGCGCTTCTGAGATGTCCGTGATATTTAGTGGGATTGGAATGAAAGCGGCATGTGTGCGGGATGGTGTGCTCGTGTCGCTGGTCGCAGCCGATCGTGTGGATAATTCGCTTCATAACGAGTTGGCGGCCATCCAACCTCCACTGGATACGATTATGTTAAGCTACACGCAAATTATTAATTTTCGCAGAGTTTTTATCGCTTTTCGTATTGTTATTGTTTAAGTTTTTCATCTACGAAAAAGTTCAGTGTCTCTCCTCAAACCTCTCGAATTCGAAAGTCGTAGCAATTAGGCTATACGTAAATTGTATTAATTGGTTTCAAATTGTTGTCTACAGTTCTGTTGCGAGGCACATGCTTATTTTTTATTCTAATTTTATTTTTTTCAACTTGCCAACGATAGAAACACTACCTATAACCTCAATAAAATAATGAAACGTTACGCGTTGTATCAAGTGCTAACGTACAGCTTTTATGTTTTTAGTTTATTTATTTATTAAAACTTGCATAAAGTGGTTTTGCGCAAAAAATACTGGACAAAGACGGACTTAATGCCTGAGGCATTGTCTACCAGTCATCCTTATGCCTCGGCCACGAAAATAACGCCACGCTTGAGGCGTCAATTCGCTACAAGCGTCATTTCTAAGCGTCAAAAGCAAGGCCACGAACTTCAAGTATTCGCCTGTAGCGTGTACGTCGGTGGGGAGATGAATCAATTCAGTACAGAAAAAGGTTAAGTACATGCTCTTTGAGTACAGAGTGAGCACGCGTCGACATTACAAGTGAAAATGTCGCTCTCATATTTTCTCATACAATTGTTTTCGATGCTCATAAAAAATGCGCGTCGGATCATCCAACGCTCGTGCAAATTCGCTTGTAGCAAATTCCGCTGCTGCTTGCAGCGCTACTCTGTGGCCTTGTAGATAATAGTCATACATTTGTTTTTGACGCCCGACGCTGACGCTTGCAGCGCAAAGCGAATTCGCTTGGAGCGTTGCATTTCGTGGCCCTCGGGTTAGGGTGATAAGTTATGTCTATGCTTTGCTTTTAAACTTTACTAGCCTGCAGTTAAAGCAGGAAATATTTTTCATTTCAGTCAAGTTTAGCTATTCAAAAGTATGTATTTCCTCTTCACAATAAACAAAAAAAAGGCCTCCAAACTCCCAAAGACCTGATCGTAAGCGGCCTCTTTGGTAGAAACGTTTTTTTGGCTTTCATTGCACAACAAAAGTTTTGTTGCGCTGCGCTGGACAAAGTGTGTTCTGCCCGTAGTCGGCTCGAACGTGTCCCAACAAATTGGTGGAAGTCTAATTGAATGGAAGTACCTAAGTACACTCAAACAAAGAGATAGATGTACAGGCAGTTAGCTTGTGTCGACTTTTAAACAATATTTAAAATGATTGTGCCTAAAAGTGTGTCCAAGTGTCGTAAGCTTTAAAAGGTACATATTGTAAGTAAATCCGAAGTAGGACCGATGGCCGGTGGAGCAGATGAGTCCTAGAGTGGAGACCGCGTATCGGCAAGCGAAGTGTAGGACGCCCCCCACCTAGATGGACGGACGACCTAAAGAAAGTGGCTGGGGCAGAGTGGATGCGGAGGGTGGAGGACAGGGTGTTGTGGTGCAGCCTGGGAGAGGCCTATGTCCAGCAGTGGACTACAATAAGCTGAGTTGATTGTAAGTAAGTGTTACTGATAGCCTACATCACCTCATGACTTCCAGCTCTTTCGATCCAGGGCTAAAGTGGACCATTGCTCGTTTGTTTTCTCCAGCTCGTCCCGCGATCTTCTACGGGGTCTGCCGCGACGCCTTTAGGCAGTGTCAGGGCACCACTTTGGGGCATACGGCAGACGTGGCCAGCCCTGTTCCACTTCAGTTTAGCGGCTCTTTCAACAAGGTTTTTCTGTGTTTTGGAGCGCAGTGTGGTCTAAAATACTGCGCCCCATTGCACGTTGGCAAACCTTGAGTTTGGACTTTTAAAGTAGGTAAGTGTAGTGGAAAGATAAATATTTTTGCTCGTATAAGTAAATATAGCTCACACATGCTGATAAAATGCTTGAAACTAGCATGCTCTATTCTGATTCAGATTAGCGTGCTTATTAATAGCAATGTCCAAGCTAAACTCAGAAAGTCTTACAGTCCGGCCGTCGAGAAAATTTGTTCCAGACACCTGTCAGTGCACAATTCTATTAGCTAATAAAGATCAAAATTCGCACAACACGTATTCGTTTGTATGAAACTGACAGGTGCCAAGAACAACGCATTCTCTCGTCGGCCGCATCGCTTAATAATAATGGAATGCTTTCGTCCTAGTAACGGGCATGTGTGTCGAGACTCGAGTCGGTACGTTAACTCTTTTGTCGGTTGTACCCAGTAGGAAAAGTCGGGTAGACTCGAATGTTGCACTATTGCAGCAGATTAGTTTGGGTACCTACCTATTGTTTTTGCCCTGAATTCTGCTCGTCTAGTGTTTTAGTTTGCGTACTCGAACGTTCGAATAGCCAGTTCAATGATTAGCGCTGAATCTAAAACTAGTTTATTCTCAAGAGAATGGAATTAACCGTCCGTTATAGAATATTGCTTTCGTAACAGAAATGGTGAGTTAGCTGCTCAATGGCAGTTACAAGATGTCTACGATCTAATTACTTACCCAAGTAGGTCGCTGCCAGCATTATTTGAAATAGGGAATTATAGATTCATCGAACATTCAGGCGAGTGCGGTGCTCCTGAGCAGACCCACATCTGCTAGACTGTCCCAAATGTACCTTCACCTGCACCCTTGTTGATTTGAACAACGCCTCTGAAACCGTAATAAATGTGGCCACCTAATAGACCCAAACTGTATAAAAATTTTGTAAAGCATGAAACGTTTATTTTCTCTTGACTGTACTTACCTGCCAAAAAGAGTAACCTAGATAAAGTGGATAAGACAGAGATTAAAACAAAAGAAGAACTAGCAGGGGATCCAGGGGGGGGGATGGACGGTGGTTCAGGGTATCAGACCGGAATAAATAAAAAAAAAAAACATACATGTACCGTCGAAACGAAAAGAAGAAGATGTCTACGTGTAGGTAACTATTTTGATGATATTAAATCGCAATGTTTTCGCACAATCATACGATCAAATTAAAGTGAAAGCTAAGGTCTACTCTCTGTCCAATCTCTTTGCTTTTATATTTCCCTTCAGTACAAATTTGCATGAAAACCCGCCATATGTTTACATATAGCATATTTTAAAACAAGAGCTGGCTGATATACCTACCATATCAGCCAGCTCTTGTTTTAAAATCTTGCGTAGGTACTAATATTTAAGCATTCATGTATCACAATTATAAGTACATATCTACATTAGTGACGTAATTAGCTATAAATGACTTTGTTGACACAGTCCGTTCATAGTTATTTTACCTTTGACAGCAGTTACCTAACAGCAACCTTATTGTAACGACAATAAAGATCACAATGATTTTGACACACTCGTCAGTAGCAGCAACCCAACAGCAACCTTATAAGAATGAGAATAAAGATTATTGTGATAAAAGGAAACATACAGTCAGACAGAGTTACTTTTGTATTTATAATATTAGTATGGAATTAGTATGGATTGTGCTACTTATGATGAAATTCAAAACGTTTTATCAAGTTTCGTTTTGTTTCTTTAAAACTGTTAACCTCCATTTCAAGTTTAACTATGGCAAAGTGTGATAGTTTTCATAAGAGATCGGTTCGAAAGTGTGTTCTCAAACTCAGAGAAATCAGTAACTACCTTGTTTAGAATGGGAAGCGGTCTGGAATCGTGTTATATTGAGCCTTTGCAACAACTAGCCAAGACCAGCAAACCTATTCTGTAAAAATGTTACCGTGAAAAGTTAGGTGAAGTGAGCTTTCAATAGTGTCACTCCCTAGTATCACGTGAAATGAGAGCTCACTTGAAGCTCACTTCACCTAGTTCATCTAAGTTTTCATGGTGAGATTTTTACAGAATAGCACCACAGAACTGCACAAGAACTTAAGCAGTACAACACCAATGAGCCAAAATGTTCAGCGCAATAAACGAATAAAAATATTGGGCAGTAATTTTGTAGCGTATGTCCATTGTCCAGTTCGCAACCAGGCTGGTATCTGGCAGAAAGCCAAGCTGTTTCCCTGCAAGGCACAGTAGCATCTGGACACACCATAGTTATGTGCCAGTGTCGACTGACATTAGAAATGAATGACTATGTGCTTAAGTACATAATAAGTATTTGGACATGTGATACTTATTATGCTGTTTATTTTAAGTATTGCCAAAACTATGAATAAGGACTGTTTCTTCCCACGCCAGATAATTTTATCCGAGAAATAGTTTTGAATTTTTGACATTTCTACCATACAAAATCTGTCAGACGGAAATTTTATTTCACAGATAAAAGTTATCTGTCGATTGAAAAATCAGCCCAAGTTGAGTATTAAAATAATTATTAGGTTTGCTGCAAAAAGGCTGCACTTTTGTAATAAAGTCGTATGAAACTACTATTTAGTTAGTAGGTACCAATCTTGAGTGTAAAATTCTTCTCAGATAATTTGGAAGATTTGTCAAACCTTTCAAATTATTTAACAAGAATTTTAGAGTCAAGATATATTTTTAATCGTTTCTAAGCAAACAAGTTGAAATCTTTTACATTATATTTTAATACCATTGAGAAATCATTGAAAGTTGTGCGAAATACATATTAATGATATAATTGTATCTTGAATAAGTTTGAATAGTTTCCAAAATCTGAGTTGGCAGAGAAAATAATGAAAGCTAACTTTGATTGATTGGAGATTTGCAAAGAAATTTTATGACGTCATTCGATTAGAAAAATAATAGGGAGGTACACATGGTAACATAACAGATACTATGTAATTAAAGTTGTCAGAATCAGGAAATGAACGAACGAAGTATCAGATATGATGTCACAAAAACTTGATGATGTAATTTGTATTGCGTCACTGGCCGTGTAATAAAAAGTTTTATTTTGTCTAAGGGCTGATTTTTCAATCATCTGATAATTTAATTCGAGGAATAATTTTGAAATTTTGACAGTTATTTCATACAAAAACTGTCAAACGTCAATTTTGACAGTTATTTCATACAAAAACTGTCAAACGTCAATTTTATTCCTCGAATAAAAGTTATCTGGCAATGGAAAAATCAGCCCTAAATAAATGATCGCCGCGGCTTAATTAGACTTTGTAGAGGCTGAAGTAATTATCTCCGTAACACAATATTATTATTTTCTCGTCCTTCACTAAAACATTTTTGGTACTAATAAATCATCATTTAGGAGGCTTAAGAGAAAAACGATTTAGACAATCTAATGTACGGACTGATAGTGGTGAAAATCTACACCGACTGAATTTATTGCTTCTAGCTATGTAATTCTGCAGCCTAGAGAATGGGCCGTTATTCCCCAAAACGGTTTTTCTCCGACCCCATTTTTACTCAAGATTAAAGTACCCGAAATATCCCCAGTTCATGAAATTGGGCAATAACTTTAGGGTATGATAGAGTTTTAGGCGTGGTACGAATTGATACGACTGTGTTACTGCGTAAACACAAATTGTTTGAGGAAAAGTAGACCAATCAGCTTCACCCAATACTTTTTACTTGCGTAACAAAGAAAAAATCTTACATAACAGGAATTTGGTATTAATAAGCACCCTACATACATTTACGTAATATTACTTATATTTGTAACTGGAGGAGAGTGACTCGCGATAGAAATCAATGGAAACAGCTAGAGGAGGAGATCTAAACGACGCAACAAAGATATATGCGCGAAGCCACATAGCACTGCTCTATATGCAAAAGGTTTTTTAGGAATGGCACCGAGGATCTATAATAAGATCCCTAGGCTAATTAAAGAAATAAACAACATACACGATTTTAAAAAGGCTTTACTGAAAATATTATATGATAAAACATATTATACAGTGAACGAATACCTAACTGACACATTATAATAGGCTATTTGACTGGTTTCTGATAAACATCTCAGATTATTTAATGGTGTCTAACGAGCCCACAAAAACCTATTACTTCAAATTGCATAATGTATTTCTTTTAGAAAATAGTAAATAAAAATGTACTGTTTAAATAAGCCGTCAAAACGCTATCTTTAACAATATGGCGTCGTGACGTATTGTGACGTCACGACGCCATATTGTTACACGTAAACAAACGTTGAAACGGTCGAGATACTAGACAAAAGTCATCTGTTCTGTCAACGATAGACAGTAATTAACTATACCATGACGTCATCATAAGTTCAGCCAATCCAGACCGTTTTCGATTACGTGGCGCCAGATTTAAAAAGATGAAGTTTTTTCGGGATTTTTTTAATAAATAATACATTGTTTTGTAGTAAAATTAATGCAAATCGATTTTAAAAGCGATAATCTATACGAGTGTCAATAATTATGACCTTATTTTTTACATTGTCAAATAGCCTATTACCTTTTTTTTATATACTTTTTTATTTTGACATTTATACTAAAATTCATTATTGTTATATATTTTATTGGAATGTTTCTTTTTTTATTATTAAGACGACAATTTGAATTAGAGTTATTTATTAATGTGTGATAATAATTGTTTGATAATTTATTAATAATCAGTACCAAGACAATATTTGTATGCCAATGACGGCTAGACATAGCGTTCTTTAATAATTATTGTAACATCTGTACCTAAAACACCTATGTTCAACAAATAAAAATATTTGTATTTGTATTTGGAGGCCTTTGCCAAGAAGCATGCTGATTTGAGAGAAATATTATTTAACAACATACATAGCAGAATCAGCCTATAATGTTCCCACTGCTGGGACACAGGTCTCCTCTCGGTGAGAGGGTATGGGCCGTAATCCACCACGCGGCCCCAGGGCGGGTTGGTGGATGTCACATGTCTTCGAATTTTTGATTCTAGGACATTGAGGTTTCCTCACGATCCATGTTTTCCTTCACTATTTTGAGACAACGTGTTGTATGTTGTCTCAAAATGCAGCAGAGTAAAAACAATTCAGAATAATGAGGCTAATAAATAAATAAAAACTTGTATTTGTACAGTTTGTCCTTTTATGTTTCCAGCATTTCGTCTTTAGCTTTTATACATAATTTGTCTATTGTTACTAGATGAGACTTTAAAAATAAAGGTCATACCGAAGACATTGTTCAGAATTTTTTTAATGTCTACATTAAACTCTGTAAAATAAAATAATCTCAGGATTGTCTTCCTAAATACAGAGGTACACTGAAAAGGGTTACATTGTGGACTATTGGCAAATAAAGGGTTATCACACAACACGAAAAACAAAGATAATTTTCACGAGTGCCTATAAATGTTTTATACGAAAACAACATATCATAATTTCACGCCTATATCTCCCGAAGGGGCAGGAGTATATAGTACCTACCCACGTTTCGCCCCATGTAAATGGGAGTGAGCCTATTGCCTTAAATCGGGCACAACCTCAGACGGGCTGCTATTGAATAATTCTTAATGGAAGAACGCAGTAAAACTTTGCTCGATCTGGGAGTCCAGGACCACTCAGGATCAGCAGTCCCGCAAAAAGTCATACTTTAGTTATTTTATTTTTTGGGACCAATTCTTTGAGGTTTAACAAAAAAAAAAAGGTTCAATACTTGTTTACTTTCCACGGATGAAGCAGGTGTAATATTGTATTAGTAAGAGAGTAAATTAACGGCAGGTGGCGGGCGAGTCGTAGTTAATCCGGAATTTGTAGGAATAAGTAACGCTAACTGGCTCCGATCCAACGCGGGGAATATTGGGTAACTGCTCGGAATATTGGGACCGCTTCATCACTACGACTTGTATACCTAAGTACTTGAACGTATAACTGAATTAAGTTATAACATTGTGCTGTTGATTTTACGAAGAACATCGGCGGATTAGTTTTTTTCCTTTATGTAAGAAAACCGGTAGTGGAAAGTGCAAAGGAAAGGTCAAAAGTCATGGGTTAATCTTAGTATTTTCGCATGAAAAACATGTTAGCAAATGCATGTCTATGTTCTTCAATGGAATGGTCCTGTAGACGTTATTTATAACATTTATGAGAAATAATTTGTAAGCATTAACATAATTACACATTCTTCATACAATAATGGAGTTCATTATATTTAGATTCGATTCAAAACACTCTAAATAATTATAATAATGACTGTTAATCGAACGATTCATTTCACAAACACTCCTCTTTGATGGCTGCTGAGCATGCGATACGTATAAACGTAATCAAAATCATTCAATTAAATGTAATTAATGCTGATAAGTGCGATCGACCTAATGAGATTAGAATCCGAGTTCAATTAAGTATATTATATTGGGATTTGAGTATCAGGCTTAGTGGCTTAAGGATTTTGATTTTGAAAAATGTAGGCTACGTTTTTCATTCGTAGTTTTTCTGCGATTCCTATTTTTTTGCTAACTTAGATATTTCTCTTAAACTTATCCTCATTTGGATATTATACTTAAAAAGCTTTGTTAAAAGATACAAATAAACAAACACTAGTATTATATTCCAATGTATCGACATTATTATAGTAATAAGAAGAACCAATTTGATTCATTCCAAGATTTGCAAGTTTTTATTCTATAGAAAGATAAAGTCGGCGAGACACAATTGAACCGTTTTTCTGCACAGTTCAACCAATATTCCTCGAACAGCTTTTGTTTGAGGAAAACTTAGCAGACGCATTGTCTGGTCATTGCATTTAAAATATACGGAACAAGATATTATGAGAACTCCTGGCAAGAAGTGGGCAGATGTTTACATGGTCTGAGAAATCTAAGCACAGTTTTTGTATTAAACTCTTTGACTTCTCATTGTTGTAAGTGTTGAGGGACGTCAAAGAGAGTTTATAAAGCGAATTATTAAATTTACTTAGGTCTGTAAAGTCAAGCTGGTTATGACAGATTATCGCCATCCTTATCAGAATCTGTCATAAACTCATGACCATGGATAACATGGGTCTATTATGCGGCCCCTGTACCCTTTTTTACACTGGTGTCAATATATTTCCGAATAAATAAAAAAAAAAAGCATTTGACAACAGACATTTCCACAAACCGTATTTTACTATCCCTTTTTTCCTTTTTTGTTGCTACCATGCCGCGCAATAGTATTTTTAAATAAATAAACGCAATAACTAATAGTCGGTAGTGGTTCGCTTGCTCCATGTCTGGCCAGGCGCCAGACATAATGGGTCGACGTGGCCCGACGTGGCTGTTTGGCCGCGATTATTTCAACTAGATAAATTTTACGCTCCTTAAACGTAAGGACGTGCAAAGTGGACGGTTTGTTGGGATTGTTTTGAGATGTTTGCTACGTAAGTACCTACTTAGCGGTATGAATTACCGGAGTAGGTAATTAACACCGTGGTGAAATTGTTTGGGTAAAAGCATGGTGTGTTTGTGTGATATACCTTATTCTAAATACTCGAAAACATGTGACATCTACCAACCCGCACTGGGCCTGCGTAGTGGATTACGGGTCACTCTCTCTCACCGAGAGGAGGCCTGTGTCCCAGCAGTGGGAACGTTATTAGGCTGATTATGTATGTTATGTAGGTACGACATGTCTTTTGATTGAAAAGTTCAATGTGAGTAAGTTACTTTGTCAATCAAAGAACTCTTTTGCATCTTCATGAAAACCGCAAAAAATACAATTCGAGAAAGTAAGAACAAATCGGGGATCAGTCGAGGCGATAATAAAGCTATCAACTCGACTTTTGTCACCTTTCCTGACACCTTATCTCCCGATTCCCAATGAACGAACTGTAACCGCTATCAGTGCTGACCTTTCGATTATATTATCGTTTCACAAAATTCAGATTAGGATCACGCGCCTCCTATTCGGTAACAGAACATTCGGTGTCCTTAATACCGTTGGTAAATGTCGGCTGGCTGTTTGCCAAACACCCCGATAATTTACCATCGATGTGCTGCATGCAAATTTCAGTTTTTCATTTAAGGGGATTAAAGGACCTAAACGCTAAAAACGCAAGTTTTAGAAGCAATAAAAGCTTATGATCGATTACAGTAAACCAAATCAGAAAAATATATGGTTTTCTTCAGGATATATGCTAGATAGATAGTGTGTTGCAAATACAATACAACTAATTTGATGCGATAGAAAAAAATCATGAAGATACCTCCAAAAACTTTCTTTTTACAATAAAAACCATACTAATATACATACAATCATTCTGATTTTTTGTCAGATTATTCTACAAGCAACATACTAAAGCACTAGAGTGTTTTAATTTTTTAGTCCAAACAATCGATTTTTTGTAAATAGACAATTACTTCATATTTTGCAATAAATTACCAGCATTGTGTCATCGCGCTTCTCTTTCTTTTCTATGCAGTCCGACAGTGACCGCGCTTTAGGTCATTTAGTCCCCTTACCGATCCATTCACTCTTTGCCAAGGATTAAAAAATGTGTGTGAGATTTATTTTGATTGAGTTTGGTATGTGTGGCTTGTTTTTATTTGTTAATATGATTGAAGTGGCGGCTTTTTATCGGGGTTTATGAGTAGGTATATTTCTGCTTGGTTTCGCCTTTTTTAAAGTAAAATTTTCGAAGAGGTATCCTGGATAAGCATTTGAGCGCATAATAGTATGAATAGGAAGTGTATATGTCGCAGTCTGATTGTGTAATCCGCCATATTAGATTACGGCTAGCCGTTATCAAAAACAGGGCCGTTTTGAAATGCGGCGGTTCAACGATTAGCCGGATTGAATGCAGCTGAATAAAAAACCGCCGTAATGTAATATGGCGGATCATACAATCCGACTGCGACATGTACATATATCTGTGACTAGCTTCTACCTGCGACTTCGACCGCATAAAATTATTTGTTTCCCCCCCGCCGCATCGCATCGCATGCCCGTGCTATTACTTCATTTTCGCTTAGCGTTATTTCTTACTTTTTTTTTGCTCGGCTCCTAAGGGATCTAGCGTAAGTTAAGTAACTTCCCTCTTCAACAACTGCCTTCTTCAAGAATTGGGCTATTAAAACCGAAAATATATTTTCATCACTAATTATTGCTTACATTAAACGAAATGGGTTTACTTTACAGTCAAAAGAAACTCCATAAATTAGCAAGCTTTGACCGTGCAAACATTACGATAAAGTCACACGAGGTTTCTTTGTTCCTCTAAAACTGTCATGGCGTAATACATTTCGCTTCCCCAGTATTCGTGGAAGCGCAATTTCATTAGTCGCAAAGAGCTCCATCGCGGGGCGACAACCGTGAAGTTGTCATTCATTAGTGTGAAGTTATGTGACCCAGGTTCCGTGACAGACTCTATCTACATCGAATCGAGTTACCCTTTGAGATCAGCCCGATATAATTCGTAGGGGACGTACCCTCCGGCCGTTATTAATATTGTATACGTGTGCATGTTCGACTCACGATTATACTAGTTATTTATTAGTTAATAATATCTTGCAGTTTGTTGAATAAACTCTGAGTACATTTATCATCATTAGCAGAAACAAAAGATCGATCGTAGACGAAACTTTCTTGGTGTGTTGCCATAATCGACTCGATGGATTGTGGTCGAATTTTCGTATAATTCAGGAAAGAAAATATGTGCTTTGAATAAAAACGAGGGTGTGTGCTTATGAGTACACTATAGAAGTGAAAACTTACGACTTGAGCCGAGTGTACGCGATACAGCGCCGAGTATATAAGCGATACAGTGTCACTGACAGACTGGAGCAGAGTACACCCGATTCAGCGTCGCCGATTCGAGCGTAACGTTTCAGTTTCGTTCACAGTCCAGAAAGTGCTACAAGTGCGCCTAAAGAACTTGTCACTTTAATAAAACGGTCAGATACTTAATTTTCGTGATACCTACCTACTGAGGTTTCTACACACAAGTGCCTGCTAAAATGATGTAAGTATTATTAAAATGCACGCAAGCACGTCACTACGGTCTGAACTCAACTCACACGTATGCTGCTGAGGTACGTACGACAATATTAATAGTTTTAAGGAGCGCTGTCATTGCGGCGTGGTGGCAAATTAGTTTGCAAAGTCTTCATTCATTAGTACGAAGTTGTGTGGTTTAACTTTGACGGGAGTGTTCTGTATGAGGCGAGTTGTACAAATTGTAATGTATTACGGGTTTTAGACGTCAGAGAGTGAAAGCTCTGACGTGGCGCTCTGTAATTGTTTGTAGAGATGTTATTACGCTTCACCTTACCCGACACGTTTGTTAGTTAAACGACTTCACTTAGACCGTTTAGACCATCAGATTTTCCATAATGTAATAATAAGGAATAATGGGTGTACGTGACCGAAGTTTTATGAATTTATTAAGCGTTCCGTACAATTGGTGTTTATGCGAATTTAGTCACGACTTTTCGAGGAACCTCCTCGTTATTTCTTGAGATAATTATGATTTTGAGCCTATTACTTTACTAATAAGAATGTTTAACGAACTAGAAAGATTAATTACTGTTATTAACAAATGTCACGTGTGGGCGTATGTATCTATTTATATATCTTATCTTCCTGACTACCTCTCTAATAAAAATATATTAAGATATATAAGTGTAGCGAATAATTTTCGGGAAGATAAGGAAGAACGATGATGGAGTTTATTCAACTTATCTTTACCTAATAATAATAAATCTGAAGAATTTATTTGTTTGTTTGAACGCGCTAATCTCTAGAACTCCTAGACCGATTTAGGCCAAAATTTAGTCCAAAGGCGAAGGCTATTTCCGATTCCCACCGCGGCCACCGTAGGCGCGGGCTTGCGGACGGCAGGCAATGGGGGCCCGGGTCGACGGCGTATTGTGTACCACCCGCGCCTCAAACAGATGTCAACACTAACTCCCGCTCCGCCCAGAGCCGGACAAGTTATTTGATAATTTCCCAACAAAAAAAAAACCGGTCAAGAGCGAGTCGACCTTCATGTTTTTAATTTTTATAGGCAAGGCCAATATTCTTCAGAGAATTTTGACACTGTGCACTGCGTTGTAGAATATTGCAGTTTTATGTTAGCGCCATCTCTTGACCGATAGTGCAACTAATGTAACTTTTGTTGATGAAAAAGTGTGCTATTTAGAGACTTCATTCTATTTTTCCTATAATCTTTACATAAACTTCTATCACATAGAATAACTATTCCTAAGTTGTCACCCTAATTTGTAACAGACTGTACCACTTTTTTATTTTTTTTTTATTTTTATGAAATAAATATTATTAATTTCAGATTTTTCTCTTTGCAAACTTTGGAGATAAGGTGGGGGGAACGGTATATTTTTAACAATTTTCATAAAAAGTCGAAAACTATGCGGCCTAAAAAAAAATGTTTTAGAATGTGCAAACTGCGCTCTTTCATGATACCCCACATGCCCTAGTAGCCCCACTTCGAATTTTTCAGACCTTTCAGTCCCTGTTGCAAAAAATATACATATATTTTTATTTCTTTCTTATTTGCAAAACGTCATCTAAAACTATTCCAAATTTCGAGTGACAGATAGACAGACTGAGTCTCACCATAAGGGTTCCGTTTTACAATTTTGGTACTGAACCCTAAAAAGGTGAAAGCTATTTAACATCATGCTAGAACCCTTGGAGCCGAGCAAAAACAAAACAAAGTCAGAAAGAACGCCAAGGGAAAACGAAGTAATAGCGCGGGCAAGCGATGCGATGCGACGGGGTGAGTCGGAGAACAAGAAATTTCACGCGGCTGAAGTCGCGGGCAGAAGCTAGTCAAGATAATAAATAATGCAATCATTCATGGTAATGTCTACATCTGTAAGGTATAAACCTTGTGCTTTACAAACAACAACTCATTAATATGCACATCGCAAATAATAAGTAGGCGCGTTTTGAGACTTTTATTGACATTGTCATTCATCATCTGCCTAGCTTTTTCCCAACTATTGGTGTCGGCTTCTAGTCTAACGATGCAGCAACCAGTATTTAACATCTATCTGACCTCCTCAACCCAGTTACTGGGTAACGCCCCTTGGTAAGTTTGGTTGCCACACTTTTGGGTTTCTGACTACCCCTATTTGAAATAAATGATTTGACTTAACGACTGCCAAAAATTTTACGAACGCCGGGACCAACAGCTTTCCGGCGAGCTTTCCGACGCACGGAGGGGTTTCGACATGTAATGGATGTCACCCATCCATTAACCGACCGCGGCAAGCGTAGCTTAACCTGATCGATCGACCCGTGCGGATGTTATGGAGGAGTGAGGAGTTAATTCAATTCATCAAGGTACAATTCAATTTAATAATTCATTCAAGGTATTGTCATTATCAGTACGAAGGTAGGTATGTACATAATGTGCTTACAAAAAACACAAATATTTTAACTACATAAAAATATATTTACGTATGTGTACGTAAATCAGAAGTTGGTGCGTTTTGTTTATTGGCATTGTCATTAGGGTTTGACTCATAATGCTCATTTGATCGTATAAAAAACCATAGATATAGTTATTATGTTAGTTAGTTTTTTATTAGTTACTAGCTGTTACCTGCGACTTCGTCCGCGTGGAATTTAACAAAAAAGTTATTGTTCAGTTCGCGGAGTTTACGATAACGTATTAATTCTGTATTCCGCGTAAAGAAAACCCTATGCTAATTTTAATGAAATTCTTCTATTTTATGAATCGATATTTTGTTTTTGTACATATTTCTCCATTTAAGTAGTTATTTTTTTTCGTTTTTACATTTTTAGTTTAATTATTATTTATTTTTAGTTTTTTACCTTTATTAAAAAATTTCTTTATATACAATATTTGGTGTACGATTTTCTTGCGCTAAAACAACAACACTACTGGCATTCCTCGCACGTGAACATGCCACGTATAGTTGCCCATGGGTAAAGCAACCCTTAGTTAAATCTATGCCAGCTTTGCTTAACGTTTGCCCTTGTGACTTGTTGATTGTCATAGCAAAACTGACATTGATAGGAAATTGCAATCTTTTGAATTCCTAATAACTTAGAAAACTTAATCACTAGTCCTAAGGTTGAAAACTTACCTCTTACCTCTGTCTCTGTAATGTCTAAGAGTGTGTGAACGATATGTTTTGTAAATTGGTAAGTTAATTGTAAAATTAACTAAGTTAATTAAATTAAATTAAATTATTAATTAAGTAATTTATATTGTAAAATTGTAATTGTATAATTTAGCTAACCTAACTTTGCCCATCAAAGTTAAAAGGTTCTTATTATTGCGTCAAATCTGTCAATGTCATATTATATAAAATTGTCAAAGTCATAACTAAGTGTCACATTAATCTTTAAGAAAAAAAGGGCTTGTTACTTATTAGTCTATGGATTTATAAATAAAGAAAAAATCTAAAAGTCTTATGTCTCTTGGGTTGTCAGTTAGTCGAGACACTCAAAAAGATGAAAATGGACGCTGGTCCCAATATAAGTTATATTTCAAGTTGTCGTCTTATTTCAATAACCTCGCTCAGCTCCACAAGAACCCAGACAGGCCCAATAAACAACAATTTTGAGACAAAACACGGCAGGTGCAATATACGGGATAAATAGCTGGGAAATGACTATAAAATACAAGAATAAATACTAATACATAAATACGTACTTACAAACAAAATGAACTGTCAGAAGAAATAACGATCAGTAGAGGAGAAATCGAATCCAGCAAATTAGCGCTGGAATGTGTGCCAACTTATGACGCATATGTTCACGTGCCAACGTACATGGTCTTCAACATTTTCTTTGAATGAAATTAACATATTGATAAGGCTTAGCCAAGATTAAGCCTAAAACGGTAGCAAATTATTTAAAATATACTCAAAATGTACCTACGCAAATTGACGGAATTTTCCGAAGGTTTCAATAAAACAGGGCAATTTCCATGAAAGTCCTTTTAATTTATTCGGAGTTCGATATATACCTTGGTATGGCGGGAAACCCACGCTCTCTGATGTCGTCCATTTGCATCGGAACCTGAGTGGTAATTGAGTGTAAAAATATAATGGAAGCGTTTGAAAACGACTGATTTACGGGAAAATAACCGTTGGGTACATTAGAATTAAGTGCTGTTACGACTATAGTTATTGATGACATATTATGTATGACTGTTCCATTGATAGTTTCGCAATTGTATGAATACTCGTTATTAACAGTTCGTGGAAATTACTTTGCATCACAATATGATTGTGTGAAAATGAACTTTGGGGAAATAAGGGTTTTTGTCAATAACTTTGTTTTTTCTTAAAACGCCTTCACTCCAAACAGCCTTTGAAAATAATATACAAAAATACTTTATGAAACTGAAATGTCCTGAGATGGAGCATCAAGGTCGCAAATAAGTTTGCCCTGTTTATAATATATTGTCTATTGTGTTGGCCAGAGTTTCCAAAAACTAAATTGACAATGGTTTTGTGCCCTCTAAAATTAAGCAGAGGGAAATTATTAATAGAAAGGAAAATTCGGTTCCCTACAAAATAGCTGGATGGTGCTGATTCACGCGTCACGTTCCTGAACGGGCACCGTCGTCGGTTGAGACTGGTTATTTCTTATTTTTAATCTTATATTTTGAATTGTTTCTTCATTTGATTTTTTTACATTGTTCTCACGTTTAGAAGCAACAAGAATAATGTACCCAGGATTTGGTAATATCTTGATGTAATAGAGTGTCCTTGAAGTTTCTAGCACGTTTTTCTCCATAGAGATCTACGTTTTGGATTGGGCAACTAGCTTCAATTTTATGACTAACTGACAGACTCACAATTCAAAAGTGCCTGTAAATGGTTTAATTGAAATTAATGCTTTGAGTTTGAACGAAGGCAATTGAAAGTGAAGTAAGTACTACAACACACGTAACACTCTTACTGAAGCTGGTAATTCATAGAATTATCGCTCAATGTGGTTTTAAGCGGCATTACCACCACTTCTGTATTATCTCAATGAGATAAGCTCGGATTGGCAGCTGTTAATCCGATCTCATGTTGACGTATCCTAAGCTACATTAGGTATAGCTAGCTAGTATATGCATTAGCTATATTATTATAAGAAAAACATTTATCTGTTTAGACTCATTAATGTAGTAGGTTGGTATACGGTTCGATTTCGATTTGTCTGTCTAAGAAGAAATTATTGTAAAACTCGTTTAAAATGTTTGGCCTGTCTCGTTGGTCGCAAGCGCTATTGCTGAGCATCAGGTACTGGGTTCAATTCCCGGGTCGGGCAAAGTGTTATTGAGTTTTTCCATCTGTAATTGTTTAGTAGCAGCCCGGATTCCGAATTTGTGCCTGGTCGTTGGCAATAAGCTCTTCTCCTATTAGGTACATTTGACTTTAAAACAATTGTCAAAATGTGGGTGTACTTCGGTACCTACACCTCAGCCGAAATCTTCGGGGTATACGGGGTTACGTTTAAAATGTTAAAGGTTGGTTCCAAAAATAAACCATTTTGGAGGTTTAAAAAGAGTAACATTATGGGAATTATGAGCTATATTTCGAGCATAATGTTATTCAGCGCCATGCCAGAAATGTGCTAAAAGGCGATTCGAGCCACTTTTTCAGTGTAATAGGTTTACAGTTTTCATTGTTAAATGGACTATCTTCAAGATTGTCTAAGAATGTACGTTCTGTTTTCAAGGCATACAATTTTTGATACCGTAGGTACATAATATGTTTACAATTCAAGACCTACAACATAAGGGTGAGTAACATTTTTTGTAACCCTTTGAAATAGTCCTAAAAGGGTGCAGATGGGTCGCTTCGTGTAATTAATTACTTTTGATAAAAAGCAGTGAGCAGTGGTAGCCAAGTGATAACGGCCGCTACCTATGGTCGTAGGTTCGAACCCAGACAGGCGCTCTACTTTATGTATATTATCTCATCACCACTGCTCTTAAAGCGGTGAAGGAAAACGTCGTGAGAAAACCGAAATGTCTTTCAATCAAAAATTCGACCCATGTGACATCTACCAACCCGCACTGGGCCCGCGTGGTGGATTACGGCCCACTCCCTCTCACCGAGAGGAGGCCTGTGTCTCAGCAGTGGGGACATTATAGGCGCTGATTATGCTAACAATTAAATAATAAATCGCTGATTTCCCAGTATTTGTTTTCGTTGTAAATACAATCCAATCACATATGAGTATTTAAAACATGTTTAACAAACCCTGCAAGTAACATTCTGGTCACCCAAGCGATAGAAATTAATGACGAAATTATTACAAATGTAGGCGCAGCTGTTCATATCGTTAACAGAATAATCCACAACACGGAAAACGGTTTACAGTTCAACGAATTTCTAATTATGTAGCGTTTCCTGAATAACAAGCTTGGATATACAATGTGCAGACGGCACACTGTGTTGCCGAGGGCGGACAAAAACCAAATTTTAAAGTTGAAGTTAGATGAAACAATTACCGGACTTCAAAATAGAATATGTGTGTATACAAAGAAATGTTATAGGAATCCAAAAAATGGAGGATAAAGAAGATTCAGGGGGTTCCGCGGGCAAAAATATTTACTCGTGGTGCCCCAAGGGGAACTAGTCTGGGGGACCACGGACAAGTACCGTAGTTTTCTAATAAAAACTGGCCAAGTGCGAGTCGGACTCTCACACGAAGGTTTCCGTACCACAAGGCAAAAACGGCGAAAAATTGTTGTATTTAAAATTAAATATTTATTTTATTCTGTTTTTTAGTAGGTATCTGTTGTTAAAGCGGCAACAGAAGTAGATCATCTGTGAAAATTTCAACTGTCTAGCTATCATGGTTCATGAGATACAGCCTGGTGACAGACGGACTGACGGACGGACAGTGGAGTCTTCCACAGTGGAGTTTTCAGTGGGTCCCGTTTTTACCGTTTGGGTACGGAACCCTAAAAATTACAAGATATCACTATTCAACGTACGCTGTCGACAACTACGGTTTTAAGAAGCGAAAAGTCAACATAATTAAAAGATTGAGTGTATGTGTGTGTGTGTGTTACTATTGTTATTCTATAGGAGGATTCGGATGAAACTTGATAGTTTAGAACCTGAAATTGACTACTTTTTAACTTTTTATCCAGTTTAACGCGAGTAAAGACGCGGGACACAGCTAGTCATCATAATCAGCCTATAATGTTCCCACTGCTGGGACACAGGCCTCCTCTCGGTGAGAGGGAGTGGGCCGTAATCCACCGCGCGGGCCCAGTGCGGATTGGCAGATGTCACATGTCTTCGAATTTTTGGTTCTAGGACATGCCGGTTTCCTTACGATGTTTTCCTTCACCGTTTTGAGAGCAGTGGTGATGAAATAATTTACACAAAGTAAAGCGCCTGACTGGGTTCGAACCTACGACTTACAACTCGTAAGTCGCGGCCGTTAACACCTAGTGCTAATAGTAAATTATGGTTATTCTACTAAATAAATATATTTTCTATACAATACTGATGATAGGAATTCACATCATAAATAATTTTGTCCGTGTTTTACAATGAACCGACAACACTGTGCGGCAATATGACAGTAAATTTATCTGCGTATCATACTTATCTAAAACCATTCTCAGTCTGCGTTCGAAAATTCAATCAAATCTATCCAATATTTTTGTCACTATATGATTTAGTCAAAGATTGGCAATACCAATGTCGGCCCATTCTACTATTTGGTTTGTTTGAAAAAATCACTTTATTCGCCTTATAAACTAACTGACGACAATTTTAAATTCATAACGGTTTTTCCAACAATTATTAAAACTTGTAATTAGAAGAAATAACTTTATATACCAGGAAGAGTCGCTTTATTTCCCTGAAGAACACAGAATCCAAAACATTGGTGAATCAGAATCCAAATAACTTTTTTAATTTCGTTGCTAGTATTTATTAGATAGTTCGAGAATACTCTTACGCATTATTTTTGCCAGTGTTTTTATTTATTGTCGTATTGTTGTCTCCACATTGTATAATGTGGTGAGTTTCAACCTAGTTTTCGTTATTTGTACCTATAGTTAACCCTGAATAACAATCTTCTTTATCCTCCATTTTTTGGATTCCTTTAACATTTCCCTGTATTATAATAATTTTAATTCTGTAAATACATATTTGTTACGGCCGCGAATCATATTTTAATCAACGTACAACTTAATATTGACCAGCAAATTGCAAAAAACGTAAAAAAAATTGAATTTCGCGGGCTACCCTGGCGCTTTCGCCTTAAATAGCCTTAACCTTCGAATAGTGCCATTAAATGCAAAAAAAAAATCAAATCTGAGTGGTATCTATACCGCGATAATCTCTGGAACTACCAGAGATTAGCGCGGTATAGATACTGCCTTTTAATTGTCAATGTGACCAATCCATGAGTGATTTTTGAGGATGTAATAGTGGCCATGTGACATCTACCAACCCGCATTACGTGGATTACGGCCCACTCCCGCTCACAGAAAGGAGGACCGTGTCCCAGCAGTGGGAACATTATAGGCTGTTTATATATGTACAGTCAACAAAGGAGTTAAGTATACAGGAGCGTCGGATATTGTTGAAGTTTACTAAGAAACCGATGGATATTCTCGAATAAAATTTTAGTTTATTAATAGAAAACAAACAGCTCATTTATTAAATTAAATTTCAGTCGAGAACATCCATCGGTTTCTTAGTAAACTTCAACTATATCCGACGCTCCTGTATACTTAACTCCTTTGTTGACTGTACCTATGTTAATAGTGGCCTTTGCCCAGCAGTGGGACACGATACAGGCTAATGAAAAAAAAAGTGGCCTATTAGGTACCTAGTAGCAATTACCAGCCTGTTAGGGATCTATGGCAGGGCAATCATTGCCTTGAGCAGGGCCAGGGTAAAAACACCTTTTATTACGGAGAAAGGATGATAATTCTAATGAATACCTTTTACATAAAAAAGTGGCTAGACAGAGTACTTACATAAAACAGCAACAGAAATATTATAAAGATCAAATCAAACATGTTTTAACGAAAAGCGTTTTCAAGAATGATGTACTACCCAATTATTCTCAGAAACATCAATTTTCATGGTCCCCACCCTAGCCCGCTTTACCCTTGGTCCCACCACAAACACTGGGCCTGGAACTTAGGTATCTAACTATCTTTGTTGATTTCCAAATGCCTTTGATATGTTCCGCTAAAGTAAACGCTGACTACTAACATCAGTCCGGATACAAAGCTTTACGCACCGAGCGAGAACGGAGGCATTCCGATTTGCCGTGTGATCGGTCATCCATCGACCGGGATGTATCAACTACAGCCCAACCGTACCACCCAATCCAGCCATTTACCTACTCGTAAGCCAAAACGAACCCTCTCTAACTGCCGATCAATCACGTTTTACGTCTATTTAAATGTACACGTGAATAAATATTTGGTGTCACGGAAACGCTATTTATTCACCCTTGAATTCCCCGCCAACGCAGTCCAAGTTTTCCTTTTGCCTCGGCCACGGATGTTGACTAACTAATCGGGCACCTTGCCTCAACACCACTTTGTGATGTCGGCCTCACTAACTATTTTAGCATAGCGTTAGCTCGCTGCTGAACTAGTGCAAACTCTGCCTAACCGAGCCTAAGTACGTGTTCCGTGTGTTAGATATAGGCGTCGTTTTTAAAAACGGGATAAACCTCATTTTTCTACGTAAGTCTATATGTCTCGGGTCGAGTTATGCGGCTCACGCGCTGCTTGGGCGTCGGATCACGTTTCGTAAAGGGGTGAGGCCACGAATTTGCCGAATTCCCATAATAGCCGTCATCAGAACGTCAGCTATCCACGCACCCACTGACTGATCACTTCATTATCGTTCGTTCTTGTGGTATATCACAGGAAATTTAATATTACATAGAAACAGCATATTGAACATCGGACCGTACTTGAACCTGTATTAAAACCTCGAATAAAAAACTCAATAAGCTATTGAGAATGACCTATTTGCGTTTGTGACTTCTGAGGGAGTCATAATAATGGCTGCGATAAGAAATAAGCGAATAAGTTTACGTAATGACTATGTAAGTACATAACTCTCGACCTTTATCATTCTGAATATCAACATCAAGTGCTCGTAACTGTAAACGGCTACGAATAAATTGGATCTTTTTAAAATAATGGTGCAATTTCTTAAGTACGGAGACGTACCTACCACTTCAAGTTACGTCTATTATTTAAACTTTCTTGATGAAATAAATAAAGTCACTTCAACTATTTTAATTTGTGCTTAAAACTATTATATTATTTAGGTAAGTACTGTAGGTACAGACTATAGCCTATTTGGTGCTTACATGCCCTCCGCGAGTCAGTTAAAAGTTAGCGAGCTGTAGGTACTGCTGGTGAGTTTATTACCCCACTTCGTCTTTCCAGCAAAAGCACTCAAGAAGTGGTGAAGGGCTGGCGCTTTGGGGTACTGTCTTGTGTAATTTTGACGTTCAAAAAGTGCTGATTCACAGCCTAATTTGAACAGATGACTTTTGAGTTTGAGGACGAAGGTTTCATTTTATCAGCATTCAGATTCACTCGATCGATGTCCAGTGAACCACTGTAGGTAAACTTAGGCGTCAGATCCCGTTAGGTTATTCAGTATTTATTCCGTCAGATTTGGCTGAGAAGCCAAATGAAAAATATGTAAAATACGTAGAATGATTTCTAGGAAAAATTATTGAACATACCTACGTGATAAACCGTGGTTTAATTGATTCCTCCCGGTACCCTGAAGCTAGTCGAGAGCTTCACAGTACGTAGTAATCGATCTCCTCATACTTAATTGAAAGAGCTGTGAGAATCGATAACTGGAACAGAACCTAGATAGGTACCTACTAGAGCTATCTATAGGTTAATAATATCTCAATAATATGGGTATTAGGTAACTACTTGCCGCGAACCACTTGGAACACAAAATCGGGAGTATAAACCACTGTAGCGTAATCCATCAAACTATGGTTTGAATATTTCCCTTTTTTTTTTAAAGCAATAGTTATACACGACGTTGCCAAGCCTATACCGGCGCAGTCCGTCAGTACTTCCTATCAGGATTTGCAAGAAGTTGATGCGTTGCCAACTTTAGAAGCTAAGCCAACTCTCATGTCTGTAATTTCTTCGAAATCCATCATACCCAATTTTGTATTGAAAGAAAAATGCATGATAGTACAGGCGCCAGTACATCAAGCTACTGAAATCTGTCAAATTTCTTTAATAGATTTCAACTTTATCGTTAAAGCATAAGGTTCAAAGTTGATTGGGAAAATTTGACAGTTTTGGGTAGGTTGTTGTGCTGGCGTCTGTACTTTCCCAAAAGAGTAGATCTATTTTAGATTAGCTTTTGCCCGCGGCTTCGCCCGCGTGGATGTCGGGAAATATCCCACGGAAACTTACTACTGGAACTTAAAATAGGTACCGTATGTGTAAATCCAGGTTAAACTATCTCTAATTTTCATCCGTCAATCCGTTTAGACGTATTAGCGTCAATCCGGAATATACATCCAGACAAACGAACAAACGGACAAAAATTAGTTTCTATTTTGATAGATGTAGTATAGATGATCAGCGTATTTTCGATTTTCACCGATAATACGTTTCATCATCTTCTGCCTAGCCTTTTGCCAACTAAGTTGGGGTCGGTTTCCAGACAAACCAGATGTAGCTTACTAACAATATTTTATATGGAGCGACTGATCTGACCTGACCTCCACAACCCAGTTACTAGGTAATACAATACCCCTTGGTAAGACTGGTTGTCAGACTTTCGGGCTTCTGACGACCCGTAATGACAGTCAAAGATCCACGAATGACAGCCGGCACGAGCTTTCCGAGGCACGGAGGGTCTTGGTATGTAATGATGATCACCCATCCACGGACCAACCGCGGTAAGCGTAGCTTAACTTGATCGATGGACTTGTGCGGCTGTTATTACTTAGTCACAAGCTGCAGTAATACATTTCTATTTTAAATTTATTTTCTTGCTTCATCGATAAATTAGTAAAATGCTAAAATGTTATGCGGTTACAGCGTTAATCGGGCGGACTGGGCCGACCAACTGATGGATCACCGCAGGCTCTATACTCACGATCAATCATTCGCTCGTTCCCGGAGCCCGCGAACGAATTTGCTTTAGTGCTCGTCTGTAGGCAACCTATCAAGTAATAACCTAATCATGATGCATAATCTGGGTAAAAGTTTGCTAAGATTCCAGTTCGCAATTTTGTCTTTTACTAACAAACAAACACAAAACAAACATTTTGTTTTTAATTTTTTTCTTGAACTAAAAGTGGTTTAACACTACCTGAATTTCCTGTTTCATATCGGTCGAGTATACTATCTGAATGTGCAAGCGACTAAATAAGATATTCCTTTTCGGAACCCTCTAAAAAATTATGACAAGCGAAAACCTGATAGTTAAATAAGATAAAAAACGAGGGAATTGTGAAGGAATCTGGGTCGTGAGTGTTCTGACGAAAACTTAGACGGAATGCGTACCTAACCCCGGATTGCTGCGACTCTGTACCGCAGCGTGCTACTTCATTGTGTCAAGTTTGTGTTATCATTTCGATTTTTTAAAGTCGAACATATTACCTACCTCCTCCAATACTTCAGTTTTCTCAGATAGTTACCTATTTACGTGCTGTTGCAAAACGAAAAAATAAAAATATAAAATAGTCCAATCTCAGCGGAGGAGATATTATAGTTTACAAGTATTTGCGTAGACGCAGGTGCACTGACTCTTCCCATACTCTCATAGTTCGATGGGACGGCAATCCGACACGACTGGAGAGAGATCTAACGCAGGACGTTCCGAGGCACGGGGGTATCACATCGCCAACTTGCAAACTCCGGGCTGTTACGCCTGTTACTGAGAAATTCTTGATGGAATAACCCAATAACATTGCCGACCTTGGAATCGAACTTAGGACCTCATTCGCTCAGAAGTCACGCTTGCGACCGTGAGACCAACGTAAGTACCTATAGGTATTTTCTTTTTGTTTTTTTTCGGTGGAAACCTACAAAAGGCACCACTTCCATCTCATAATCTTGCCCTTTATCTCACGAGAGAACATAAGCGAAATAGAACGATTAATCGTTGTGAAACCGCTTAATCCCTTATTTATTTTTATTTCTTTAATTAAAACGGTTTAAAACCAATTACTTAGTATTAATTAGAAATTAAAGATACAGTTTGTTTATACACATAAAAGATAAAAAAATATAAAATCATCAAGTAAAATGTTAAAAACACTTTCATAAATCCCTCTCACTGTACTTCAGACATGCCGACAAAATCTTCGACCATTCGTTCGCAAACAGATCGTTTGTTGGATTAGAGTCCAAGAGATCATTAAGTGCGGCCGAAGTACGTGGTACTGGGGACTTAGCACTTGAAGCAGCTGTGCGACATGGAGGCACAGCAAATAGCCTGTGCTTTCTGCCGCGGCAGTAGATGTCTGGCACAGAGAAGCGAGCCAGCACAGCATGGTCGTCAGGCGCGTCAATAGTTCCACGGAGCGTCTTTCAGGCTATGGTGAGCTGATCTTTTGCTCACCTTACTTCTAACGAGTTATATCCGAGGCATCCCAGAGGAAATTTAGTCAGATAGAGGTAAGGGTATATTACCCATGTTTATGCTTATAGATAAACCTAAGGAACGCTTTTTGTACCTTTTCCAGTAAAAGCACGTAGGTACCTTCGCGTGGATTCTACACGCAGGAGCTAGATTCCAATTTGCTACGTACGAGCGCATTAAATATAATTTTGATGGCATGTGCGGAACGAAAATCGCGGCGTTACGCAAAACAAGACCCAATCTTTGGTAGGATTCCTTAGCTACCGTGGCGATGTGGCCGTGAAAGGGGGAGGTTTCGCTCGAATGTGTTCTAAAAGTCAACCTTAGGGTGATGCAGAGACAAAACATGGGAGGTTCAACAGACGGGATAAATAGCTAGGAAATGCCTATAAAATACAAGAATAAATATTAATACACAATAGTCATATAAACAAAATGGACTATCAGGAGATAGAAATACCGGTAGAGAAAACGAATCCAGCAAATCAGCGCTGGGATGTTCCGGCCAACTTCTGACGGGTATGTTCACGTGCCTTCACTTTAAAAGATAACCAACTGTTTGCCGTCCTGATGTTCAGAGGGAGCCCATTCTAATGAAACACCGTTTGGACACAGAAACAAAAATGAATGAAGCCAGAACGGTGAGAAGGACACCGTAGAAGACGATTGTTAGTGGAACGAAGATTTTTTGCATGGGCAGAGCATAAATATTGAATTAGGAAAGTCATGTTAAAAGAAGAAGTGGGTTTGTCGAGAATAGAGAACACAGATAGACAGACAGAGACGGAGCAGACAAGACAGAGACAGACAGAGCCCTCAACTCTCTGCGCTGGCGAATGGGTAACCATTTTAAAAACAGCCGGTGCTTGGATACATGGTCATACTTACGAAGATTGAAAACGAATCGAATGCAGTTATTGAGAAGACGGTCAAGTTTATTGACGAGATCTACTTACATTGAGGTCATAAAACACACATCACCATAGTCAATTATGGGAAATATTAGGGATTGTATAAGCATTGCCTTTATGTGTGGAGGGAGAAGGTTTTTCAAACGATAGAGCGACCAGCTTCACAATTAGGCGAAGTACTTTAGATTATATAAACCAAGCACAATATTGAATGATCTGTAACCAGCCGAGATTGGATTTATTAATTTATACCGTAGAATGTAGATGGTCTTAAGCAAACTAAGTGTTTGCATATTCATTCATATCGGTGACTGGCCCCTCAAGACAAGGTTGCAAAATACGAATCTTATAGACAGTCGCCTATATGAGAAAGTTCTGAGGCAGTCTGTAGTTTATCTCATTTTAATTGTATTAGTAGTGTAAGCAGTACCTGAATGGAATCGAATAATGTGGGTAAAGATTAAAACAAATGGCTTAGCGTTAATTTTCAAAATCAAAACAACAAAATTCCCGAAAACAACTTCCAAAAACCAAAAAATGCGAAAAATAAAAAGAGCATTTAAATCACCCTAGACGCCGTTATAGAACGCGCCATTGATTTTTATATAACTCATTGATTTCGTGTTCCAAGCGGGGTTATACTTACCTACCTACATACTCGTAGATGCAAATGTTCGCATGAGCACAGTTATACATTTTACGATTTCTCGAACTCTGTGACGACGTTCGATCAGGGTAATGTTTATTTGAATAACATTCAACTCCGTCGCCGTTAACGAGGGCAAGCCATGTACAGTCAACAAAGGAGTTAAGTATACAGGAGCGTCGGATATTGTTGAAGTTTACTAAGAAACCGATGGATATTCTCGAATAAAATTTTTGTTTATTAATAGAAAACAAACAGCTCATTTATTAAATTAAATTTCAGTCCAGAACATCCATCGGTTTCTTACTAAACTTCAACTATATCCGACGCTCCTGTATACTTAACTCCTTTGTTGACTGTACTTAATATATTTTCATTATGTACCATTTATACGTGGGCTGCCGGTATTGACTCTTTATATTCTTACCTTTAATGTTAACACCTCACCGAAGGGAGGTGAATGTACGGCTTTTTCATTATTTTACATAACGTTTTTCCAGATCACCTTTACATATTTATACATATACTTACCTCTATGTTGTACGAGCCATTGTGGACCACAGACGGTTTTAAAATTTTATTTGTTCAGCTCAGTTCTTGGAATTGTAAAAATAAAAAGATACACTCAGAAAATATAATAACTTTGTAAGTATTTTCTGTAATCCTTTTCCGTTCAATACAAGTTGCTAATGATGGTGTTCAATCCTTATCGAAGCACAAAAAGAAAAGTCCCAATATTATCCTTCTTATTTATTGATACAACAGCAAATACAATTAAAAATAAAATTGAAGTGCCTGTTTGTAATGTCAAAATAACAGCTTTTTACTCATCCCGGACTAATAAACGTATCATATCCGATTCATTGTTTCAAACCGATTTCTCTCTCAGTCGCTAGTCGTCAGTAATTTGTCTTTCGAAAGCAGAAGATAAAGCGTTGTGTAACTATACAGACGTTATACAATTTTTATTAGTGAAGGGGTAAATGCATAAGAAAGGATATACGGTACCTAAATCTATTTTAAAACTTTTTTCTGTCTGTCTATTTGTTCCAGCTGATCTCCGAAATGGCTTGCCCGATTTTGACGGGACTTTCACGGGCAGATAGCTGATGTTCTAGGGAGTAATTTACTTTTATATTAGAAAATGAAAAGGGTTTCGCAAAAAAAAAAGCCATAAAATCCAATATGCACGCGGACGAAGTCGCGGCGAAATTACGAGGATCAAGTGGTTAATTAATACCAACACACTGTAACTTGGATTTCTAGTTAATGCATTTGAGTCTCCGATGTCTTGAGACAGAGATTAATAAGGACCGTACCACTATTAACTATGTGTACATACATCAAAAACTGCACTTATGCGTAAGAGTGTTTTTTGCATGGCACCAATTACTATCTACAACAAATTGCCCAAAAGTTGGAAAGAGCTAACTATACCTAAACTTAAACACACACTGAAATTGTTTTTGGCAAAAAAAGCATATTATAGTATTACTGAATTTTTAAACGACTCATGGTAATTATTACAAGTAAATAATAGTACATTATGATACATGTGTGCTATGTTGATCATTATGCACGAGGCGATATTATTCGCGCGAGCCGCAGGCGAGAGCGATAAGAAAGCCGAGTGTATATTGATTAATGCACACGCGTTTCATACGACGTTTTTCAACACACTTGCGAGGAAAAAAAAACAGACTTGTATTGTTAAATATTAACTTGTATGGAAAATGGCACGCTGGTTTTGTTTTCCCGCGCGCCGTGCTAGCCAGCACTAGCGATGCGCGCGCAACATTGACTCATTTTAAATATATTAATCTATGGCACAGACAAAACCGCTAAACTGCCTATAGAAAAAATATAATAAACACAAACTAGCTAATGTTTAGACTGATCGTAGTGTTGTACGTCAAATTGTAGTTTTATTTATGGAATTAGAAAGTACTATAAATTGGCATAGAGAAATATACATTCGTTCAGTGAGAATCCGCAATAATAGAACGCCAGTCAGGGTCTTTTCCGTTTGGTTTCGGAAGGAACCCCGGTCAATTTAAGGTATTCACCTTATTATATATCAGGTTGTATCTTGATCAAAAATGATTCGCGACTACCTATAATGTATATGTATTTACAGAATTATAGTCATTAGAATTTAATCCTTAAGTTAGATTTGTTCCTTAAGAACTTTTCCATATGAGATTTTTTCATAAGGAACAAATCTAACTTAGAAAGATGTATAATGTTTCTAATGATTATAATCCTGTAAAGAGGTACCTGTTATAGCCGCAAATCATATTTTGATCAAGATACAACCTGACACCGACCTGAAAATTGCAAAAAACCTAAGAATTTCGCGGTCTACCACTGCGCATATTCGGTTATTTCCCAATTCGGAACACATCGATTATTTCCCAATTCGGAACGCAGGGTTTGATGACATTAAAAAAGCGCGCGTCTCCGACTAGTAAATAGTTATCTGTGGAATTACAGCACATGTGGATTAAAGTAAAGAAAAAGCACGCGTTCGTAATACACTCCATTATGGACCTAAAAGCGGTTCTATAAGAGCCACTTTACGAGCAAGTGTGTTGAAAATATAATTAACACTATAAATCGTCATTGTGATAATAGTACCTATACTGCAATATTGGACAATGAAAATTAATAATTGGATAATGTAATTAATTGGATAATGTAATGAATTGGATAATGTAATGAATTGGATAATATAATTAATTGGATAATGTAATTAATTGGATAATATAACTAATTGGATAATGTAAATAATTGAATATATGAATGTGTGACTGATAATGTATAAATAATGTAAGTGTAAAAATCATTGATTCAGTCATTATAATTGTACCTACCTAAAATATTTGCACGCCATGAAAAATGGCAGACATGTCGTGAGCCACTCATAATCTAAGATCTTGCATGCATGTTTTATTTTAACTCTGTATACAGTATACACATGTCAGAGCAAATAAAATTTCTTTCTTTCTTTAAGATTGAAAAAAAAAATTTTTTTCCGCAAAATATTTTCATATAAATCAATCAGTTTTTGCTTTTCACGAAAGAATTCTGTTTAAAACTATTAATGACCAGACATTAATTAGAAAAGGTTTAACCGCAGAGATTTTACTCAAACCACTATTTCGTGAAATTACTTGAACAGAATGGAATCGAATATTAGTTTATCTTGACATTAATATTCCAATTTCAGTACAATGTCAATACCATGTACATACATAGCGATCGATCAGCGATACATAGCGTAGAGGTTGTCAGCACGATATCGCGTGCACTATCTGACAACCACAAATATGACTTTGACTTTGAAAGTACAATGAGAACATGTCAAAGTCAAAGTCAAAGTCAAATCATTTATTTCAAATAGGCACATTAAAGGCACTTTTGAACGTCAAAAAAAAAAAAACTAAATAGAAATGATTCTAGTCGCCCATTCGAAAAGGTAGTTTTCGTATGGAGAAGAATGGGCAAGAAACTCCACCGTTACTCTTTTAAAAATGTTTTACAAGGTCTTGTATACATAATAAAAATTATATGTGAACACGATGCACCCATAATAAAATTAGTCTACCACAAAAGGTAAAAAGAATTAAAAATTAAGCAATGACAGGTAAATCAAATAAGTGATAGATACATGGTGCTCACATATTTACAAGTTATTTAAAAAAAAAATGCAAAAGTAGTTGAACTTTAACAAGTGTGTGAGCCACTGTAGTCGCAGATTGTAAAAATGAATTAGAATAAGATGTCATAATTAAAAATATATATATAAATTAAATTAGGAACAAGTTTGATTTTGTCTAAACTTTTAGATTGTCCTATGGAGCAGGACCAGCATGTTTCCAAACATTCTTATCTTGGATATAATCCTCTAATTTGTAATATCCTTGTTTACAAAGTGTACTTTTAATATGAGTTTTAAATTTTCTTTCATTTAATTGCAATATGTCACAAGGTATTTTGTTGTAGCATTTAACACAGTACCCCATAAAAGATGTATGTACTTTAGATAATCTAAAAAAAGGTTGATCTAATTTATCTTTATTTCTAGTATTAAAATTATGCCGATCACTTATTTTATTAAAAAGATGTTGATTTTTTCTTACATACATAATATTTTCATAAATGAATTGGCAAGGTACCGTCATGATATTAACCTTTTTAAATAGTTCCCTAAGAGATTCGCGACGACGTAGATTGTAAATGGCTCTGACAGCTCTCTTTTGTAAAATAAAAATGGATTCAATGTCAGCAGCCCGACCCCATAGTAAAATGCCATATGACATAATACTGTGGAAGTAACTAAAATAGACCAAACGCGCGGTTTCTACATCTGTTAACTGTCTTATCTTTCTAACAGCATAAGCGGCGGAGCTTAGCCGCCCCGCAATAGATGTTATATGAGGTCCCCATTGTAATTTCTCGTCTAGCGTGATTCCTAGGAAAACTGTCTGATCAATAAATTCTAGTTTTTGGCCATTCAATATGATTTCACATTCGCTACTTCTAACATTCGGTAATTTAAATCTAATGCATTTGGTTTTTTTTTCATTAAGTACTAAATTATTTACCGTAAACCAATCTTGGACCTGAAGAATAGAGTTATTCACGTCGTCAAGATTTTGTGACCGTCGGTCTATTTTAAAGATTAACGATGTGTCATCTGCAAATAACACCATCTTCGGTTGATTTTGAAGTAATTGGGGTAAATCATTAATGTAAACTAAAAAGAGGAATGGACCCAATATCGAACCTTGAGGAACACCCATTGTCATTTCAGACCCTAATGAGTTTACGCCGTTTACTTGAACTTTAACCTTTCTATCTTTCAGGTATGATCTTAGCAAGTCAAGTGCTGCTTTTCTAATTCCATAGTGCTCCAGTTTCATCAGAAGTGTCTCGTGGTTTACGCAATCGAACGCCTTAGAGAGGTCGCAAAAGATTCCAATGGCATCTTGTGCTTCTTCCCAGGCGTTAAAAATGTTCTTTATTAGGGTAACACCGGCGTCAGTAGTGCAACGCCCTTTGGTGAAACCGTACTGGTGTTCATGAAAGATGGAATTTTTATTAAAGTGACGTAACATTTGATTGAGCATCAACTTTTCAAACACCTTACTGAGAACTGGTAGAATTGACACAGGTCTATAATTGTTAGGATCTTTACTATCACCGGATTTGAACAATGGTACTACTTTACTATGTTTCATAAGATCCGGAAAGACTCCTTGGTCAACACTGGTGTTAAATATGAAAGCTAAATAGGGCGCAATAGTTTCGATAAAAGATCTACATACTTTTACAGACATTCCCCAGAGATCTTCTGTTGATTTAATGTTAAGATCTCTAAAAGCTTTTATAACAGCCTGGGGGCTTGTATGCTGAAACCTAAACTCCAAAGGGCATGCCTTTACATTCTTTTTAAGTAAGGCAGCAGAAAGCGTGGGGGATGAATTTAAAGCTTCAGTAGTTTTAAGGGGAATATTAGAAAAAAAGTTTTCAAATTCCTGAGCTATTTCTACATCTGAGTTGATGGGGCCATGTGCAGTCTCTAAATTAAATTCAGTGTTAGGCTGTTTTTTCCTACCTGTTTCATTATTTATTATTTGCCAGGTAGTTTTTATTTTATCATCAGCTGATTTTATTTTATTGCTAATATAAAGAGCTTTAGCTTTTTGGCACACACTTTTAAAAGTTTTTGAATATTTTGCAACATACTGATGAAAGTTTGTATTATTCATATGTTGCTTTAAGCCATAGAGTTCAAAAAGTTTTTCCCTGCTTTTACGAATACCTGGAGTCGCCCAGTCACTAAATAAAAACTTTGTGTGAATATTTTTAGTTTTTAGTGGAAAAGTGTCATTAAACTGCGCGTTTAATATTGAAAAGAACTCGGCGTAGAATTCATTTGGGTCACCTATATTATTAAAATTCTGATCACATAACTTACTGGCCAAAGAATTATTTAATTTCTCTAACTTTTTACATGTAATTGTCCTAAACCTTATTTGAATTTTTTGTAAAGGCATGTAGGAGCTAAATGTTATTTTTTGTCCACTGTGATCAGATGGCAACTTATTTACAATTTCTTTGTGTAAGTAATCACAATTACAAAAAACATTATCAATACAAGTGGCAGAAGAAGCTGTCACTCGGGTTGGTTCAATAAAAACATTTGACAAATCAAATGACCTAAAAAGACTTAACAATCTGACAGTATTCGAGTTATTTTCCAATAAATTAATATTAAAATCTCCACATACTATTATTGACTTACTACTAGTACTAAGTTTCTTTAACACATCTTCCATTACAGAATCAAACACCGATAGATTCTGGTAACTTGGAGGTCTGTATACACATACTATAACATGCTTATCAAGCTCAACACAGGACAATTCAATGGTGTGTTCAACAGACAGTCCGATTATGTCTTTTCGTTCTTTTGATTTAATAGAATTTTTAATTAATATTAATGATCCGCCATGTATCATACGTTTTCGGCTGAAATGGCTAACTACACAATAATTTTCATAATTAATTGACTTTACTTGATGATCTTTCAACCAATGCTCTGTTAAACAAATGACATCAAACTTGGTGTTTTCCAAAAACAATTCTATTTCCAATAATTTGGAAGCGCAACCTTGGATATTCTGATTAAATAATTTTAAAATATGTTGCACTCCCTTTGGTTTTTTATTATTATTAATTATATTGCCAGAAGATACCTTTTTATTATTCTGTAATAATAATTTGGTATTTGAAGGGGTAACTTCTGTTGTCTCACTGACTAGTTTAAATAGTTATCCGGAGTGACCTCCACAACTACAACTGGAGAGTCTGGATTGCCCGAGTATGTTCCAGCGGGAGGAGAATATCCTATCTGACTGGTAGTAGTCTCCAAGGATGTTGGTATTATAGGTGGTGGTGGTGGTGGTGGTGGATCCTCCTTCGTACAACATGACGATCCATAATTAATCACCATGTTGTTAGTATAACTAGGCAACACGGACTCGTCACTAATACTAGAACTCGTTATATTAGCTATAACCTCGTTAATATTATATGCTATCAACATAGCAATCATATGTCTACATTCCCCAGACAGAGATATAGTTCTCTGAGTTAACTTAATCTACGTCTACATGGACCTTAAGTCTACATGGACGTCCATCTTCTAAACAGTATAGGGCTGAGTGCACATTGAATACGAATTTGAACGAAATGAAGTCGATATGTATTGAACAGGCTGTGTTTTCAGATATGATCGAATGGTATGCTTGAAGAAGATAAGAGATCCGTATGACATGTATGTTACAGTCGTTTTTTCCGCCGAGTCTGGACGTATAATTTTGGGTATTGGCTTGTTTTTTCACGAAAAAACAATATGAAACTCATACACAATTTACCAAGTCTCAAATATTTGATGGTTTCTAAATATTCGGATGGCACAATCTGGTTTCTAAAGTTCCTAAAGCTAGTGCCGCAATAGACGGCAAGAATGAAATAATTTCACGCCGAGGCGAACTCGTGTCGCGGCCACTTTCTTAAGATAAAGGGGCTTGTTGCGGTCACATAGCCGCTGCGGCATGTTATCTGTGTGGCCACTCCCTAATTGTTGTACACATTAATATAATTATTATATCGATCTTGAGGACATATTTGAAGGTAAACGAACGCAAGGAGACTCGTAATGGTCGGGTTAATGTTGTAAATGTGCGTAATTATGCATGATATTTAATACTTTATGGCTATGTGGTCTTTCGTGGCAATTAGCGGTGTAATATTACCTGCTTTAAAGTTTGATTAAGTGTTATGGTATCTATAAAATGGAATGTTATAATTACAGTCATTTTATGACCTAATTTAGGTAGTTAACGAAACATTAATTAATTTTACTGTTGAGATTAGGTTAACTTCGGTTTCAATGTGGGTTTATGACAGTTTTTGGTAATGAAGACCTAATAAGATTATAGTAATTTCAATAGCTTATATCGCCTACTTGTGAGCAGTGGTGGCCCAGTGGTAACGGCGCCTCGACTTACGTGTGGTAGGTCGTGAGTTCGAACCCAGGCAGGCACATTACTCGTACTTTGTTTAATTTAGTTCATCACCACTGCTATCAAAACGGTGAAGGAAATCATCGTGAGGAAACCGACATGTCCTAGAACCAAAAAAATCGAACATGTCATCTACCAACCAGACTGGGCCCGCGTGGTAGATTATAGCCCACTTCCTCTTGAAAAGAGGAGGCCTGAGTCCCAGCTGTGGGAACATTATAGGCTGATTATACATCACCTACTACATGGAAAAGTATTTGTGAAACATTTGGTTTTCGGTGCCAATAGCCACGTTATGCTTCAGTATTTTTACTGTAACGGTACAAAGTAATCTATGTTGATAATGTAAAAAGTTGGATAACTCGTTGTGTGGCAGACGAAAAGCAATTTTACGAACACGTTGCCTATTTATACATCGTCCACATAAATACTAATAATGTAGGTACTGTATACCAGCTGACTTTTTTACCGTCTAGACAAATACAGGGTATAAAAGGGGAACGAAATAGAAGCCTAAGCGCAAAGAAATCTCTTTTTTTTTTTTCACAAAATATAAATCATCTTTTATACCCTGTTTTTGACCCGCGGGCAAAAGCTAAAAGTAATATTACGAATGCGAAAGTAACTTTGTGTGTCAGTCTGTTACCTTTCCACCATAACAGTGGATTTTGATGTAATTTGGCACACATGTAGAATTTGTGGCCTGGGTTAGGTCATGGGATACTGATTGTCCCGGTACTACGTTCCCATAAGGAAATTTCTAACCTCCATGCGAAGTTAGTGCTATAATACCTAACTTTTTGCCTTTTTAGTTGATATCTGAAAATACGCATTCACACAGGCAACTGAAATGGTGGGTCCTAAACGCCACCGCCACCGTCCGTGGTGGCTATTCGTTTCACCCGTATGAGGAACCGTATTGAAAATGGTTCGTTTATTCAAAGGAGTTTAATTATAATTAATAAAAAACTAACTAATATAATATCTATCAAAAGTTTTTTATACGATCAAATGAGCATTATGAGTCGTGCATTTTTGGATTTTCCAAATTTTTTTTGGGTATTCTTTTACAAGAATGAAATTATTCATCTGCCTACTTTGAAATATATATACATATATATACACACACATACATACAATACATATGTACATTAAATAAGCAAAACAAAAAAAAAGGTGGCTTTTTCCCACCAAAAAAGAAGCCACATGACAAAATTCCCTTTTATTTCAAGTAACATAGTAATATCTAACTTAATATATTTTCTAATGAAGTTGATATAGAGAGAACAATGCCACAGAGACGAGAAGTAAGACAAATATCGTGCATTACTCCCTGGCCGATAAGAGCAACGTTTCGACATTCATATCTGATAGTGTGGGAGATGTATGAACTCCACATTTATAGAATAGAGGAGGGCAGAACGTACTGAATTTATTAGAGCGCCGCGCCGGAAAGACACGTTTTGGCGTTTATGTCTGTATTAGTATCATTAGTTAAGTAGGCATTAGTAGATACATACTACCTAATCTAGCACTTGGTCAGGTTGTACTTGAATTAATAAAGAAGTGGTTAAATTTTTATAGAATAGAATACTCTTTATTATGTGTACATAATAAAGAGTATTCTATTCTATAAAAATAGCAGTTAAATTTCTACATTTATATCTGTAATATTTATGGTGTACTTACCATAAATATTACAGATATAAATGTAGAAATTTAACGAGGTGTCTTATCGCTAGAAGCGATTTTATATGAGGCCTATCACAAAATTGCGTTCTGTCAGATTAGGTATCTTGTAGTGCGGCGACAACGCGCTCGGCGCCACGAATTCGCGACACTGTACTGTAGCTACGACTAAACGACTTTGATACTTTTTCTACTATTGAGTTATTTGCTAATATTTTTCTTATTGATTATTACTTTAAATATATTAATTGAAATATTGTTAATAATGATAAGAAATTGAATAATGGACAGGGGAGCGAACTAAAACTGGTAGGTATCTCAAAAAATCAATTGCTTTTGCAACATTTAGTTTTTCAAAAATCGTGCGTAGTCCCGACCAGGCCACACTGCAAATAAGCAGATATTCCTATTCGCAATATGAAGTTGACCTTGGACTTGGTAAAACCAATTGTGCTTTTTATTCATAGCAAGTTCGCCGGAATGGTTCCTTTTTAACACATTTATTTATTTTATATAGGGTAGCGTCACAGCTGACAGTAAGTATAACATAATTATTAATCCAAACATTACACCAATTACGACGTAGGTACACATACAAATAATAAATACGGAGAGTGACATAATTATTAATATTTATAGTGTGTTCGTGCGTGTTTAAGTGTGGTGTAGGTTCTGCAATGACTATAACTGGCTCTACTTATTATGCCAAGTATCCGGCTTTGATGGAGCATTTGGATAATCTCCTTTTTAAGTCTGTTCGTGTGGTATTAAAGGGGTCCAAAGATGGCAATTTATTAATTTATTACCAAGTTCCCCTTAATACCTACGGCTTTTGGTTTTTCGATCAGAATGCAGAAATCTACCCATTTAACGTAATTTTCAAAATTGTTTCTACTTTGTTATATTTATTAAGTGCTTGTAGCAGAATTATTACGTTTATGGGACGTGCGGTGCTAACCTATAAGAAATTGTTACCCTAACTTTTAAAATTGTAATGGTGAAAAAACTGTTGGTAGGTCATTATTAAAGATAATAAATAAAATGAACCTTTATGATATAATTGAAAGGATTTTTTTATTCTAACAATTACTGTGGCCAAATAGGGCTAAATATTTTCTAAGCAAGTTTTAAAGGACAGGTTTTGATTTTTACAAATGTGCTTCAGTCACGGACTATGCAGGAATTTGTGGGAAGTTCATCGTGCAATTGACTGTTGTAGGCCGAGTCCTAATATAAGTGAAGGGGTACGCGTTGCGGTTACATTCATAGTTGTGAAACCTTTTAGTCTGAATGCGATGCCATAGTTGAATGACATCCACCTACAGTTTTCCACAGTTATTTTACCACTGACAGCAGCCACCCAACAGCATCCATAATACAACGAGAATAGAGATCATTGTAATTTTGACAGACTTGCTAGTAGCAGCAATCCAATAGCAACCTTATTACAAGGAGAATAAAGACCACTGTGATATTGACAGTAATGCAAAATCAAAGGTAAATTAACTGTGAATAACCTGTACGTAATTATGCAAACAAAAGATGCAATTAGTCTGCAATTACTGATCAAACGTCAAATTGCCTTAACCTGCCCGGAATTAGTGCGGACTTCCTATCCCTATGTATATGGTATTTATCTAGCTATGTATCTATCTAGTGTATGCTATTTACAGCTGCTATCAATATAGCTCAGTACAACATGAATTGTATGTAACCATAGCTAAGACTTTAGACCAATACCATACATGTAGTAGGTAACCGTAACGCATATATTCATGCTTTCCAAATTCGCATCCAAGGTCTGACCGCTCATAAGACATACGGACAGGGTGGATCTAGGGCGTAGTGAATGGCCGGGGATTCGCTAGATCAATGGGGTTTAACCTCAATTTATTGATCAAAATGGTCCAGAGGCAGACTGGTGTCAAATTAATCGCCTTCAATATTGCCCATAATTCTGAGCATTATTACCTATAGTTGGACTTCATATACCTACTGAATTTAGGGGTCTTAATCGGCTTTGCGGGTACTCGGAATGTTTTTATTTCACTTGAATTGTGTCGATTAGGTACTTTTAAGCTTTTTTTTATTGTAAAGTTAATTATGTTTAAGGTACTTGCAGGATTACTTGAAGGGTAGGACAGGTGGTAGGGTGTATACCTACATACTCTTTAAACGGAACACTTTCATATTTTAACGACTTTCCATTACCAACGTCAATCACGTTTTAACATGCATTCGTACACGGATTTTTGACATAAATTATAATTTAGGTACTTTCTTACTCATAAAAAAACTTTTATGGTATCCAGAAAGTGTCCTTATTTAAATGAAAATGACTTTTATATGTAAAAAAAATATAAACATCCAAATTGAGAACCTCCTCCTTTTTTGAAGTTGGTTAAAAATAAGCGTGAATCAAACAAAAAATATTGGCTTGATTTGGAAGTTAAGCCCTTGGTTGATAACACTAATGCTGATAAATTACACATGTCATTTCAACAATAGTATGATATTTCAAGATCGTTTCTTGAAGAGGCTAATGTACAGTAAACCGCATGATGATGGTAACACTTTGACCTTGAGCTAGCCTAGCGTAGTACGGAGTGTCAATAGATTGCAAGGCCAGCACCCTATTTGCGTACAACACTATCAATCTCAATCTGAATAATTTTGAAGGATATTTATTGCCAATCCATTGCTTTATATATTCGAAAAATTTGTTTGCTCAACAACGTAAGTAACGCAATGAATGTTGTTGAACTGTCAAAATTAAAGCCATTGCTAAATGCACAATAATATTAAAAGGAGACCCGACTATATCATAAGCAAAAGAAATTACAGAATCCCAACACCTGACAGCACCTCATTGCTAGCAAAACGCTCCTCAATAAAGTCTGCAAACTCTGCGAAATTAAAAATACTACTTCATTTAGTTGCAAAAAAATTGTAAAGGAAATTTTGCATAACACTGGTTATGATGACTCCCTGACCGGACACCAAATCAAACGAAGCACAATGGAAAAAACACGCACACTTACACACACACACACACCACACAAACATCACACATGCACACGTGCCATATCATACCTGAAATCACCTCTCTAGTCGCCACTCTGGAATTCATACTCCGAGCCCAAGATCTAGTTTGGGACTCACTAGCAAATACTATATTTGTAACCTAGCTGTAAGTAATATTTTAAGCTACTCATGTCGTCTTAACTTGTTCTTAACCAGTGAACCTGCTTACTGTATTACCTGGACAGTAAATATTTTCTATTCTATTACTACTGATAGTATGCTATGCAATTCTATCATTAGTAATATTATAGTATAAGTATAGTATTCTCGAACTATGAGAGTAAAGAAACAGAGAGTGCACCTGTGTTTGCGCACACACTTGTGCACTGTTATATCTCCTGCGTACCTGGCTAATCTCCATTGAGATTGGCCACCGTGACCGAAAACGGTCGGGGAGGCTATTATTATTATGCAATTACTCTTGTTTTGTTGCCACTGATGAGCGGCCTACTGAACAACGATCCTCTGCAGACAATTTTATCAATTAGACTGACATACGTACTAGCTGAATTTCTGCCGCGCCATTTCAGCTGCTGAAATGACGCGGCAGAAATTCAGCGTGCTTCGCTTGGCTTAAATAGCAAATACGAAAATCCCTAAAAAGAAGCGTCAAGGATTGACTCTTCTTCTTCGTGTCGCTGGCACGACAGTTATTTAAATTTTGTTGGCCTAAAACTTCGCCACTTCCACGGCGTTATCGGTCGCAGAGGTCACAAAAGGCAGGAAAGGAGGTGGAGCCTGTTTGTAACACAACTCTACATCCACACCCTTCTGCCGTTCTGTCGAGACAACCCCACTTTACGAGGTCAAGTCTGATTGATGCAAGTGTATAAATAAGCGGGCCATGGGTTTTCACTTATCCAATTTGTATTTTAAAGTATGCTCTTTATCAAGTATACTTCACCGACTAATGAGTGTAAATGAATGGATCGTATGTCTGTAATTACGTGTTAAAGTATTAACATTGTGGCTACGTTCGGTGATCGATACACGAAACTGTATGCGGTGAGAAACTCCCAGAATTTCTCGTTTTAATTCAACCGTGTATTCCAATTGCGGTGCGTTAGTTTACAAATATTTTCATCACACCTAAACCCACATTAATTAGTGGTTTTAATACAATAATAGGTATAGGTTATTGTATTTATGAGTTTTAGGTAGGTACTAAATTAGGAAAAAGTAAATATACCTTATGACTGTATGACCAGATACATGTACCAGAAGGCTAATTCCCGTAATTAAAAACGTTCAAAGTCTAGTCGCAAGTTTCAAAAACTTGTCAATTTAGAGGTATTTTTGACAGATTGAGAGTAAGACTGTGAACGTTCTTAAAATTTAAAAAGAGAATTGCCCTTCTGATGTAAACGAAGCAAAAGAAATATGTAAGGATGACTTTCTGTAGTTTTTGCCTATCCCCATTGGAAGAAGACGTGAGGAGTTTATGTTGAAATGTTGGGGGTCCTAGGGTATTTTAAAGTAGACAACCAACTCGATCGAATGAACTTTAATCAATGCTAAAATGGAATATATTTTATAATGCGCATTAAAGTATTTACTTAGCTTAAACTTATACTAAAAGCGTTCTTACTAAGTCAAAGTCAAATCATTTATTTCAAATAGGCACATTAAAGGCACTTTTGAACGTCAAAAAAAAAACTAAATAGAAATGATTCTAGTCGCCCATTCGAAAAGGTAGATTTCGTATGGAGAAGAATGGGCAAGAAACTCCACCGTTACTCTTTTAAAATGTTTTACAAGGTCTTGTATACATAATAAAAATTATATGTGAACACGATGCACCCATAATAAAATTAGTCTACCACAAAAGGTAAAAAGAATTAAAAATTAAGCAATGACAGGTAAATCAAATAAGTGATAGATACATGGTGCTCACATATTTACAAGTTATTTAAAAAAAAAAAATGCAAAAGTAGTTGAACTTTAACAAGTGTGTGAGCCACTGTAGTCGCAGATTGTAAAAAATGAATTAAAATAAGATGTCATATTAAAAAAAAATAAAAAAGTTATGCACTATTAGGGAGCATAAATACACTTCAATGTTATGTATGACTGTCTCGGCCTAAATAAACGATAACCGAAGAGGAAACCGGAAGTCGAAAAAATTAAATTTTCCTTATTAATTATTAATCCGCACGGATGGCATAATCAATCTGATTTCACAAAAGAAATCTTCAGAATTATTTAAGGAATTTCCCGTCTCCTCTGGGTCTCCGTCTGTCTACTTAATCTGTGGCGATTTGAAGAACGCCCATCGCTTTCCCGTGACCCAGCTACGTCTCTCTAAGATAAATGCACCTATCATTAGTTATTCAACCTAAAGATATTATACTAGCGCCGAGTGATTATGGACGTAATATTTCGTCGCTGATCCTAATATTTATTAGAAGAATTTTCGCAAAATATTACGGGAAAGAACAAAATTTTACTCGTTCATTAAAATGATTTATTGTGAGCTACAGTGTGTATGTAGCTTTGGTTAATAATTGTGTACAATTAATTTAAATTTCAGGTTTTATTAAATAATGAAGAACACGCTATGTGTATGGTGGACGGCGACGGACGGTTAAATATAGTTTTACTTTCACGTAATCAAAGAGCTGTTTGTGGTCCGAGTGCTCATCGAGTATTTCGGAATATCGCCAAGCGGTTGATCGATTCTTCACATGACCTGAGGGCTGACCTTTTTAGGCCAAAGAAAGTATTGCCATCTAACGTGGCTGCTAGCCTTTTGGGCACTTATCCCATTTACAGCGCTGCGGACGAATTTCTTGATGCCGAATGAGCTCTTCTCTTTTTTTATTATATACTTGTAAATAATGTGTATATTTTAATATTGTAATTAAAAGTTAACAAGTGTATGAAGTTATGTTTTTATCACATCTATTCAAAAAGAGCTAGTGTATTCTTCGTAAACAGGGACTAAAATAGCTCTTTAATCCCTAGGGACTAAAAGTGATTTGAATTTGGGATGTGGATATTGTTAGTCAAAGTTCCAATTACCAAAGAGATCAATCACGAACATTGTATGAACAAGTAACAGGCTGTATGATAAAGAAAAAGGCGAGCAATCCAAATTTAAAAAAATGTTTGAGAAATAATAAAAAAACGCGCGAAAAGCATTCTGCCTTCGTTCGTAATTGTTTACTCAAATTAGGATTTTACCTACTTGGTTTTATAAAGAATGAGTATGTCTTAAGTAATTGTATGTAAATAAATAAACGTACCTATTATTCTTATTCATAAGTTGCACTTACTTATTTTTTCATAGAGGGTGATAAAAAGTAGAGTGTCCACCTCGGGAGCAACACTATATTTACGTTGTTGGGCAGACACATTTTTCGAACATAATATGAAGCAATGGATTAACAATATCCTTTAAAATGATTTAGATTGATATTTATACTGTGTTACGCAATTAGGGTGCTAGTTCTTTTTGTAACCGTGTCCTAGTCCTCTACAATTATTTAATAAAGTAGTTACCTTTTACTTCATACAGTTACCTTTTTATTCGTGTAGATAACGCAAAACGAGGCCTAAATGCTGATTCTTATATCCGTAAGTTCCTTGGCACAGTAAACATTGCGTCAACGTTCAGTAATGTCATGTTTGTAGGCAAGACTCGGCAATTTGCATAATATCTCACCTACCTCCAGCCGAAATTTGTAATTCAATTTAGCTGTTGCCCGGGCACATAGTTTATCAAGATTATGGACATTTGTCTTTCATTATAACATGATTTTGGGGAAAAAATGGTCTACTTCATAAATTTTTCGACTCTAACCCCCCCAAGTGGTAATTTCGGCGGGGGGTCGAGGCTTGTGAAATATAAAACGTGCTCCTAACTCGGCACTGGCGTGTGTACAAAATTGGATTTTTCGTAACTACTAAGTTGTCTTTATAATGAAGAAGAAGTTTTTATGAAGCATTTTAAGGCAGTGTCTTTCAAGTTATGTCTCAATATTATACAAAGACATTTAAGTTATAAGCTCCAACTTGTGGGCTGTAAGTGTTTTAGGTTTCCGTGTTTAAGATAACTTGAACCCATAAAACAATTGAAGGTATTTACGTTTCTTTAGAGTTATGTTTATATTTCTTTGATAACAGCGTAGAAATTAAAACACGGATAGAGAAGTTAATACAGCACTCGATTACGACATATAACGACAATAATGAGAATGTCAAGCCATTTTACCTGGTACGTTACATACTTACAGTCAAATTAGTGTGTGAGGGATCTTGCCGTTTTGCCAAAATTATTTTGTCAAAATTTCACTATTCAAACAAATTTTAGCAAGTTTTTGAGCTACATTGAAATTGGTAAAAGTCCTAGTTGGTAAGCAAGTTATTGTTAAAACGTTCATCTACCAAACATTAGGCTTGCGTAACAATTATTTGTGAAGAGTTTAAGTAATGATTTGGCAAATCAAATCATGCGGAAAATTGTTTGGGAAGCGATAATTTGTAAATTATTTTTGATGAAACAAGGGAGACCCAGTCTGTGGACATGGGGTTCACAAAGGTTAGCAAACGCCTTGGGTACTTAATAACATGAAACTTAGTGATGTCCCAATTAACCGGGTAAACACACACTTTACTTGTGACCCTACAGTCGGATGAACCATTCAAATATATAAAACAAACACCGTTCTATTCTAGTGTTTAAATGAAAATGTTGAGATTAATTTTAGCTAGGTACAAACTTTGTAACCGTTTAGGTGTCCCTGCGTTATTAGGTTCTTTTACAGGTTACGTATTCTATAAATAAAAAACCAGCCAAGTGCGTGTCGGGCCACGCACAGTGTAGGGTTCCGTAGTAGCCCGTTATCACAATATGGTACGATTCTGTTGTTCTTTATTCTGAATATAAGTAATGGTAAAGATATTAGGAGTTAATAGTTATAATAACAACAAGCATCTACTTCATCTTAGTCACTTTACGGGATTAATGCTAAGGATTTTGTATTTGGTACAAAATTATCCAACACCCAAGTTCAACGACTATTACTGCTAAACTAATAAAGTTATCTTAACCGCTATAATTTTCCTATAAAGTTCATAAAATGCACTATTATCGTGAAATTTTCCAGATTTTTCAAGCCAGCAGTTTAGCTTTTAGAGGAGGGGGACGCTCTACTGGAACAAAAATTTGCACTTTAAAGTTTAATATTTCGTAAATGGAGCATTAAATCGAAAAATAATTTTAGCAACCCCCAAGTTATTTTAGAAGACCTATTCAACGATATTCCACAAGATAGGGTAGACGACGAAAAAAATATTCATCTCCATTTCACATGTAGGGTAGCTACCCTAAAAAAATTTTTTTTACAAAATTTTATTATACCACTTTGTCGGCGTAATTGATATACACACTCCTACAAAATTACAACTGTCTAGTACTAACGGTCTCTTAGCAAAACCTCGGACAGACAGACAGTCAGACATGACGAAACTATAAGGGTTCCTTGTCAGAACTACGGAACCCTAATAAAGAAGCTATTTTGGACTGTGTTTTATTTTTTTATGTTTAGGAGGGGAACAGACTGACGCGTTCCATCCTTATGCTCACAGCTAATTTGGTTTTTTTACACAACGGGCTCTTTGACAAAAAAAACGTGCATGTTTGTACGAGTATGTCGTATCTTTTGGAAGATTTAAAAAATGCTTCTTTTATGATCCTCGGTTAGTGTGCCGAGGGCTTTAATGTTCTTGTAGAGAGCTGGCCATTACAAATATTATTACAAGCGGGTCGTGTGTCTGTTAAATGCTGTAGGCGGAGAAACATGCTTTGTGAGAATTGAGGTGCCATTGAAGGCAGTTTATACGTTTATCTCTTTTACAAGATGTTCGATAGGTACTTGCTGTTGTTATGTTATTAAAGCTGCAATTTAATATTTTGAGATAGCAACGATTTTGTCATAGGTATACTGGCAATCCAGAAAGATTAATCATGCCGCGAAAACCTCGTTGGTTAAAAATCCTACTCGTATCAACAGCTAGAAAAGTGGTTTTATAAATACTGAATTAAAATGCCCGCAATGGCTGAATGCTGTCAAGTATATTTTTATCCTTCCAATTTGGCCTTTCACACACGAGCCAAATCATGAATAATTCGACAGTGTTGCATGTTTTAAGCAGAGAAAAGTTTTTTAATACGAGCATCCGTTCCTGCCTCGTGTCAAACTTTCATAATGTGCCCCAAATGATGTTAATTAATAACTGCCTTTGCATGAAGCTGTAATCCCTTACAGCTGCGAAAATTTCGGAATACTGAAATGTTTTTTGTTAAGACGTAAGTGTTTTTGGGCTAATTTGTAAATGTAATTACGTAACCTAATTAGACTGCCTTCTTAGTTTAGTGGCCGCAAGCGCGACGACTTTTGAGTTATATGAGGTCCTGAGTTCAATTCCAGGAAGTAGTGTAATTAAGTTTTGGCATTAGGAATTTCTCAATAGCAGTCCAGAGCCCTAGAACCAGAAATTCGATGACATGTGACTTTTGCCAACCCGCACTGGGTCCGCGTGGTGGATTACGGCCACTTCCTTCTTATAGAGTCGTGAGGCCTGTGTCCCAGCAGTGTATTATAGGCTGACTATGCATGTTATGCTAGTTCGGAGCATGCATTCGCGCCCATACATAATATGGACCTAGATGTAACTGGCTAAATGTAGGTTTACGATACATCGCTGCGTATCCCTTTGGGGAATACAAGTGTGATGGTTACCTAAGTAGGTAATGTATTCAGACAACAATTACAGGGGACACAAAATGGTGGCTGTGATATAGTCTATTTGGGAGACATTAGAAGGACGGAGATAATGTTCCTATTTGGGACCAGATTAAGGGAGGTCTTAATAAGGTGGTAAGCTTCCCGACTGATGAATTTATGTTGGTCTATTTAGTCATGAACAACGATTTTAGTTTAATTACAGATATAATATTTTAAGTTTTTTTTTCTGTAACCTTGATGACATTTTGGCCCTTTTGTATTATTGTAACATTTTTAACTGTAGTTCAAACGATTTGACATTAATTTGTATTTTGTATGATTTTATTTTCCTAATTGTTATTAGAAATTATTATATATTTAGAGTGTAAATTAAATAATAATATGGTTTGCTTGCCCATGTTACGGTAGAACATGGAGGACTCTTATAATAAAACATCTATGTACTAAATAGGTACCCATGTTTGCAAACCAATAAATATTTTAATTTGAAGATTATGAAAAAAACCTTTTGCCTCATTTATCTTGGCTGACTGTTCCAGAGGGTCTACTCAAAGTCTTGGAAAAGTCAAAAGAACTGGGCAAGTGCGAGTCGGACTCGCACACGAAGGGTTCCGTACCACAAGGCAAAAACGCCGAAAAAAACACGTTTGTTGTATGGGAGCCCCCTTAAATATTTATTTTATTTTGTTTTTAGTATTTTTTGTTATAGCGGCAACAGAAATACATCATCTGTGAAAATTTCAACTGTCTAGCTAACGTGGTTCTTGAGATACAGCCTGGTGACAGACAGACGGCAAAAACGCCGAGAAAAACACGTTTGTTGTATGGGAGCCCCCCTCAAATATTTATTTTATTTTGTTTTTAGTATTTGTTGTTATAGCGGCAACAGAAATACATCATCTGTGAAAATTTCAACTGTCTAGCTACCGCGGTTCTTGAGATACAGCCTGGTGACAGACAGACGGACGGACGGACAGCGAAGTCTTAGTAATAGGGTTCCGTTTTTACCCTTTGGGTACGGAACCCTAAAAATGACATAAGCAGAAGCTACCGAAAGGCTTATGTCAATCCTGTTGAAAGCTTTTGTAGAAACGAAACGCTTTGAAAACGATTGCCACTCGTCCGGGCCTTCAGGTTTGTTTTAAACCGAAAAAAAAGTTATAATATGATATTCTTCAGGATATATGCTAGGTAGATAGTGTGTTGAAAACATAATACAACTAATTTGATCCGATAGAAAAAAATCATGAAGATACATCTAAAAACTTTCGCTCATGTAGTCGCCTTAGGTCATGTAGTCGCCTTAAAAACCAACAACCACAACAACCAGATTTTTAAAACCAACGAGTAATTTGGTGTAACATTTATCGAGCAAATGCATGAGTGATCAAGAACGCGCAATCATCAATAATGACCGCAAGGTAGAAAGAAATGTTACAGTTAAATATTCACTCGCCGTGAGCATTACGTCGAACGCAGCGTCGAGCATTTGGAGAAACGTTACATTACATGGAAATGCTTTAGGTAATTGAGCTTTTGCCTGTATTGTACCATTCGTAAGAACGTTACATTATGTAGGAATGCTCGAGAAAATGCTCTAGTGTATACTCACTTTTAGTACAATTTTCTTTCTGACAGCAAAAAATGCAAAAAAAAAAAGCAAGAAATGTCGAGCGCTCAATATCTATGTCTAAAAGCTAAGTGATGAAGTGTTAATTACTGAACAGCTTTCTTTAGTTGATATAAAAAGTATTTGAGAGCTGCGTTCGTCACAGAAAATCGTGTGTAAAGGATCTTGAGCCTTCGATGCCAACTCGTATTACTTATTTTCTTCGCATGTTCTATTTCTGAGAAATATTAAATTTTGTAAGGTTTCTAAAATTTTACTACTTGAAAAACTCATCTTGAAAGGTTTGAATAAATACTCGTTATGATTCGGGGGAAATCATGTTCGCGTCTACATCAAAAATATATATAGGGTGGGCAAAAAATCGTGAATCAAACGAAACAGGGCGATAGTTGGGGTTATTTGCAGTAAAAAAAAAAAAACAATTTATTATCACTACAACAGTGCTCTTATGATAGTGGGTACCATGATTTATCAGTATTGGCACTTTTTTCAATATCTTTTAAGTCTCACGAAAAATTATTTGTAACTTTAGAACCTTACTGTAAACACTCAAATTACATAACTTTTAAGGAGAACAAGTTAGGGCTCTGCCACAAAGATATTTTTTACTGCAAATAACCCCAACTATCGCCCTGTTTCTGTATATAATAATTAGGTTGGCAGGTTTTGAAATCGCTGTTTCATAAACTTTAGAAGCTCCACAATGACAAAGCAATTGGTTTTAAACGAATACGTAGTAGTTTGATACATACGTCGTAGCAAGAGCGTAGGGTCTACGCGCAGCGAAGGTCTACGCCGTAGACCTTTGTTTGACGACGACCATTGTGTATTTTTTAGAACAGTATTGTTGTAAAGGAACTTAAGTATTATCCTCTTTTTGGGCCTCAAGTGTCCAACGTAATGACAAATTAGTCCTTGCAAGAGCATATACGTCACACATGGCTACGTTATAAACCGTCGTGCTCAGGTCAGGCTGCGCTCATTATGAACGGGAGCCTAATGATGCAGCCGCTTGTTAGCCGTCTTGTCGCCTCGCCTCGCACAAAAAAAAAACGGTCAAGTACGAGCCGGTCATCGTGTAATTAGTGACTTGTATCCCTCCTTTATATCAGATTGGAGCTGCGAAAGATGAAGGGAAAATGCAGGATATGCTTCTGTTATGTGCAAAGTCTTTTTAGGTTGTTGAGTTGGAGTGAAGTACTTGCGAGTAAGTGAGATGTGTCGTACAAGGATTTTTCTCTAATTAATCACAAACACGCGCGGTGTGTATTTATTTTTTACCCTTTTTGTATTTTTATAGCACGAAATTTTCCTACACATTTTGTAAACATAGACATGGAACGATAGAAGGAAAATGTTTCTGCCTCTGAATTATATGAAGATATCATTATTTTTTAATAAAAGTACCTAGGTACATAATCTGTCTTTATATGAATAAACATTTATAGAACTAATAACGAAATAATTATTTCAATAAAATATACAGACCACGTTCAGTATAAGGTATCGATAATAATAAACAATTTACTTCGTCATTATAGATGCCGCTGGAATATTGTTAAACGAGAAATAAGAGGAGAAAATGTTCTATATTCTCGTTTTCGCAACCAGTCCAATATGGCAGCTAACTTTAGTTCCAGTTAAATTCTAATAAAAGCAAGCAAATCTAACACATTTTCTACGAGTCAGCACACGTATTAAAAAACAATAGTCGCTTAACGTTTCGTTCATATTACAAAACACCAACATGTACGCAATGGTACCGTCATTACGATAAATCATTTATTCCCACGCTTACTTTTTCTCTCATTTCCGTAACGTTTGCTCACAAAATATATTAAAATTAAAATTTTCTTACGTTTTATGAAGGTCGGTATCAGGTATGATTCGCGGCCCTAACAAATATTTATTTATAGAATTATAATCATAAAACATCTAAGTTCATACTCGTATACACTTTTTACCCACTAAAACTCCACGGTGTCCTCCTCTACCGCTTACGGCGGGAAAACGGGCACGCGTTAGCACTCATCCGTGTACCCGCCGCGGCTGTCCGTCACCGAACCCTCCTCTGGGGAGTACTCCCCATTACCGGCGCACCAGAACACACAGCATACCCTGACCACCCCAGAGACCAAACCAGCACATGGGTGCCAGACGACCCCGTGTCTTGGCACCCTTGGTCCCCCTGCAACGGGTCAGGCCATTGGCCCCGCGCCGCCTGCCAATTTTCGGCCGCAGAAGATAGGGAGAGCGGCCACCGTCATACCAACACTCCTTCTCCCCTGCGGCCCTACCGCGTCCGCCATCAGACGGTGGCGACCCCGTCAAGGCCGCGGAAGGTAGGGAGAGCGACGCACCGCAATACCGGCATTTCTCTCCCGCCGCGGCCTCTAACCCAACCCTCAGCTGCGATGCCTCCCATTCGACATCGCGGCTCGCCGCAGTTGCGATGTCGCCCAAGCGGCACCGCAACCTACTTGTTGGCCGCTACTTCGTCGGCTTACCGGCAAAAGCCTTGACGAGCGGCTCCTCCTCGGGTTCCTCTTCGCTTCACCGTGGGTCACCAAGCAACCATGGCTACTGAGCCCCTCCGCCTCGACAATGCGGGAACCCACCGAGGGGGATATTACCCTATTGAATGATTATTTCATGAAATCATGACATTTGAGGCGAGTTCTAACTTAAGGAATTGTATTGCTGGTTCTAATGATTAATGTTGTTTGTGTTTGATTATTTTTTATATTAGTTTCGGTCGCGAATCATATTTTAATCAACATACAACTTTACACTGAACTGCAAAAAACGTAAGTAAATTTGAATTTCACGGACTACCTTAGTGCATAGATTATAACAGAATAGATAGGTTCAGAAAGTCAGCTCCATACAGTGAGTGAAAACGAACGCACACATTGACACGCGTTTACGTACAGCGAGTACAAGAGCTCTTATGATTGGCATTCGATTGAGAGCACCGTACGTACGCGTCTATGGGTGCGTGCGCCTGTTTTCACTCGTTGTATAATGCCTTTTGTACCTATTTATTTTGTCGCATTAAGGTGAATGTCGACTGGTCCGCCCGCAACGCTCGCACGGAACGCTACGGATTTTGGTTTTTGCTTTATGAATTCATATAGCACTGCGTCCATTATCGGTACCGCCTGCATCAAGTGCAAACGTCCGCGGATAAGTGCCACACGATCGCACAAAGACAGTGCTCGAGTGAAGTGAGTTTAACTAACATAGTTTTAAGTTTATACACTAACACACATTGTACTATTATAATATATATGTTAGTCTGTAAGGTATTTATCTATGGGCCATAGTAGCCTGAAAATAAAGGTTTTATTATTATTTTTATTATTTTATTAGTAGTTCTTGAGATATCCAGCTGTGAAAAACAGACAGTCAGACAGACAGACAGACTTAGTCTTACCATAAGGGTTCCGTTTTACCATTTTGGTACGGAACCCTAAAAATGCGTTGCGCACCGATGACGTCACATGAATGCGTTCATCGCGTGGATCGCTCACTGCCGCACGTTGTTTTATTTGCAATTGAGGTGAGAAACGCCAAAAACATTGTAAAATGGATAACTCACTTTTAATTCCATTAGTAGAACGATATGAAGAATTGTATGATCTTAAACATTGACAATACTCAGCAAAGAAGCGATAATATCCGGATATAGTGGACGCATGCCATCGCCAAATTCGGTATCGTCAGCCATCGGAAATGAATTCCGTTCAATACGTTGCGTGCCGTGCGTGCGTTGCGGCCGGTTGCGGACCAGTAGACGTTCACACTTAATGTGTTAAACAAAACAGCACCAAGAAAGATACGCTTTACGTAGGCGTACAATGTTTATTCCTGTAACGGGAGTACCGCGCTTTGATGGCTTCTACAATTGAATTCTGTACACAATGCAAAACATAGGCTTCATATGGGTACTTACTACTTATTACGTTGATCGATCGTACCGTTTATTACTGTTTACGGCTGTATTCGCCTGTTTTTGAGATAGGGTCTAGTTTCCGAAGAGTTCCAATGCTTCGTTTCTGTCTGTATCTATTCAGTCAGCCTGAAACAAAAATCTAGGAAACACGTAAAAAATATAAATGTGTCTTATGAAACTTATAATATTAGAATGTTTAATGAATGTTGAAATAATGTTTTAATTATTTAATTAAACATTTGTGTTTTTTTTTAATTTTAAATATCTATTAGTCATCATCTGCCTAGCCTTTTCCCAACTATGTTGGGGTCGGCTTCCAGTCTAAACGGATGCAGCTGAATACCAGTATTTTACATGCAGCGACTGCCTATCTGACCTCCACAACCCAGTTACTGGGTAATACGATACCCCTTGGTAAGACTGATTGTCAGACTTAAATATCTATTAGTATTAAGAGAAAAGCTTCACGCTAACTATTAAGCATTCTAGAATTTCAAGAGCGTAGGTTTCATAAAGTTTACAAATCAAAATTTAATTATACAGTCCATACTAATATTATAAATTCGAAAGTAACTCTGTTTGTCTGCCTGTCTGTATGTTACTTTTTCATGCCTAAACCACTGAACGGATTTCGATAAAATTTGGCAGAGAGATAGACTGAAAGAAAGTACTAAAATAAAAACATAAACAAAAAATAAAACAAAATAACAATTTGGGAGAAAGTATGCGTCACATCTACGCAAAACGGCCATCGCTCAGCATAATGCTAAGACCCTATACGAGACAGAGCCTCAGCGCTGGTCACTGAATCATGGGGAAGGACATAAAATTGTTTTAATCGACATATCTCGCGGGCGAAGCCGCGGGCGGAAACTAGTATTAAGATATTTTGAGGGTCCTAGACAGAACAAGATCTCTTAACGTCCCCGTTATTTTAATATAAGCTGACAACGTAATGAAAACCGAATTAATTGCTTAGAACTGGCAATAAATGAGAATTGAAGAAGTAGAATGCTATTAGGCTAATACAGCAGAAATCCGCATTCGGGCCGCAATGGGCTATTTAGCCAGCGCTGGCTTTACAAAACATTGCCCCGTAAGCCGCAGCCAGAATAACGTTTATTAGGAAAAATGTGTTTACTCTGAGCGGGTAACGCATGCTTATTTAAATACCCGTTCTGACGATTATTCTTACAATGTGCGTCGTTACTAAGATTTGCGTTTTGTTCGCGTGATGATGAGGTGGGCCCCTCCGACGGATTTACTCGTGTGTTCCCATTTGTGTTGTTGCCGTTTTTTATAACGTGTTGTGTAGATTGTTTTAGGATTATTTGTTGGATGATGAGGCCCTTTGTACACGGCACGGATTCTCTACGGTTCGGAGTGTTAACTGCGCTGTAGAAAAATCGTGTGACATTGTATATGACACGGTTCTATACATTGTATATGACACGGTTCTATGGTATACGGTGCCGTGCCGTAGTGCCGCCGTGTCGTCAACAAACTTCTGTAGTGATCCATACAACATTGACGACCGTGCCTACATACGGCGAATCAACCGTAGTTTGTCACGGCAAGAAAAACTTATGTGTATAAAGGGCCAGGTTGTGTCATATGTTTTCAGGTGTGAGTTATGATGTGCATTTATTCAGATATCTTAACATTCAATCAACTTTTGCAGTAGGTAACTTTGCTACGAGCATTCAGCAAGCTTATTTCGTGATTAAGATCCCTTGACTGAAACTTAAAGCTAGACTTTATTTACAGATTTATAGCTTCCAAATTCCTATTTCTCATAATGCGGGAAACGTAGGCACTTGCGACTGTAAGCACAAAATCCGCTTCGCCAACATTACAGCAGATTTTGGCAACTTTTCCTTTACTCAGAACACAGAGCTTTAAACAGTACTTATACCTTGGGAGCAGTGACCCTTGAAGCTTGGAAATAAATGTGAGAAATAAAGTATTTTTCTCAACATAATGAACTCAGTCAAATCTCGTTAGTTTCGCTCATTTTTTATTGTCTAAAACTAAATAATGGACTCTAAAAACGGTGATTACATTTTTAGGGTTCCGTACCCAAAGGGTAAAAACGGGACCCTATTACTAAGACTCCACTGTCCGTCTGTCCGTCTGTCACCAGGCTGTATCTCATGAACCGTGATAGCTAGACAGTTGAAATTTTCACAGATGATGTATTTCTGTTGCCGCTATAACAACAAATACTGAAAACCGAATAAAATAAATATTTAAGGGCTCCCATACAACAAACGTGTTTTTTCGGCGTTTTTGCCTTGTGATCCGGAACCCTTCGTGTGCGAGTCCGACTCGCACTTGGCCAGTTTTTAATAAATGTGTATGCTTCGTACTAAATTGAAAATGCTGTTGAAATCATTATTTATTGTTAATTAGAACGCGAAATTGCGTCAACAAGATAAGTGGCGTCGCGTTGAACCTTTCGAATTAATAAAAGGTTTGCCTATCAACGTCGTGCCTTAAGCACCGCGTGCAAACGTTCCCTTATCAGATTTCAAGAACTATTAATTAATTAGAAGACTTTGACAACTTCAAGAGGTTTCGGAAATTCTCTAATTGGTTTAATTTATACTTAAGTCATTCATCACATCGCGAATCCAAAACAACGTTTATTAGTTAAAGGTGGGCGAGAGGAAAGTAATTAATTAATAAACTTTTAGTGAGACTTCACATCGAGAGGTTCGTTATCAATTTGTCTTCCTGTTGGTTTGGATCATTCAATTGTGCCAACTTTAAATAAGTTTTCTCAACAGGTTACCATTACGTGGTAGAGTTTATAATGAAGTGTTCCTTAACTTCTGTTTTTTTTTTGAATTTATATAAAACCCGTTTTCGTGTATGATATATGAATGTTACATCATCAGCCTATAATGTTCCCACTGCTGGGACACAGGCCTCCTCTCGATGAGAGGTATGGACCGTAATCCACCACGCGTGCCCAGTGCGGGTTGGTAGATGTCGCATGTCTTCGAGTTTTTGGTTCTAGGACATGCCGGTTTCCCCACGATGTTTTCCTTCACCGTTTTGAGAGCAGTGATGATGAAATAATCTACCTACGTAAAGTAAAGCGCCTGTCTGGATTCGATCCCACGACCTACTACTCGTAAGTCGAGGCCGTTCGCGTTACCACTGGGCCAACACTGCTCGCGTATGAATGTAAACGAAGCAGAAGGAGTATGTAAGGATCGTAGTAAATAAATAACATTTATTTAGGTCCTTTTACGAAGTAATACATTTACAAACTTATAAATACTTAGTAATACCAAGTTCTTAACAGATATTGGCTTAAATACTTATATAAAAGCTAGTTTAATTTACACCTTTTTAATTATCTATGTGGTACTGACATTACAACTTGTGGCGACCTGCCTGAGGTAGGTTAATAAAAACCTGTTTTCAGGCCATCCCCATACAAAACAAAAAAAAAAACAATTTTTTTTACAAATAAATAATAAATAAAACGATCAGCTGATTATTTGTCCATAGTTAGTTAATTTTTGAAATAATAATACAATCCTACTTATAGTAGGTACTAAATACAAATAAAAAATTACCAATTTAATAACTACATCATTATTGAAGTACTATATATATCATAATATAATAATCAAGTTGACCCAAATATTCGCGTAACTGGCACTATAAATATTAAGTATTCTATTGAGCTTATTATTTTATTATATAAATCGGGTCCTAAATAGACATAGAATCAGAAGGCGAAGAATAGCAGAAGGCTTTCTATAGTTTCCGGCCACCCCCATGGGAGAAAAGCTAGAGTTTATATATCTATGTTTGGATGTTTGTTACAAAGCTCATCAATCTACAGGCTGTCGCATAACTCGTCAAAATGTAGGAAAAAGCTGATTCTTTTTTCGCGATTTCTGGGGGCCTAAAAAGGCCTCTTTGGCAGAATTATAAAAGGATAATAATATTAATCATAATATGGCGAAGAAGTCCGTGTTTTTCTTTTTTTCACTGCACTACGTATGTATAATCAAACAGATTGGGATTGGATTGGATTGATTGGTATTTTAGCACAGACAAAAAAAATAACTGAAAAATCCTTCACCAATGAGATTTGTTACGATTAACTTAACAGTTAACTGTCCATTATGATTCATAATGTTATTCTTTTATGATTCTCCCAAAGCGGCCGTTTTAGGCCCCCAGGTTGGTACCATAGTAAGTTGTTCATACTAATAATAAAGCTGTAGAGTTTGTTTTTTGCTTGAATGCGGTAATCGCTGCAACTACCAGTCGGATTTGAATTTTTTTTTTGCATTTAATAGCCCAATTCTTGACGAAACCTATATGCTATTAACATCACGCTATGATAAAAAGAAAAAAAGTCAGAAAGAACGCTATGCGAAAACGAAGTAACAGCGCGGACAGAGGCGATGCGATGCGACGGGTGCGGGTGGGTCGGGGGAAAAAGAAATTTCACGCGGACTTATAGTCGCGGGTAGAATCTAATACTTTATGACGACGTTTGACGGTTTATAGGTAGTAATTCGAAGGAATTATACATAGGAATGTTAAGTGTAATCTACTCAGTTAATTCAGTATCTAAATATCATATATATGTAAATGGGTAATCTATCTAATGTTATAGACGGGAATGTGATACATTTTGATGAATGCCAGACAGGTGTGAAATTGAAGTAGCTAGGAGTGGTATCAACAGTTCAGGAAATATATTATGAGATTGATGTGTAATGTAGGCTTGATGGTGTGGATGGTGAATAATATTATTTAGTACTATAAGAACAACAAAATAAATGTATAATGCCATAGGCATTTTCTACCAGTCAACCTTAAACCTTAACCTCACCTTCTCCTTATAATTAACCTTATTTGTTAATAAGAGTTGTCTTTAAACTAGGGCACAAAAAAGTGGTATAATACATAAAAAGCAACTACAGAAATAGAATAAAAAAAGGGTTATTTTTCAATTCCTTTTCATGAAATTGCATCGTTTTACTCTGTAAGGATTTATTCATTCATCATTACTATCCTTTCAAAAGTTTTGATTTTTACTTTAGTTTTTTCCCGTCCTTGCCTCAGTTTGATTGAATACTTAGAGTTCTTCTAGGTAGCTAGCTCATTACTAAGATTTTATTACTATTGAAGAGAAAGGTTGGTTAGTAAAGCTATGTTTATGACACATCCGCCGCTAAAAGCGGTATTCGTATATCTACAATATTACACGTGGGTATGAAACCTAACTTATATACTACTTATACTCTAACAAACAATACAAAACATTTAGACCATAGACATAAAGATACATTTATACTCTATTATATAATCTATATAAAAAACCATTAGAACCAATGACAAAATCGCTCACTTTATATAATTAATCACTAGGTATCTATCATAAAAAAACATAATGAAAATGGAATAGACTTAGAAGACAACAATATGATTCCTTTTTTTTTCAATTATTAAAACAATAGATGCAGCGAAGGTCGCTAGCCCAACATTTCGTCTCGTAATACTCGAGAGGAGAATTAAACGTACTTTCGCCACAATTTCAAATGTCTTCTTGACAAACGATTTAAAGTTTTCGTCTTATCGGTATGACTTTATCTGCCGCCGAGTCTGGCTTTTACTGAAGTATTTTTATAATTAGCTTTCGCCCTTTGTAAGCACCGAAGTTTGTGTCTACCAAGATTTTGAGGTACGGTGGTACACATAAACCCCTTTATTTATATATACAAGTGAGTAAGTAAAGTAATGATTAACGTCTGTTCAACCATACATTTTTCACACGTCTCTTAACTTTAACAAGAAATGTGGGTGGTCTTTTCTCCATAGAAACGCTCTCGCCTGTTTTATTTCTGGTTAATGACCATAAAGCAATGATTTTTTACAGAATAATAAATATTAACTACTTGTACCTATGTCCCTTTACCTTTTTGATGATACATTATGTTTATAAGCACTAGAACCCTCAAAAAATTGAGAACTTTGACAACTATTAATGAAAAAAGAAAAACATAGGAATACAGTACACATCCTTCTTATTCAGTTTATGAAATATCTTTTAAATTGATCCAATATTGGAGGAGGAAATAGGCGAGAGCCAAACCTCGAATTACGACTTTTTACTTAGGATTTTTCAAATGTCTCTCGATCTCCGAACGCATTTCCTCTTAAGCAACGTTTATGAATAAAGGGTAGACTGTTTGAACAAAATACGCGCTATATTTACCTTAGCCTTTCTTAAACTACTCGTAGGTAAATATTTAACACAGATTGACTGACATACGACCGACACAACCCAGCTACTGGGCAATGTAAACATTCAAAGGTTTGTGGGGTATACATCTACCATATCATTTATTCGTTTATATTGTAAACTTACACAGTACAACGCATTTATATACAAATAAGATCATAATATTTATTTACATTTATTTAAGTATAAGTTAGACCAATGCAATGTGGTCAGGTTTTGGCCTCTGTATTTTCTTAGTGACTACCGAAGAAGTTAATTTAATAAATTGGATTATGCTGTTTGATCGATCAATTTTGCTGTTATGCAGCCATAATAAAACATGTTATTGAAAAGATATTGACCAATTTAAACGATACAAAACTTCAATGGATTTGAAAAAATACTGAAAAGCTGTAGTAAAGACTAGCACATCAAGCTACCCGAAACTTTAAAATTTTCCCTATCAATTTTGAACCTTAAGCTTTAGCGATAAAGTTGAAAATGATTAAACACATTTGACAGATTGTAGTAGCTTGATATGCTGGCGTCTGTAAATTATAAATCATTTGAAAAGGTTGCTGTTTTTGTAAAATTAAATATGCCTGATGGCGGTGTACTTCTTAAGTATTCTCTTTTGAAGTGATGTTTTTATAGTGACTGGTAAACAAGATTTTTAATAAAAATAGGACACCTATTTCTAGAATCTTTTACCTTTTATTTTCTACTGGAAAGGCTTGAAAGGTTACATCAATTTTGGTTTACAAATGTAGAAAAGGATAGTCGCTAATTGCGTAACAGACTAACAGTAGCAATGGCTTTCATTTTGACAGTTGAACAACATTCATTTCGTTATTTTCTTTGTTTAGCAGAGAAAGTTTTCGAACATATGAAGCAATGGATAAGCTATATCCTTCAAAATCATTCAGATTGTAATTGTAAGTGAGCTACGCTGAAGACAAAATCTAAAAAGATTAAGACGGCGACATAATATATGTATAAGGTGTAATTGCTGTAACTGAAAAGGGGTCATTGTACTCATCATTATGTAAATCAGCTGCTTCATACATTTATGTTCGCGTAACTCGATAAATGTAGGGAACGGGTGATTATTTTTTTACGCGTATTCAGGTTTTACCCCATAGTAAAAGTTGTTTACTATGTATAAGGACAATGACCCCTTTTCAGTGAGGTATTTAAATTACACCTTGTCTATGACATCGTCCGATCATAGAAATGACCTTATCGTGATCAGCCATTTTATAATTTGACCACCTTAAATCCGCCATATCGTTCAACGCTCAGCATTCGACGATTTTCCCAGCGATGCTTGGACATAACGGCCCAGATACGCGTAAAAACAAAACCCTGTCTTTGCTGCCGCGCAGTAAGGTAATTATTCCTATTCGCCCTATTCCTACTCCAATAATTTCTCTTTTAGGGTCCTAAAAATACTAAATAGCGCTCGTTTCGCTCGCTCGGCTCGCGCGTGTTTGGTCGCAGTTTTAACCTAATCTAACCCATTTGGTAGGGACGCCACGAGCGGCGTAAAATACAACTACTTTGTGATATGCCCAGTAGTCAGCTGGGAACATCGATAAATAGGTTGCTTTCGTCGATACGCCCGACTTTCGATTAGGCACATCATGATATAATAACCGGCCAAATCATGAAATGGAGAGGCAGATCACGATATGACCATTTCTACGATCGGACCAGACATAATTATAAATTCAATTGTGGTAGTCAGTCACCATCAATCAACCGTCTTCGTCTAGGTCAAAACTACGTAGATGAAATGTCTAAATTTCAACGACCTCACGCAACATCGCCTTCAGCAAAACATTTAAGTAGGCGTCATTGAATACTCAAACATAAATTAGTACGTAGTAGACAAATGACCTACATTTTAGACATTAACAGTAAACAGCTGTGTAAAGTCAGGAAAATTAATTGCTAAGGAAATTGACTACCGTAATCCTTTTTAATCGTTTTCCGTAAATTCAAATCACAATTTTCTTTCTTTAACAGTTTCATACAACTCTTAAATAATGATAGTGGTCGCTTGGCTTTAACAAGGAAAATCGGCGTAGTGTATCAATTTGATGAACAATGAATAACTAACTGGCATTCACCTAGTAATTGTTTTTGTTAGTGTATATGTTTATTTTTCATCATTCTTTCCGTTATTAGTTACACATGTAGACGTACAGTATTAAGGCCAGGCTTCCTGTGGTGAAACACGTGTAGCTCAGTGTCACGGAAATGAAATTGGAATGAAGAAATGAAATTGGAATGAAGAAATGAAATTCGAATGAATGTGGGGACGTTCATGTATCGAAATCGGAACAAGCGACAAACAAAAGAACAACGACTGCTTTGTTAGTCTAGTGATCGAAACTCGACAGCTCCACGTTTTGATTCAGAGGGGCAATTCTCGTAATTTTAAGAACGTTCACAGTCTGATCTCAGTCTCAATTTGTCAAAAATACTTACCTCTAATTTCCCTACATTTTTGACATTTGTTTGTCACCGAGATAAGACTGTGACTAGATTTTTAACGTTTTAAATTACGAGAATTGGCCTTCTGGTTTTATTAAAGCTTGTTACCTCATCATCATTCTCCTGCCCTTAACCCAATTTATTTGGTGTCGACGTAACGTCTTTTTCTTACATAGGTACTTATTTATTACTCGTAATCTCGGTAATCACCTCCCATTTCATTTTATCTTTAGCGCAGTACATCTATCGTTTCTTTGGTCATTCCCTACTCTTATAGCTATTCAACATTCATACTCAAGACTTTCCTCAAGACTTTCCTCACGACTTTTCCCTCATTCCTCTGCAACTAATTGCCCTCATTCCTGCCCATACCATGACAACTGATTTCCATACAATTTTTCAGTTACCACGTGTTACCTTTAGATGGTTATTAGAAAGATTTTTAAGTCAGAACCTATGTAGAATAATATAACAATAATATAGCGCTAAAATACTTTAAAAACAAAAAAAAAATGTTATTAATATTATAACGCTGTACACTTTTCGTGCTAGTAAATTGAAAATATTTGTTGGGATTAACTAAATTGCTCATAATTCATTCTACCAGAATGAACTATGAGCAATTTTGGAACATGTCGGTTTGACTGTTTGTTTGTACATGTATCTCCTCAAAACTACTAATAATCATAAATATTCAGTCTTTATCGCTCCCACTGCTGGGACATGCAGGCCTCCTCTCTGAGAGAGGGAATGGTAATCGACCCCTCAAAAATCGAAGACATCATTTTTATATGACTACCAACCCGCCCTGGGCGTGCGGGTTGGTAGTCACATTTCTTTGATTTTTTTTGGACAGTTTCCTCACGATGTTTTGCTTCACCGTTTTTTAGGGGGTAGTGGTGATGAATAACCACTGCTCTCTTTAAAACTAAAAGGTTTAAATGAAAGTTGACATAGTAACAGCTTATAATATTTCAAAGCAACAGAAGGTCCTAAAAAGCAAAGGATTCCTTCGAGATACGTCTTCGCTCTAATATATTGTCAGCTCGTATCTTTTCTGACGTTTTGACACATAACATAACATCAAGCCCATTTTCTACCTATAGTACATCCACGTTTCGCCAGTTATGTTTAAGCCGAGCCTATTGTCATCACCGGGCACAAATTCAGATTCCGGGCTGCTACTGATGTTTGTGGTACCCCAAGGGGGACTAGACAGGGGGACCACGGGCAAGTACCGGAAAAATTCCTGATAGAAAATCTCAATAACATTGAGACACTGAGTGACTGAGAACTGAGCCCAGGACCTCATGCTCAGCTGTAGGGATCTGCCACTAGAGCATACGATTGACAATTTTTACACAGAAAACTACTTAACCGACTTCAATGACCAATTTAAAGTGAGTGGAGTCACGGGCAAAGCTAGCTTCTACCAATTTGCCGGAGGTATCGTAAAATTATTACAAATATGTTTGCATTGCGTTGTTGTTTTTGTTTTAATCACTCGTTATGTTTAGTTTAAAATAATTTAATATTCATATTCTAGTGTTACAGAAAATATTATGCATTGTTGTTGTAACAAACAACAGAATATTATATGAAACTTTATTTTCAATCTAGACTGGGATTATAAATGCATCGTTGGAGTTTGCATGTTCAAAGTTAGTAAATAAAATGATATTTTGCGAATAATTTAGGAACAATATTAGTTAGTCTTCTTTTTCCTCCTCTATTCCTATATTTTCAGTAATCGATAGTTATTTTTTAAATGCCATTTTTTTGTTTTGTTTTGTTTTTGTTGCAAAATGAAATGAAATTAGCCTGGTATTTTGTTTAATTTTATTGTGTTGACATTGTTGTATATTTTTTCTATTGACTGTGATATATATATATATATATATCTATATTTTATGCATGTTCTATAATTATGATTGATTTTTAACTGAATATTGTTTTTAGCTTCAAATATTATTTTTGTAAACATTCAGACACAATTTGTTAATTGGTAATGAATAAATAAAATTAAATGAAATCAAACATGGGTAAGCTATGTAAATTAAAGCAAAGCAATTGTAAACTGGTTAATTAAATCCAAAATTTTCCTGGTTAACAACAGTAAATAAATAAGGTAAATCAGATGCTATGTCAATTAGCTGTGAGAGCGATAACTCACCAAAGGGACAAACACACAAAGACGTGGTCACTTGCGTATCCCACGTAACGCTCAATTAAGTTCTTCCCAAGAGTTTTCTTATCTCGACTCTAATTAGAGTACACAAATAATCGCAAAATCTCTTCCCACTTCCCGTCGTTGAAACAAGAGAAACAATATATGCAATTATATATTCCGGAAACGCGGGGCAATTAACATGGAAATTCTCGTTAGCGCTTCGCAAAGGGGAACTTTTGATGTTAAGGAAGTGGGAAAAAAAAATTCAAGAGCCGCCCCCAGCCTCATTAACAGGCCTTTAATACTAGTGAGATGCTTCCGGGCAATGGCTCCGCAAGAATTTTGAGCTGGTTGCATTTTATAATCCGTTGTGGGACTCTCTCGACTCTGCCGGTCAGTACGCATGAAGAATTGTTTTGGCAGACGTAGCCTGCGGTTCTGAAGTATTTATGTGACATTTAAAAGCACCCTGTTATTGTTCCTCTGAAAACCCTCTTCTGAAAAGTATGACTGTAACATTTTTACTGTAAAAAGGTTACTCGACCTTCATACCTAACCATCCATATAACTAGATTTGCAAAGAAACATATTACGTTACTTTTCTATAGCGACGAAGGTAAAATTGTTTACGATCTTGGAATGGTAGGTCTGTTAGCCTTTAGGAATTAGATTTCTCTTCAGTAAATGGGGTAACTCAGTTCTAACAAGTCTAACACTAGATATCTAGATCCGAGATAGAAATAACTGGACCGGACTTGTATTCACGTCTTTTTAATACTGAGGGATAGGGTTCTAAGGCACGTGATGACATGGAACCGTTAACAGTCTTTCAGCCTCCGTACGTGGCCCACCCAAGAATGTTATTAAGTTACATTCTTTTATAACCTTCACCAAGGTTTGGAATTTTTGCGGCAGTGCTGAATACACTTTTACAATATTGTGGCGGAGACAGGAATAAGGACAACATAAAGACGAAAATATTTTCATTGACTAACATCGGTTTTGCTATCGCATTCTGAACTCTATTTTTCAAGTTTTACGATTTAATTTTGTATCTTAATCTAAGAAAGGGAATCGTTGTAAATAGTCAGTCAAGTCGACTATTCATTTGAAGTATTCAGTCAGCTGAATAACAGACTCGTCTGTGCTCTAACAGCTAAGCTTGAAATCGAGAAGGATTTTCCTTGTGTATTGCTTTTCCTTTTTTTATACCGGCACTGGTTTAATTCTAAAGAAGATCTCATATTTTCTCTTACGTCGTTTCAATAGGCTACTGTTTTGTTGGATCCAATAAAATTATTATTATTTGTCAGATAATTTGTTAACAGCGATATTGAAATTATAATTAAACTTTTTCTAGTTAATATGCAATTTAGAGTAGGATTTACGAACTTTCAGCACAGAACCGGTCGAAGTTGCGTTGCTTGGGGGAGGCCTGTGTGCAGCAGTGGACGTATTTCGGCTGAAATGATGATGAACTTACGAACTTTTCGATACGTAGGAGACACTCCAGCAAATTACAAACTCTTCCGATTTACGCAATTCTTTAAAAAAAAAAAACATAAGTAGAATGAATGAATGAATGCGCTCGTTTACATTCAACTCTAAAAAAAGCGTTCCTCTTCGGAAAACCCTCTGACGTAAAAATAGAATAAAGCGCGGTGCACGTCAGAAGCAAGGCTTTTAACAGACCGTCGTCTGTGTTGTTGAAAAGTGTCCTCGTTGTTTGGGGGCGACGAAACCAAACTTTATAGAACAATAGAGAGATGGTCAGTGTTGGCCCCGCGGCGCCACTGTCGACACGACGGGAACCTCCACGACACCTCCACTTTTACATTCATTTTTTTCCCGTTGAATATTTTGATGATCCAAGTTTGCCTAAGTTTTTTGTCGATCAACCAATAGCGTTAACACTGTTTACCGAAAAGAACTCAATCTGTTTTCATTTAGCGTTATCAGCTTATAATGTTTCCACCTCTGAGACAGGTCTTCTCTCTGTGAGAGGAGGTGGGCATAATCCACCACGCGGGCCCAGTGCGGGTGGCGAATGTCACATGTCTACGATATTTGGTTCTAGGACATGCCGGTTTCGTCACGATGTTTTCCTTCACCGTTTTGAGAGCAATGGTGATGAAATACTTTACACAAAGTAAAGTGCTTGTTTGGGGTTCGAAACCACGACCTCTCGACAACTCGTAACTCGCGTTACGTAAACTAAATATTTTAAGAATTGAACTCAAAACTACGGAGTCGACGAGAAAGCCATGAGCGCCAGCTTGCTTAATACCTCTAATCTCTCCTACTCAGAGCGAACAGCTGGTCCTAGGTTGAACTAAAAATGAGGCTAGAATTTGCGTATTTAAACAAAAAAAAAGTATAATAAGTAATACATTTTTTTTTTGTTTGAATTATTTAAGGCCGCTCCGGCAAGACTTGTGAGTTTATTCGATCTTGCAATGAATTGCTTTAGAATGGCTTACTATGTCATTGAACTTGGATGTCGAAAGCATAGAAAACTTTGCAGACGCAGCTTTCAGTAGTGCACTGGGATAGCGATAATATAAATTCATAGGTTGGTTAAAGGTATGTAAAATGAACTTAATTAGTTAAACTTCCATTAGTTACAAAATTAGGTTAAAAGGGCACAACATAATTTACAAGACTGGTTCAAATTGGTATCTACTTAACCGTTCGATTTACTTCCGAACCAATTGTGTGTGTCAATGCCGCTGGCTAACAATTTGGGGTAATTTAATATTATTACGATGTAGTGTAGCTAGATAGTAGATATGTTTAACATCAGTAATATAATCACAAGAACAAACCGATTCCAAATGTTACCTAGAGGTTACAGAAACGTCCAGACGACCAAACAATGGCTGAAAGTTAAAAAAGCACCAAGGAGAAAATAATGGCCATCGAAATGTCACGGCCTTCTTTGAATGCAAGAATAATATTCGGAGCTCAAATCGATAAAGGTGAGGTTTGAAAGGGCCGCGTCCGTGGCGAAATACCTCCGTAGATTCATTGAATGCAATAAAATTTTCTGCACAATTGAAACCATTAAAGAGCGTCGCCACTGCGCCGCGCTGAATGTTAATCACGGGCTTGTGTGAATGGAACAATCACATTGTGGGAAAGACCTCATTTTTATCCAATTTTCATTTGAAACAAAGAAGCTTCACCAGAATGGAATAGGATTAAAATAATTCAACATATTTCAACGTGAAGTTGTTTAGCAACCGCCATGGGATCTGGAGGCGATAGTCCTCGCGCGCCTGTATGAGTGGCGCGCGGAGGTACTACGCCTGGGGGGGGGGGGGGGAAACTCCGCTTCTGCGGCCAATCGCGGCGGAGCGGACGGACCTCCGGCGTGATCTCATGGCGGCATGGAAAGAGCGACTGTCGCAACCCAGCGCAGGGCACGCCACGATAGTGGCGATAAGACCCCTCTTTGAGGAGTGGCTAGAGAGGCGTCACGGCGCCCTCACCTACCGCCTGATGCAGGTCTTCATCGGACACGGACGTTTCGGGAGGTTCCTGCACATCATCAGGCGGGAGGAAACGCCCGGGTGTCACCACTGCGAGGATCGCCCAGAGGACACGGTGGAGGTCTGCCCCGGTCGCTCCGGCGCTGGTGCAAGCCATTCGGGGCGAGAGGGAGTGGGAAGCAGTCACTTCCTTCTGCGAAGCAGTCATGCTAGCGAAGGAGGTGGCGGGACGGATGAGGGAGAGAGCCTCCCGTCCCAGCAACCGCGGGAGACGCGTGACGACTCCCGGCCACCGTAGGCGCGGGAGTAATGGGTAGCTCACCGTCCGATCAGGACCAGGCCCATGCTGGACGGCGCGTACGTGTTTCACGCGCGCCTCAAAGAGATGTCAGAATCAATGGAAGGAGCCCGTTAGGGCCGAAGCCTGCCGGGTCAGCGGGATTGTCCGAAAGGGTTACCGATGGCCCGGAACATAAAGGTCTAAGGTAGGAACAAAGGTGGGTTTTAATCAGTAATAGTCTGGCACTCCCTTCCGCCCCACCCAGAGTGGGAAGGGTCATTTGATGATTTCACAACCTCAAAAAAAAAAAAAAGTGGTTTAGCAACCAAAAAGCAATGCGTTTTTCTTGTTATAAAACAGAATTAATTTTGCTGTAGAAATATTTTTCTCGGATGTTGACAACACAGAATCTCTTTTAAAATGAAAAGAGCACACGTACTGCACACACTTACTAAGTCTTAATTAACTCATAACTAACATCCTTGGGGGAAATCGTTTCTTCTCGCGGCGCGCGGCGGGAAGCGCCTGACATAGGTAGTCGCTAGAAATGCCGTCGGTCACAAGGAAAACCTTATTTTCCCTGAGTTCCTTTGTCATTAACTGGTAAATGGTTTTTCCTGTGCGGGAGTGTCTTGTTGGGATCTAGATTAAGCGGTAAGCCTGGATAATTAGGTTCACTCTTTACAGTACCAGGCACCAGCCTTTTATGGGTTTATGACGCTACAAATTTTTCTCAGAGACTAATTTTGTAAAGTGATGTTCATTTTTTCTTTTATGAAAAACCACGTTATAGAGGAAAATAAACTCGAGGTTGTATTTCGCTGTTGAAGTTGTAAATGGTGAGATAGCGCAGTTATGTTAACGTTACATTAGTCGTGTCGGTCTTGTTAGCGGTCAACCACCCCTGTCAACAAGTCTTGTACGACGTTTTAACCTCCTTACACACAGTCGAATTTCCAAATAATATTTTCCTTAATGTTATACCATCTTTTTAGCCCTTTATTTCATAAACGATGCTTAAGTGATTAGCGACTGAACCATAAATTTTTGACGTTTAAACGTAACTTAACTTTATTCATCGTTTACAAATAAACCCCTTATTCTTCTTATCTTGAAACGTTTACTGTTAAGAGGAAATGCGGTCGAAGAAACTTTTTGAAAAAGCCCAAGTATAATTCATAATTCGAGGTTTGACTCTCGCCTATTTTCTTCTCCAATATTGGACCAATTTAAAAGATATTTCATAAACAGAATAAGTTGGATATACACTGTGGCCCTATATTTTTCTTTTTTCATTAATAGTTGTCAAATTGCACTAGGCCGCTGTCAACACAGCGTCAATTTTGAGCATTTTTTGAGGTTCTAGTGCTTATAAAAATAATGTATCATCAAAGAGGAATGATATAATATCCATTACTATGACAAAACCCCAACCTAATAAGGACCTAATAAGGTATGAGTTTTTCATTTATCCATTTACTGAAATTCACTAATTCATAGAATCGTGATAATCACCTATTTTACAATTGGATTTAAATATCCAAAATCCAAACTGGATTTGATATAATATATCAAATCCAGTTTGGCCCCCACAATGTACGATGATCAAACTGTCTCCTTTACCGATATGAGACAGCACGCCGCCGCGCTGTGTTCATCCTTTGATTACCAACATTTTGAAACGTTATGAGACACATTAACATAAGTTTCGTCAAGATATAAAATATGTCTTCCTTCCCTACGATATATTTTAATGGTATTTAGGTATTTCCAGCTACACGATGTTATATTTGGATGTTCGATAAGGAGTTTCCTTTTAGATCCGCATTTCTTTAATTTAAAACCTAGATCATGTAATAATAGTCTTAAATATTCCCTGCCGCAGTGTAATATATATTATTCTCTTCTCTAAGTACAGCATTCAAAGTCTTTTTTTTTTAAATTGTGTAAAACTGAGTAACTTTTCTCCTTACTACGCCTTTTGTGAAATCGTCTACTTCCACTCTTTTTCTCCGAATCTGTTTTCTCAGTGATTTAAATCTTTCGTTGTCTTTTAATCATTTTCGTTGTTGTAGATATAATTCTAGATACAAACTTTTCCGATAGTCCAGTAACTTTTACTACGGCTTTTTTAAGGTTTATCTTGTTGATATTCAGCGGAATTTGGATCCAGTTTTATTTTTTTCTAAAATATTTGTATACGTTTAAAGAGGCTTGTGGCTAAGAAATAATAGCCGCACGGGTCGATCGATCAGGTTAAGCTAAATTTGTCGCGGTTGGTCCGTGGATGGGTGACCATCTTTACATACCAACACCCCTCTGTGCCTCGGAAAGCACGTTAAGCCTGAAAGTCTGGCAACCAGTCTTACCAAGGGGTATCGTATTACCCAGTAACTGGGTTGTGGAGGACAGGTAAAATACTGGTATTCAGCTGCATCTGGTTAAACTGGAAGCTGACCCCAACATAGGTGGGAGGAAAAGGCTAGGCAGATGATGATTCGTATACGTCATAAGCCATTTGCTTGCACTGACTATTAATTTTATGTCCCAAGATATTTCGAGTCATCTTGATAATGTAATCTCATGAATAACTCTAACAAAGCGTCCGCAACTGTCAACACGTGCGATCGCTAACCGCGTAGCGAGCAAACTGAGTTTTGACAAGAAAAGAATGCGCCTGCCGCCCGCACCACTCCCACTCCCCGTTCTCGTCCTTACCCCCGCGCCCCTATACCCCGCAGGCAAGGACTCAATTAAGCGGTTTGCCTATAAATTATGCAGGGAACTACAATAGGTACAAAATAAATTAGATACACAGTAGCTCAATACTTAGTAGGTAGTTATAGATATGCCACTATAACACAATACAGATTTGCATAATTAATACATATTATAATGAAGGTACTTACGCCAATTATTCCATCTTCCGGCGGCAGACATTATTTGTGATATGCATAAACAACGTCGCCCAATGATTGAACCACACGGGTAGCGTTAGGCTCTATTACGTATTCCGTCTAAGTAACAACATGGCGAACAATGAAATAACGGCTCCCGGTTGATTTGGAAATGTACCTATATGGATTATCTATAAATAACCGTATCACACATTCGATGAAATGAGCTGAAATCGCACAGCTGAAAACGTGACGACGTAATGTTTTTTTGAGGTTTATAATATCCATTAGAAAGTCCGTGGCGAAATGATAACAGCCGCATGTGGGTCTTAGAAGATAATAATAAAATTAAGCTACGCTTACCGCGGTCGGTTCGTGGATGGGTGACCATGCATCTATACATATCGAGACCCCTCCGTGCCTCGGAAAGCATATTAAGCCGTTGGTCACGCTGTTTTCGTAGATCATTAACAGTCGTTTCGGGTTGTTAGAAGCCCAAAAGTATGACAACCAGTCTTACCAATCATGTTAACCAGTAACTGGGTTGTGGAGGTCAGATAGGCAGTCGCTCCATGTAAAATACTGGTATTCTAGATTAGACTGGAAGCCGACCCCAGCTTAGTTAGGAAAAGGGTAGGCAGATTGAAAATATCCACTATAAATACTGCTAAATAGACTCACAGACCCACATAAATGTATTGTGCACAGACAAAATCGATAGACAATCTAAATTTTCGGGTTCAGTCCATCCAAAACCCACGGATACAACATGATCCCATCCCCAGTAACAGAATAAAACGAGTTTCGTTCATTCGGTGGCCGCACGTCTCTGCAAAGGCTATCGGGTGCAACATTTTCGCGTAGGGCCATCGTACGTCCGGCCGACGTTTTTCCTTTCATAAATCACAGAGGCACGTGATGTCACGCTTCTTTCGTGTCGGTCACGGACGTGACAAAACACTTTGCGTACTCTTTGTTAACTCGCGCCAGTAACACGGTGCATATACTTTGGAAACACGAGATTTCCCCCAGCGGATATAGGGTAGGATAGGAGTGCTGTTTTTCTTTATTGGGTGAACGGAACTTTGAGCTATGGAGAACGCGTACTTGAACACGCGCGGCGGGAGATTGGAGTTTGCTGAATTTGTGATATGTTGTTGACAGGTATGCGTAAATAGTTTTCTGGCTGTAAATAAGGATGAATGCACTCATCAGCGTGTTATTAAATTCTTGTCTATTAGCCCATTGAAGAGAACGAGACGTAATAGAAGTTTGATTGTTATTACGTAAAGGGCGCATTCCACCAAACTTTTATACCTAGAATAAGTCTTATCCTGAGTTTTATTTTTTTTAATTTTTGACAGTTTTTCCATACTAGAACTGTCAGACGTCAATTTTATTCCACGAATAAAAGATATCTGACTTTGGTAAAATCAGCCCTACCTAAGTGTCCCGCCAAGTTCAGGGTTTATCAATTTTTTTTTTATTTTGTTATGATTCGCAAGACCAAATAAAAACAACCTTTAAAGCTTTTTTTTATGAGTCAAGCTATTTCCGATTAACCAACTCTCTATTACATAGGTACATACATACATAACATCACGCCTGTTTCCCGAAAGGGTTAGGCGGAGGTGTACCTGCCTATACTACATCCACATTTCGCCCGTTATGTTTATGTCCCATGTAATAGGGGAAGACCCTACTGCCATCAACAGGGCAAATCCAGAATCCAGGCTGCCACTGAGAAATTTCTGAAGGAAAAATCCCAATAACACTTTGCCCGACCTGAGAATCGAACTCAGGACTTCATATTCAGCAGTAGCGCTTGTGAACACTAGACCAACGGGTTATGTTATAAAATCACGTTCCAGCTCATAACACATTTGGTACGTGTCATCATTCTATTCGCAGTAAATCAGACAATATCAAGATATACAAATGCCTAGAGCCGTCGCCCGGACGCGTACGACGTGTCTGGTCGTGTCGTTGAGCTGGCGCGACAACTCACCAGGCCGACGTCATTTTTTGCGTAATGACACTATCTGCGTCAGTCGGCTTCCGCTCAGCCTTATTCACGGCTTCCCGAGAACGGGTAATTTTGGTGTAGCCTGCTGTAAGTCGGTACGTTTCGCTGGATTTACTGGTTAGGGTTTTAAGTCTCGTGGTGATGTAATGTAGGCTGTGTCGTGGTCATTATCAGAAATAGGTATATGTTTATATTTCTATATACATAGGTTCCATAATCTGTTTAGCCTTTTGCAGGACTCATAATGCGAAGCATTAGAGAGTGCTTTACGATCGAAAAATTTTGTTTGCCTCCTTTCTGCAACTGTTCCTATTGTTAAACTCCCATAATTTATTGTATAGATAATTTAATGGAGATTAATTCTGTACTTTTCAAAAATTTATTTAATGCAGTAGAAACGATAATAACAGAGTATTTCTAAAAAAGTAATTAAAAAAAAATAAACCGACTTCAAAAAGAAATTAACTCAAAATTATGAAATAACTTTATATTCGGAAGTCGGTGTCTTGGGATCTGTATTTCAGTTTTAGTTTTTTGCCACCGACTTCCGAAAATAAAGTTATTTCATAATTTTAAGTTAATTTCTTTTTGAAGTCGGTTTAATTTTTTTAAATTACTTTTTATTTCGTAATTTTTAGTTTTTGCACTAAAATTTGACCAAGGTTTTGAGATGTTTTCCCTTTGACACTACACCCGTAGCTCGTATCAATAAGCCAGGCCGTCACACTTAGACGTATTAGTCCATATCTTGAAAATTACTGAATCGATTTTGATGAAACTTGCACTGTTCCCTAAGTTGAAGTAAATGTAAGCCAATAAAAAAATGGTCACGATCTGATTAATAGTTGCTGAGAAATGCGTGGACAAACATACATACGTCTATGAAATGTTGTATATTTGTTTGGAAATCTTAGTAGATTGTCATATGTGAATATAATGCAATTCCAATAATATTACATACATACGTGTCGAATTGATAACCTCCTTTTTTTTGAAGTCGGTAAAAAAATCCCGTTAGACAAGTGTGAAACCTGAAATCATTGTAGCTTGCGAATTTAATCAATTAATTGAGTTTTTTTTTTTAAATAGATTTGTTTCACCCATAGGAGGAACCCTATTGAAAATGGTAACTAATATAATATCTATATCTATTGTTTTTTATACGATCAAAATGAGCATTATGAGTGCGCAAAAGCGCAAAAAAAAACAAAAAAAAATTTTAAAATCCAATAGGATTTTCCGATATTTTTTCTTTTTTTTTGGGTTCGGCTTCCACTCTAACCGGATGCAGCTGAGTAGGTATCAGCATTTTACTTGAAGCGACTGCCTATCTGACCTCAACATCCCAGTTACTGGGTAATCTCATGAACAGTAATAGGTAGACAGTTGAAAATTTCAGTTTTATTTCTATTGCCACCATAACAGCAAATAAAAATACTAAAATAAAGTTAGTAAAAAATAAAGGGGTCTCCATACAAGAAACGTGTTTTTTTTGTTGACGTTTTTTGCCTTGTGGTACGGAACCCTTCAAGTGCGCGTCCGACTCGCACATGGCCGGTTTTAAGTATTCTAAACGTTTGTGTGTTATGTATTGTTCCTAAAAACAATGTGAAGGGATAAAAAACCCGACCTTCACTATTCTCATATATTTTCCAGGTTTTTATGGGACCTATGGACCGGCTATACATCAAAATGTCTCTTGTTCCAGTATTCCCAGTACGCACTACTACGCACGTAGTTTCAAAGTTTATCGCGGTGGTATTTTTCTCATAAATCCTTGAAGGTCATGAAATGAGAAAACCTTCGTGATGACATATTTTCCTTTCACACGGAACCAAATTTGATACTAACTTTTTATTAAAATACGGGAAGCGCTCAAAAAGGTTGGAGGAATTTTATCTTCATTACTTGAAATATTGAGATAAATAAGTTATGGCGTAAAACTATCTACAGGTACAGTCCATTCATAGTTATTTTACCTCTGAAATTTCATCACTGTCCAAATCACAGTGATCTTTATTCTCATTCAAATAAGCTATTTGCTCTTGGGTTGCTGCCTCTAATAAGTCTGTCAAAATCATTGTGATCTTTATTCTCGTTACATTAAGGTTGCTTGTAAGGTTGCTGCTGTCAGAAGTAAAACAACTATGAACGGACTGTACCAAAACAATCACCAAGTATAAATAGAAAACGAGTAAATAGGTTCCTTACATAGACTTTTAGTTTGTTTATTTACGTCTAGAAAACGCACTTATCTGCAAAAGTAATCTAATCTGAACTAATAACATAAAGAGAAAAAAAAAAGTTTTTTGTACGTTTACGCTAAAACGGCTAAACGGATTTGAATGAAATTGGGCACATGGGTAGACCATAACTTGGATTAGGACATAGGATACTTTTTATCCCGATTTTCCAACGCAATCAAGACTTATGCGGGTGAACCCGTGGGGCGCAGCTCGTAAAGCATAAAGAACAAAAAGTTTAATAAACCTTAGCTTACTTAGTAGTTTGTTACTTTCTATAATTACTACAATGTTTGTGAATGCTAAAAAATCTGTAGATATAAACTAAAAAGTCGGAGTCAAAAATATGGTACCATTACGTTCAAGTAAAATGACTTCAGTTAAAAACATAATGGCTTATTACAGCGTCCTTTACATCCCACGGTTGAAGTTTAGACATTGACTTAAGTTACTTTGGACAGCTTTCGTGCCAGTTAATTTTTAAAGGGTTAAGCATTCCAAAAGATTTTCGTTGTTTGCGAGTACCGCTTTGTTGAACCTTAAGACAACCCACGACTATAAATATTGTGAGTAGACGAATTAATTATTTTTGAAAGAAATGAATGAATGAATGAATTTATGAATTTAATTACTTACATTTCTTTCAAAAATAATTATAATATAATAATATATATATATAATAAAAATATATATAAAAATATATAATAAATTAAAAATAAAATAAATTATAATATTAATAATATATTTTGGTGTAATTTTATATTCATTACTTACACATAACATTTGTTTGAATCTTTCCTTTTGTGTCCATGTTTGCGTCAGGTAAGAAGCCAAAAGAGCTTACTTTGGGTATTTGTTGTAAGCGGCCATATATAGGGAACGGCGGATATAATCTCCAGGGAACTAATGCAAGGCACGTACTGTATTTCTACAGGTTCTCCCAGCAATGGTTTCCTATTTTTATTATCCATCTAGCATAGCGTTATAAGCAATTTTGTGTTCTTTATACAAGCGACTTTGTCCCGGCATTCGGCGCAAATTGCCGTATCGACCTCGAGAATTTCGCAGTCAAAAGAGCCAAAAGAGCCGCCTGAATTATGTAGAGTACGACGAGGGAAAATTGATATAAAAATTGCTCGTAAAGCATAAAATTAAAACGTGGATCGCGGCGGACGGTGTTGCAACACGCTAAATACCTGTCGTATTTCAGGCGCCATCTGTCGGCGACGGCGCTGAGACTGCCGCTTTTAATTTATTAACCAATTTGCTGAACGCCCTGAACCGCGCTCCACTCCCGGTATTTTGTTTCTTGACTTAATAAATTTGAAGCCATAATCCGTGAAGGGTATTTTCATGATGTTGATGGCTAATTAAGTATTAATGCAATAATTAATACTAATTTTTCACGGTAATTTAAAATTATGGGAAACGGAATACAGGATAGAGATGTAGGTAGTCAGAAGTTTTGGAATGCTTTATAGTGTTTTAAACGTCACGAATAATGAGACGACTAAATATCTGTTTAAAAGGAGGCGCCATTCACCAACAAAATGTACTTAAAAAAAGAACTATTGTCAAGAAATAAACATTTTTGTATTTTTTTTGTATTGTATTTTTTTGTATATCAGTGAAGTGTCGGATCTGAGAATTCTTTTACACTTGGAGTCTGAGGGTGATTGTACACGAAGGACTATTAAAGTTCGCCACTTACTCGCGCCTGAGCTCGCAGCTCGGATGGCTTTTAGAGCATGTATACGGCACTCCCTCCCCGGTACGATATAAAATCGTTATGGCTTGTTTACTGTGAGAATATATTGTCACTCAAAATTGTTACTAAGCATCGACAACTACCCTTTGTTTAACGATGGTTTAATAACTCAGTTTTGTTTTGGAACATTTTTGTTATCTGAGTGGAATACCTCTATTTTTCCCATATTTATCTTAATGGTGATGTTCTTCGGAAAGGTCAGGTGCATAGTATTTACTAGCAAGCGACGAGCGTGTATAAACAGATGTAGATATGAACATAAACGAAGCGAAATAATAATAATTTATTTATTTATTTCATATAAGTCACAGACGAGAATATTATGTAGTTGTTATGGTTAAAATTAGGTAAGGTGTATTGCAACTGGTTGGCATAAGAGTAAAGACAGGTAGGTACTATAATTATGCTGTAACCACAAGCTCTGCATATGAATTGGGTGAACCCTGAAAATTGGGGAAAGTTATAGCTGATCACTGTCTCAGTGTACCTGAGACAGTGATCAGCTATAACTATATGGTATCTTATAAAATAAACAAAGTTAACTATGTAGGTAAGGATCGTAGCTGGTGGTATTCTGTAGTTTTTGCCTACCCTCATTAGAAGAAGGCGTGAGTTTATGTACCCACAGTTCGCGATTTATTTATCAAACATGTAAACAAATATGAGTATTTGGAAAAATAACTTTAATGCCCACACAATAAAGTTCAGTTTACGCTACAACTTCATACATTTTTATAACTTTTTAAATAGTGTTAGTCACTCTGAAATCAACTTAATAACCACTACTTAAAATAAAATTGATAACATTGATTATAATAATATAATTTTATAAGTTAGAATATTGATTGATTGATTTTTTTTGTTTAACTTGAAATAACATCATTTGGAAACATACATTTGAACCTTACGTTTGTGTGTTCTTTTTCCAAATTATATTTATGAACCCACGTTATTAAAGGTTGTAAGAAGAAGATACTTAGTAAACATTAATTTTACAGAGAGGTATCTATTTGCTACAATCTTGTATTACCTTGATTAGTACCTATTTCCACAAGTCTAACAGCGAGCTCCCAATCCTTAGTAATTCAATAAAAAGTAATAGTGATGATAGAATCAAGACGTGACTGGTTCCAAATGAGTGGGGGTACGTTATACAAAAAGCTGGAGGATAAGGATAAAAGTATTGTGAAAAGGTTCTGTCGCTGTGAAATATTAAGGGTAGCGGGGACATCGACGCACAAAACCATGGATTCAGTACATGATTCTGAAACCCCTGCGTTGAAAATTTTCGAAGGTTATAAAAAAAAAAAATTGCTCTGCCATACAATTTGACGTCGTAGGTTGCACATTTCTATGAAACAGCAGATTTTTTTTCATAACCGACTAAAAATTTCTACTCTAAATCAAATCACTAAATCTTATGCTAATGCTATTCATGGTTTCGTTTGCGCGTCGATCTCCATACCACCATATAATGAATAAAAGATTTAATTTCATGAAAGGAATGACTTTGACAACTTTTTCTAATTAATTATTAATAAACTTTACTCAAGTCGAAGATGATCTTTAATTTGGGTAAAATTGATTTTCCGTAAATCGCGTAATTTTCTTACGAATTATTCATATTTCTTTCTTCTGGGCTATATTGTATCACCTATCTATCTTAGTTTCTTTAAGAGCGTAAACGCTCTTAACGAATGTCTAAAAAGTTACTTATATCTTATTTAAAAAAAGATAACTGGAAATCTCTGTTTCTATTGAAAATTTAAAATCAGTCTTATTTTGCTGTAACACAATTTTTCGTAAATGTTCTTAAGTAACTTTTTAGACCTTTGTATCCTGCTTATGCGTATGAAGTTTCATTAAAATCGGTTCATTCATTTCGAAAAACAAGGGTTTGAAAGTTTGTATGAAATGCCGTACGGCGAAAACGCTCATAAATAACGTTTGATCAATAATTTCAGTGAGAGTTTTAGCACGGTGTGGGACCAGACACAGTTTTTTTTTATTGTATTGTATTCTCTAACTTGGCGATCTGTGTTAAACACAATAGGCCATTTATTTGAGGTGTCGCGTTCTGTGTTTTATGAGCAGAAGGAATTTTTGGGAGTCCCTTTCATATGGTGTGATCAAATCTCGCGGTAAGCGTAGCGACACTATGCCGTTTCAATCGGGATCATGTGACACTTCCTGTGCTAAACTAGTTTTGATGACAATTGATTGACGTAAGTTGATATTCTCGTCTGATAGTTTTCACTATGTCTAGCAATCTCTTTTCTGACGGTGTTGATCTTTAGATCCTCGTGTAGTTATTTTTGAAGTGAAAACTTCTTTTGCGGCGTTGTACACTTTTTTTGTAATGGGTAAAAAATGATAAACTCGCGTCAGGATTACTCAGGACACGTGACCCTGATCGAAAATTCGTCAGACGGATGGAGAAAATTTTTGTTGTCTAATTATTTTATTTGTTATTTTTCTTTTCAGTTTATTTTTTTTTTACTTGACATTTCCATGGCTTTCGAGGACGCTAAAGCCGATAGTGCAGTCAAAACGAAAACCCAAAATGGCAGCTGCAAAATTTTTCAAATTTTTCATCATGGGTGTCGTTTCCAAGAATTTCAAGGGTGCTGACAACGAATATGAGGTCATAATCAAAATTCAAGATGGCGGCTGCGAAAATTTTAAAATTTTTCATCATGGGTGTCGTTTCCAAGGATTTCGAGGGTGCTGAGCTGACAACGAATATGAGGTCATAATCAAAATTCAAGATGGCGGCTTCGAAAATTTTCAAATTTCATCATGGGTGTCGTTTCCAAGGATTTCAAGGGTGCTGACAACGAATATGAGGTCATAATCAAAATTCAAGATGGCGGCTGCGAAAATTTAAAATTTTTTCATCATGGGTGTCGTTTCCAAGGATTTCGAGGGTGCTGACATCGAATATGAGGTCATAATCAAAATTCAAGATGGCGGCTGCGAAAATTTTAAAATTTTTCATCATGGGTGTCGTTTCCAAGGATTTCGAGGGTGCTGACAACGAATATGAGGTCATAATCAAAATTCAAGATGGCGGCTTCGAAAATTTTCAAATTTAATCATGGGTGTCGTTTCCAAGGATTTCAAGGGTGCTGACAACGAATATGAGGTCATAATCAAAATTCAAGATGGCGGCTGCGAAAAAATAGTTTATTCGTCATAAAGATACTGGGAATTCGATTTTTGAAGTGAAAACTTCTTTAGGCGCGTTAGGCGACACCGCGCGTGTTTTTGTTTATAAGACGATTTAAAAATACCCGCTTCGGATGTCTTCGGCTGTCCTCGAGATGTACTCGGTTTTAATGTATATCCAATATGTCAGTGAGTGATGGCAAAGTATTCTGTTTGTGTTTTGTTTTCACTTCTGTCGGCACTCCCGGAGTGCCACTGTTTTTTTTTGCTTACGTAGGTACCTACAAACTACACAGTACCAACGAAACACAGCAACAGACAGAACTATAGTTCTGGGTTACTATAGATAGATAGTAACCCTGAAATTGCACACAAGTAGGTAGATATAGAGACTATTGCCTATTTGGTGCTTACATGCAACCTCCGCGAGTCAGTTAAAAGTTATTGGTATGAGATACGAGACAAACATGAAATTTGTTTTTGAGATTAGAAAAGATAAGCTGCGCCCCGCGGTTTCACCGGCGTAAATGTTGATCCCGTGGGAATATCGGGATAAAAATTAGCCTATATGTTAATCCAGGGTGTCAGCTACCTCCATACAAAACTCGTCTCTCGTTAATCAAAATTCGTCCAGCCGTTTGAGCGTGAAGAAGTAACAAACATATAAACACACACACACACCCCCACACCCCCCCACACACACACTCACAAACTTTCGCTTTTATAATATTAGTGTGATTAGGCGTCGGATTGACTGACAAGCCAAATGAAAAAGATGTAAAATAAGTACATAGAACGATTTCATGGAATAATTATTGAACATACGTGATAAACTGTGGTTTAATTGATTCCTCCCGGTACCCTGAAGAGCTCATTAGCTCTTCACAGTACTGCAAGTTTTGTGAAAACATATTCATAGTTTCAAACACATAAGATACTTACCTACTACAAATTACCGTGACATTATTAATACCTGACATGAACGCACACGCCCTCGTTCTGTTTGACAACCTTAGGTTAATGTGTTCCAGTAATATCGATGTAATCAGTATTGATATCAGCGTTCAGAATTCGCGGAAATTACGTCATTAAAGCGTAGAACCACGGCCTTTGCCTATATTCATGGATGGTTCTATTGACAATTATAGCGAATTTTTTTAAGAACAGTTTCAGGGGAATAATTATAAACATAAAATGTGTTAATGAAAACTTTACTCTTAGATTGTTTTATGAATTGCAAGGCGTTTTCGTTGCGATACATAATCATAATCAGTCTATAATGTTCCCACTGTTGGGACACAGGCCTCTCTCCGCGGGCCCAGTGCGGGTTGGTAGATGTCCCGTGTTTGCTGCTGGGACACAGGCCTCCTTTCTTTGAGAGGGATGGCTGTAATTTACCGCGCGAGCCCAGTGCGGGTTGGTAGATGTCCCGTGTTTGTTGCGATAATAACATATTAATATGCTTAGTGTTGACAATTTGTAATGGGTGAGTGAAACAACATCATTCACATTCTCCTGCCCTTATCCCAATTTAATTGGGGTCGGCGCAACATGTCTTTTTCTTCCATACTTCTCTATTCTTCGTCATGTCGGTAGTCACTCCCTTTCTAGCCATATAATCTTTCAGACAGTTTATCCATCGTTTCTTTGGTCTTCCCGTACTTGTATAGCCACTTTTATACTCAAAACTTTCCTGACTTGTAATGGGTAAGTCCATCATTTTTAAAAGAAAATAAACTATCAATTACTAGCAGCGGCCCACGGTTTCACCCGCATAAGTGTCGATTTCGTGGGAATATCGGGATAAAAGCTATCCTATGTCCTTCCCCAGGATACAATCTATCTCTCTGACAAATTTTATCGAAATCCGTTTTGTGGTTTAGGCATAAAAACGTAAAATACGGACAGACAGAGTTACTTTCGAATTTATAATAATACATAGTATGGATGGACGACAATTTCGCAAACCGCCCTGTTTCAATCTTCACTTCAACTTGGGCTGTTTTGTTATTTCTAACATTCACTAGGCAGGCAGGTAAATATTTTACGTCTCTTACAACAATAATTTACAAAAGTATTTAAAGGCTTAATTACTACTAGCTTCTGCCAGCAACTTGATCGTCTGCGTGAAATGGCCCCAACCCTTTTACTTTGTTTTACTTTTTCTGTTTTTTTTTTATCTTTTAGTTCGACTCCTAAGGGGTGTAGCGTGATGTTAAACCTTCCTCAAGAATTGGGCTATCAACTGCAAAAATATTTTTTCAAATCCAATTGGTAGTTCCAAAGATTAGCGCGTTCAAACAAGAACAAACTCTTCAACTTTATTATTAGTATAGTTAGAGATGTTTCGACGTACCGTAAGATTGTGAACACCGGTACCTATAGGCCGACCGCTTAACTGAGACGTTGCCTGAGGTAGCTGCGCGGTGTGGGAGGGGTAACAGTTGTCACAAGATGACGAATCCCTGAGCTCTCAAATCACGTCACCACACCCCTCCTGTACGTCGCTGCTACTTCAGGCAACGTCTCAGTTAAGACTGCACCGAGCGCACAGTGGCGCCCTCATCGTTTGTTTGGTTTGGTTTAGTTTTATTATAATCACTAAAACGGATAATAGTGGCCACTATTTTCCGTTTTAGTGATTATAATAAAACTAAACAATTTAAAACTACCGTTTATACTAATATTAACGTATAATCTTGTGGAGCACAACTTAAAGTGCTTATTTTCTGCATTTTCATTCTAAAATAAAAGAAATAACCAAACAAACGATGAGGGCGCCACTGTGCGCTCGGTGCAGCCTTAAGCGGTCGGCCCATAGTTTATAATCTATCTCGCAAGAATGTAAACGATCGATAAATTGTGAACTCTACCATACTGATTACAATATAACGTATTCATTTTCGATAGTTTATAATCTATCCTGGATGTCAAACCGTTTAACTAACGGTGTTCACAATCTTACGGTGACATAATTATATAATGCGTTTATTTATTTATAAAACCATTTATGTACACATAGATCATATTATAAACAGACAAGAAAAAAAAGAACAGAAAAATAGGTACAAAGGTGATGCTTATTTCTAGCTAGAGAAATCTCTTCCAGCATACTTGCGATAGGAAAGCAGATAAAGACATGATGGTGATGAAGATGCGGTATTCGTTTTCTAATGCAAGCTTTGACGTGCAAGCTCACATTACAAAGTCGACTAAACAAAATTCTGCTTTTATTGGCACGCACAACTCAACTATAAAATTTATTAAGCACTATTATTACATGTTATATTAGATCGTAAAACAGGCAAACGTGTGTACAGTGTACAGGCTCTCAAGTTTTAGACGTATGGCTCTCGCATATTGTGAATATTGCAACATGGAGCTTGTAAGCAACTGTCGAACAAATATGTTTAGTTTCAAGCAGTTTGTACCGTACCTACGCCCAACCTATGGAGTATAGAGAATATATAAAGTGGAAATTATGTAGTTTGAATTTACGCATGTTTAAATAATGGTAGATATATAGGTTTACTTTGTGTAAATTATTTCATTACTACTCTGCTCTTAAACCGGTGAAGGAAAACATCGTAAGGAAACCGACATGTATTAGAACCAAAAATTCGAAGACATGTGACATCTACCAACCCGCAGTGGGCCCGCGTGGTGGATTACGGCCCACTCCCTCACACTGAGAGGAGGCCTGTGCCCCAGCAGTGGGAACGTTATAGGCTGATTATGCTTATGCTTATGTAAAGGTATATAGGTTGACAATAGTACATTACGATACGTGTGACTTAAATTGTTCAAGTCACAATACATGTTTCGTATACTAGTTTATTGCTCTTGTAATGTAACCAAAGTAGCACTTAGGTCACGCTTTTCTGTGTAAAAATGACACAGTCACAATAAGCGTAACATAAGTGCGGGTTTAGGTCACACAGTGCAATAATATATATTTTAATGAATAAAATATTAATAAAGGGTTAAAAGCACATCGTTATTAAGTAACTTATTGCTATAAGTGCGTTTTATTATTAAGGTTACCAACGAGATACATTACAATTATCTTTTACAATAATTAAACTTGTGTATAATATACATTATCCTGTAAAACACACTCAATTACAGGTAACCACGGCTTACACATTATCGAGTACACATGCTCTGAATACATAATTTAATCAAGAATACATAATTACCCACTGCAAACACAAGAATTATTTACACACTACTGTAAGATATTTTTGTTCTTAGACAAACATTTCAGCAACAACAATATTATTAAGAAAGGCTATGATTTCACGAAATATAATTTAATTTCTAATAAAATATACCTAATAATTAATAAGATCTCTTCGTGAATTCTGGGAGCATCACAATTTGGTACAAGACACCGCACCCCGTCCATAGTAATAGTCTTGTTACTATTTAATTAAATAATAACGATATCTATTACAAGTTGATGGCGGGAATATTGCGGGAGCGTAATGCTAATGTCCTTTGTAATGTAATATCGGTCTTAGCTATTCATTTACGAGTTATTACATATTCATTATATTGAAATCAAGTCTTGTTTATTGGACATATGATGGCCACGGGAGCTGTAATTTTTTTAATGAAAACAACGTACTTATTTATTTAGGACGATAAAAATATGTAGGTATGTCGCAGTAAGATGGTTGTAGCCGTGATATGGTTATAGCCCTAGGGATATAGCTGTTTAACGTAATATAGTTATATGAAAGCGGTTATAACTGTTTTACTAGGAATATAAGTATGATACGAGCAGGATCTAGTACTTAATATAACTATCTTACTAGACTAATCTAGTGAAAAAAATTATAATTATATAATTATTTTCTTTGATTTTCACAACTGGTTATTAAATTTAAATAAAAGGGACCAATCAAATAGCTTTTTTTTATTACTCAATCGTCACAACCAAAACTAACAATGTTATCAGTTTTAATTCAAACCACTAACATAAATAAAAACAACCTATTTTATATTTAGGCATAAAATCAACCAAAGTACACACTAGATAAACTTCTAACACTAAGTAACAAACTATTAAAATAAAAATATGGTATCCTAACCTAACTAAAATTATTAACAAACTAAAATATGGCATCGAACAATTCCTCCGCATCACTGTCGACTGGCAATGTACCCAAGAGACTGGCGGCATTGCCACGTTGTATGGCAACTTTATTGTGTACTTTATAGCATTTTCTACGATGAAGCATGGGTGTTTTTGGTTCACCTACTTACTTTTTAAGACCGCTTTTGTGTCCATCTACCTACCCGTACCTACGTACCTATGCCATAATCAAACAATCAACTCAGCCTATTGCAGTCCACTGCTGGACATAGGCCTATCCTAGGTTGTGCAACCTTAAAACAACCTTAAAAACGTGGCTGGGTCAGAACCGAGCCACGTTTTTAAGGTGGTCGGTTCATCTAGCTGGGAGGCGTCCCACAATAAGCTTGCCGATACGCGGTCTCCACTCTAGTACTTGTCTTGTCCACCAGCCATCGGTCCTTCGACAAACATGGCTAGCTCACTGGCACTTCAGTTTGCTTACTCTGCAAGCTATGTTGCCGGTTCTTTTCCGGATAATTTAATTCCTGATGTATCTATGTCACAGCAAGACCGTGACATAGATACATTAGGAATTGACTAAATCTAAGAAAGCACATACTGTAATAAAGCTCCATATGTGCGTAAAGATATGTGATGCTTTTAGGTACCTAAAGTTAATTCAATTCATTTATTGTTCAGATAATTCATAAAATTTAATTAGTAGTAGTAGATATAGTGTAAGTACATCCATAATAATTGTTCGTTACAAAGGTCTTAAAACTACATGTAGGTATTACACTACAAACTAAGTTAACTAAACAATGCGCATAGAGCATAAAGCGTTATTGTTAATAATTTGCATTTTTTTTGAATACCTAGATACTTATCTAGATTATAATCACACATAATGTTTAGGTAAGTTATTATTTTACCTATGTAGCAAAATTTTTCAAAACGTAGTTAAAGCAGTGTGGCTGTGGCAGAAAGACCTGTGCTACAAACATGGATGGTATTTTGATCATAAAATGGAGTGGTTTGTGGTTCAAAACATTCCAGTGGTTTATTTTTCTTTTTTGTTAAATAAAAACGCATCAAAAGCAATTTCTGGAGCCGAATATGCTCTAAATCCAGAAAGGCTTAACATCGACAGAGGTGCTCTCGGTAGTGAGTGTCACGCCCGAAGCGGATTGGGGGATTTTCCGATTTTCCGACACAACGCCACGGCCACTGTTGCTCCAGCCTCGATTTTCCGCCTCTCGAATAGGGACCAAGGTTAGCCAATATATCGAACAGATGGCGTGTTGTTAACCTAAAAAATAAAATACAATATCCAATTCGTTGTCAATAAAACCATTTAAGCAATTCGCCTAACTCTGGATTTAGAACGAGGATAATCGTGTTAAGAAATTGCAAACAATAGATTTTTTGGAGCAAAGAAGCACGCTTGTAAGCCGCACGATTTTCCTCCTTTTTTATTAAATATGTAGTGGATGTATTTCTCGGAGGTGAGACCACTTAACTGTATCTTTTACGCTTAATATTTCTCGCGTAAAAGGTAGCGCAGACTACTCCAATAAACGTTAGCAACGCCTCCGACAAGCAACAATAAAGGCTTAGAAACCTCTTATTAAATACGCGGCACCCTTACAAAGCAACTATCGAACAATGAAAATGGAAATATAGCGTAAACGAAACAATGCTACAGAGTGAGGCTAATATTTTCCTTGGAGAGGAATTTTCTTTAACGAAATGTAGGAAATTAACAGTTAGTGGGCCCATAAAGCGGCCGACGCGACTTTGTAAGCATTGAGTGCTTTTGGCTATTAGGTTAACTCGTCCATTAACTACGCAGAGATTCGGCGTCTCGTGTTGACTTTCTTGAATTGCTTATGTTCTGCCATTTTATTGGTCACGCCCACTACTTACTATCACGCGACTCCGTGACAAGAGTTTTAGTATGTTTTTATTTGGCTAAGGGATTAAATTGCCTCTATAGGCATTTACAAAGTTGTAATAGGAAACAGTGACTGAGCAACACAATACTGCGGACACAGATATAGATAGACCTAGATAACGCAAGTATCACGAACTGTATGAAAACCAAGCGTGCCATTTTTTGACTGCCTACTATGACGTCACACGCTCGCGCTCTCGCTCACGCTTACCCAGCCAGCAGTACACAGGACTGAGCGCGAAAGTGGCGGCTTATGATTCTTTATCGTAAGCTGGTGCGATTTTTGGCACGCGAAGTAGTTGCTCTTGCGTTATCTAGGTGTATCTATATCTATGACTGCGGAAATGTCTATCGTAGGAGATGGGTTTTGTTTGACGTCGGCCTACAGTAGCTTACTCCAGACTAGAACATTGTTGATACTTAATCAAATATCCTACACCCCACACCCGATACGACCACACACGATACGTCATTGACCTTCCGATGGGTATTGTGTTAATAGTAATTGTATGTTATAGGTTTACGAAGTCCATAATAACAAGTTATCGCTTTAAACTTAAATGTATAATTCTGTAAATAAACTATTACGTTCGTCAACTTAATTCTTGCAACTAATGAATAATTTAAGTTTAGGAGACAGTCAACAGTCTAGACAATGAATCACAATATCTGATGTAGACTGTCTTGAAAAGTTGGACATTCACGCGGTCCTATCATTCATTATTTTTACGTAATTACCTATTCATTCATTTATCATTCAAAGCCCGACTTCAGCTATTGTTGGGCATAGGCCTCTCTTTTCTTGTGTCTACCAATTAAGTACCTATTACTATGACTTAAGGGCACTGTCGTGTCATTTTATGCATATCTTTGTAACTTTTTTTTTCAAGTAGGAACAGGGACTTTCATACCACAACATGTGATACACAGAATGCAGAGCAAAGCCTTCAAAGAACCCGACTACTACTAGTAATAAATCCTTCAACCAAAGTATCAAAACTTTTATTCAAACTTCAAAAACATGTCGCCGTGCAAATATTTCGAGCCAACAGAACACGGTTCACACTCTTTACCAAAACATTCGTGTCAAGAGCCCAAGTTAGCAAAAATGTTGGCAAAGGATAAATAAAAGCGAAATGCAAAGATCCGCACTGGGTACCTACATACGTTTCACTGCCGCTAGTGATGTCCCCGGGGATTCATTCCAAGCTCGAACCGTCTTATTCGATTGCAGTAGAATAGATACAACAACAGTAACTACGAGTTCCATACATGGAGTTGTATTTAATGGGTATAAATTTGCCGTAATTAAATTAAGATGGTTCATAAGCGGTAAGTTCTTGAATGTTATAATATTGGTGATAAACATGGATATCCAAAAAATAAACATCACCCAGGAATGAAAATATCATCTACGAATCGAATAATTAAGTTCGTTAAAAATTAAAATTTATTAATTATAAACTTTCAACAGTTTTTAATCTTCTCTATTTATCTTCGCGGTCAATTTAATATGGAAGTTGACACATGCTATCCAAATAAATAATTTAATTTAAATTCTCAGCTTGCGTGATCGAATCAGAAATGAGGAGATCCGCAGGAGAACCAAGGTAACCGACATAGCCCGAAGAATTGCTAAACTTAAGTGGCAGTGGGCAGGGCACATTGCTCGCAGAACAGATGTCCGATGGGGCCGAAAGGTTCTGGAGTGGCGACCGCGTACCGGAAGACGTAGCGTTGGAAGGCCTCCCACAAGGCGGACCGACGACCTTGAAGGCCGCAGGAACCCGTTGGATGCGAGAAGCCAGAACCAGTCGAAGTGGAGGTGCTTGGAGGTGGCCGATGTCCAGCAGTGGACGGCTTTCGGCTGAAATGATGACGATGATAATAAAATTCTCAGCTATCGGAACTGATAATATCGTGACATTGACCGACTTTTGAGTCATCTCGTAAATAAGTTGTTTTGATGATTTTGGCACCCAAGAAGACTGAACTTTGCTTTGCGGTGACTTAACGGATGCCCATAATATTACTAACAACAATTTGTGGATTGTTCTTTTAAATCAAATTAGGTAAATAGAAATATCTTAATTTCTGAATAAACTTTACTAGCATTCACGCGCGCTAATCATAAACTATAAATATATACTTGCTTAGAAACCGCTATCAATAGGACATTACCGATTAGTGTTTCACGCTCTATTTGTACTGCGCTTTACTACATGCGAAATCGATCTATCGAAACACGAATACAATCGATTCTCGTAACGAGCTCGCGATATCTCGCATTCGATTGTTAGCCGCACCAGCTGTTTGCCGACTGGTGGTGCCCTATGCCGAAGATTGAATTCCGAATTAGGGCAGGCACGTCATGCGTGTCGCTGAAAGTGGGGTCCTGATTGTAATTCAATCATTAATCATTACCGTTGAAGCATTCGTGAAATGCTACATCTGTACTAAATGCGCGGGGAATACAGAATTTATTTCATGTTCTGATTACTTGAACCGAAATACGGGTGGGTTAATCGGTGAATACGTTGTATGGCCACGACGGAGAAACTTTGCTGAGATTCCGAGGAAATCTGGAAGGTTAGGTGTTTCTTTAGGAAGCGGATTTAATCTTATTACTGCCTAATGCTTAATGTATTTCTCTCCGTATTGCTTATTTGTTAGCAAAACGTTAAAGTTACAAAAATGTTGTTACACATTTTCCACTATTGGTGTCAATACACGTTATTTATTAAAAATTTCAACTCAATCTGTCCATCGTCGGTCCAACAAAGACACACGAGTGATCCTCGATCGATAAGGGTTCCGTTTTTTCATTCGGAACTACGGAACCCTAAAAATGAGTAATAATGTAATTTCAAACAAACTTTTTTGCCTTGCTTTTTGCCGAAAATATATTTTTTTAAAAGACTAACCGAACCAAGCACTCCCCCTCATATTTAATTTCAAAACCCACAACAATTTCTATAGCCAAACGTGCACAGCATACAAGAATCGCTTTCCTCATTATAACGCGTTCTATCACACATTCTTACCCTCTTTATTGCACTCCCTGAAGAGCAAACAAGATAAAAATAGGGGATATTGTGTGGAAGTGCCCTAAGGCGCGGCGCAGAGCAACAAGCACGTTCGGTTGCATCGCCTTAGCCGTTTTAAAGAAGCTTAGCTTACCGAGTAGTCATCGTCGAACACTTTACACCGACCTGCTTTCTGAGCGGAACAAATTTTCAGCTTTTCTTTCTTATTAAGTTTTATTTTATTACCTTGTTTATTCGATGCGGCTGGTGTGAAAGAATTTTTATTTTTATAGCAGTTTTTATGATTATTTTTGTTTGGTCACTTCTAACTAGTTTTGAATACTAATTCAGAGCCTCGGAGGTTTAACTTGTTTGTTGTTAGCTTGCGTCTGAAAAGTTATTTTACACCTACTTATTTTTTTGTGAACACTACCAATAAAAATACGTAGGTACCTACTCTCACCATACTTAAAGTACTGTTGAGGTTCACAGTCTTACCTCAGTCTCAATCAGTGAAAAATACCTCTAATTTCCCTGCATTTTGACAAGTTTTCGAGTCGCCGAGATGAGGCTGCGACTAAATTTTGAACGTTTTAAATTAAGGGAATTGGCCTTTTGGCATGGTGATACATAATAGATGGCACAAATACGTGACAAATATTGATTTGCATTTAAAATAGAAGAAATTACAGGAGTCAGTTAAGCTGACAAGCGAAGTCATATCAGGGAAAAATGTATTAAACGAAGCACCGTATATAGGAATAAATTATGAAAGTTATCCGACATACCTTCGTTTAATTTATTCTTCCAGTGAGCTCGCAGAAACCTCACAGTACCTACCTTCTTGCTACCTATACATTTAATTCTTACTATAACGTGTATAAAACATAACACCTCATCGAGACTAAAAACTAAATAATCAAATCCACTACCCAGCAGTAGCGAAGGGTCAATTTTTGTAAGAGGTAAGCCAAAGTAGATATCTTTAATCATCATCATCTGCCTAGCCTTTTCCTAACTATGTTGGGGTCGGCTTCCAGTCTAACCGGATGCAGCTGAATACCAGTATTTTACATGGAGCGACACACAAGGTGGACCGACGACCTTGTGAAGGCCGCAGGAACCCGTTGGATGCGAGAAGCACAGAACCGGTCGAAGTGGAAGTGCTTGGGGGAGGCCTATGTCCAGCAGTGGACGGCTTTCGGCTGAAATGATGACATGGAGCGACTGCTTATCTGACCTCCACAACCCAGTTACTAGGTAATACGATACCCCTTTTTTTTTTTTTTTTTTTTTACGGATGGGAAATCATCAAATGACCCCTCCCGCTCTGGGTGGAGCGGAAGGGAGTGTCAGACTCTTACTGACTAAAACCCACCCGTGTTCCTTCCTTAGCCCTTTATGTTCCGGGCCAGCGGTAACCCTTTCGGACAATCCCGCTGACCCGGCAGGCTTCGGCCCTATGGGGCCCCTCCTCGATGCTGACATCTCTTTGAGGCGCGCGTGGAACACGTACGCGCCGTCCGGCACGGGCCTGGTCCTGATCGGACGGTGAGCTACCCATTACTCTCCGCCCGCAGGCCCGATACGATACCCCTTGGATATAGAAGATATCTTTAATATGATTATATTATTTGTCTATAGAATATTGACTGTGCCACTTTTAAAGGGAATCCCGTAGGAATCGAGTTGTATGGAACCTTCGCCACTGCTTCGCTACCTAGCTAAAATAACAGATTTATTTATATCAATCAGCTCAAACAAATTGCGAACGGTCGAATGCTCTCTAACTGCAAATACAGTTAACAGCAAAAGTTTGTTTTTTGCAGAAGTGAATTGTATTTACATAATTTATATTTTAAAGCCACGTTTGCTGAAGTGCCACTCTTTCCATTATTAAACAAACAATACAATGTATTTTTGCCTATGAATAATTTGTTCCCATGTGAATTTCAAACGTTATGTTTTTTCCTACACGATTTCCGTACGCTTTGTGATAAGTTAGTAATACATAAATGTACAGATGGGACCAGTTTTCTGCTGTTGTCTTGGGAATGTTCTAGCAGCTCGTCGTCTAAAAGACAGAACAACTGACCGAAATTATAAGTAGATTGATGACCTTCTAAAATCTATAGAATAAACAATAGGCAACAATTACAGGCTCGCCTCCTATTAGCATAACGAGCAAGATGTGGGAGAACTATAGGTACACCTCTACCCCACCCTTTAGGAAAAATAGGCGTGATGTTATGTTACAATCTCTATATTCATATGTCTGTTATGTAGGAATACTAAATACTTAAAAAAATTTTTTCGTAAATATGAAGTCGCTGACAGCAACTAAAATGTAAAATCCAAACTACGCAAGCACAATAATAATAAAAAAACCAGTAAAGGGCGAGTCGGACCCGTACGTAGGTATGTAGGTAATTTTTTTTTGAAATGTTTTTACTACGGTTTTCGGATTTTTTCTTTACTTGTGCTACATGATATTGCTTCTTGCCACATGATTCTAGAGTCAACGGAAAGTATAGGTTTTGATTCCGAAACATAAACGCCCGTATCTTTTGATTGCGTTGACTAATAAGTTTGATATTTTTACTGCACAAGGGATTGCAGCCTTGAGTATTTGATATGAATTTCAACTTGATAACTCCACACGCGTTCCTGAGAAAAATGGTCTTGACAGATGGACAGACTGACGGACGACGAAGTGATCTTATAAGGTTTCCGTTTTTCCTTTTGAGGTCCGGGATCCTAAAAATACCTTATAGGTAGTAAGCTTGTTCTTATATCTATGGCCAGAACAAAACGCTCAAGAAAAGTCGAATCAAGACCTTCCCAAAGACAGCTTCAACGTTTTCCGCGCAGCAATTTCACATGATAGTGCTTTCATTTCCTCTATTTCTAGATTATAGGAATAATGTTTGCACGCTGTAGCAAATCCATGCATGTTTCCTCACTACTGTGTCCCTGTCGGTGACATTTTTTCATTAAGTATGAATAATGTTCCGCTGACAGCAAAACGCGGAGCGGTGTGAGCCTTTACATGAATGAAATATGCAAGCACATTTTGATACTCTCTATACTGCGAAACTGTAATTAAAACTAAAGTTGTTGTGCTAAGATGCCAATTAAAATTGTTTGGAGGTGTGTATGTAGGTATATTGATAGTCGGTATTGTTTTGAGATTCTTTGAAGTTTAGGTATAATGTTCGGTTATGCTTTGTATTTTTGTTTCTTGTGTTCGTTGCGAGTCCCGGAAAATAATTGACTAAGTACGTCCAATAACCAAACTCAAACTCAAACTCAAACTCAAAGCATTTATTTCAATTAAACCATTTTACAGGCACTTTTGAATTGTCAAGAAGTAGGTCAGTCAAAAAAATGTGAAGCTAGTTGCCCATTCCAAAGCGTAGGTACCTATGGAGAAGAACGGACAAGAAACTCCATGGACACTCTTTTTAAATCATATTTTACAAAAATATTAGTTACATCATTACTTTTGAATTTATAATTAAATAATGTGAGAACGATGTAAAAATAAACAAGACGTATGCGTTAAAAGCGTCCAGAGTACAACAAATAGTACTAAAACAATCCAAAAATAAAAATAAAATAATTAAAAATAAGCCGAGGCAGCTAAGTGATGACCAGCCCCAACTGACGGCGCCCGTTCACGAACATGACGCATAGATCAGCACCATTCAGCTCAACCATTTTGAAGGGAGCTAAATGATCCAACATACACGCCACCGTCAGCGAGACATTTGTGTGAGCATGACATACTATCAGCCGCCAGGGCACATTCAAGTCAATGAAAGACATATTACCCGGTAAATGGTAAAATAAGGTATAGTACTTACATAGAACTCACATCTGTGCTATGCAATTATACAATACAAATGAAATTGAGTTTATACAATGCAAAGATAGTCTTACAATCTTCAGCAGCTCCAACAGTATTTTCAGGTGTCAATCAATTAGTTGTGGTTGTGGAGCAGGACCAGCATTGAGCCAGGCATTTTTATCAGCTATGTAATCCCCTAACTTATAATATGCCTGACTGCATAGTGTGCGTTTTATACAAGACTTGAATTTTGTCTCATTCAGTTGAAGAATGTGGGGAGGTATTTTATTATAACATTTTAAACAGTACCCCATAAAAGATGAGTCTACTTTAGCCAGTCTGAAACCTGGTTGAACTAATAGGTCCCTATTTCTAGTACTATAATTATGTCTTTCACCTTTTTTACTAAAAAGATGTAAGTTTTTTCTTACATACATGATGTTTTCGTAGATATATTGACAAGGTACCGTCATGATGTTAATTTCCTTAAACAGTTCCCTCAGAGAATCGCGCCTGCGGAGGTTATATATGGCTCTGATGGCTCTTTTCTGCAGAATAAAAATAGAATCGATGTCTGCAGCCCGTCCCCAAAGTAAAATACCGTAAGACATGACACTATGAAAGTAACTAAAATAGACTAGTCTCGCGGTATCGACATCAGTAAATTGACGGATTTTTCTGACAGCATAAGCTGCTGAACTTAGCCGTCCTGCAAGAGATGTTAAATGAGGACCCCATTGTAGCCTTGAGTCGAGCGTGATTCCTAAGAAAACAGTTTTATCGACGAATTCTAGTTTCTCTTGATTCAATATTATCTCACAATCACTACCTTTGACATTTGGTAAAGAAAATCTTATGCACTTAGTTTTTTTTCCATTTAATACTAAATTATTAGCAGTGAACCAATTTTGGACCTGCAGAAGGGCGTTATTTACGTCGTCAAAATTTGTAGCACGTCTATTTACCTTAAAAATTAAGGAAGTGTCATCAGCAAATAACACCATTTGTGGTTGATTTTTTAATAAATGGAGTAGATCATTAACATACACTAAAAAGAGGAAAGGACCCAATATCGAGCCTTGTGGCACACCCATTTTTACTTTTAAACCATATGAATTGACACCATTTATTTGGACTTGCTGTTGTCTATCATTTAAATAAGAACTAACTAAACTGAGCGCAAGTTTTCCAAGTCCGTAATGCTCAAGTTTCAAAAGCAAGGTTTCGTGATCGACGCAATCAAATGCCTTAGAGAGGTCACAAAAGATTCCAATGGCGTCTTGGGCCTCTTCCCACGCGTTAAAAATGTGTTTTAATAAGGTTACACCAGCGTCAGTCGTACAACGTCCTTTGGTGAAACCAAATTGCTGATCGTGAAGGATTTTATTCATGTTAAAATGATTGAGCATCTGATTGAACCTTTTTTTTTTTGATTACGTGGCTAAATAATAACAGCCGCACAGGTCGATCGATCAGGTTAAGCTACGCTTATCGTGACCCCGTACGCCTCAGAAAGCACGTTAAGCCGTTGGTCCCGACTGTCATTCATGGATCTTTGACAGTCGTTACGCGTAGTCTGCCAACCAAGACTGGTTGTCAGACTTTCGGGCTTCTACCGACGGGGTATCGTATTACCCAGTAACTGGATTGTGGAGGTCAGATAGACAGTCGCTCCATGTAAAATACTGGTATTCAGCTGCATCCGGTTAGACTGGAAACCGACCCCAATATAGTTGGGAAAAGGCTAGGCAGATGATGATACTTGGTGAAGGCCGCCGGATTCCGCTGGATGCTAGAAGCACAGACGAGACGTGCTGACATTGACGTAGGTACCACTTGCGGACCGTGTGTAACACAGATAGGTTACACACGCTCCGCAAGTGGTACCTACTTATTTTTACTTATATCATTGTCTGCGTCATTCTGTGGGTGAAAGACCGGCAAACGTAGGTAATTAGGTATGTATCAATTATGGCAATATTTTGGTCATTTCTGTAGCCTGTAGCTATTTAAAAGTAGTTTTTAGACTGCTGATATTATTCGATAATAGCTCCTATAATAATAAAGGTATTATGAAGTAAAGTGAAGTACACATGGTGTGTGGAGGACCATAGGAGCACCATAAAACCCTTGTTAGCCTCTATTGACCAAATTACGTAATGAACAAGGTTACTTTTACGACGTTTAATTTTTAATTGTTGTAGGCCTTTAGTACTGGGTATGATATTGTTACCTAGTAGAAAGAATTATAACATTTCAGCTTTTCTAGTTCATGTGATAGTAGATGATGTGGATTTTTGAAACGGGGCAGTAGGGGTGTGTACCTACTGACGCCAGCACATCAAGCTACTAAAATCTGTCAAATTTCTTTATTAGATTTTCAACTTTATCACTAAAACCAAAGGTTCAAAGTTGATTGGGAAAATTTGACAGTTTCGGGTAGCTTGATGTGCTGTTGTCTGTACCTTAATCGTTTTAGTTAAATTATATCCATTATAAAAAATTAAGTTGGAGTCTCATTTTTTGGCCTAGGCTGATTATGTATACCTAGTATGCAACAAGCAGTGGAGGGGCATGCAATTTTAAATTAAACGACCTCTAACTAGGTTGTAATTATCGGATGATACTTACTAACAATTTAGTCCTAGATCCTTATCTAACAAAGATCATAAAGATTAAAGTTAATTATGTACGAGTAGATACATACTTCCTGTTGACCTTTTCATATCTCTTTCTTGTCCTAACCTATTAGTATTTATCGATATCCGTGGTATTTAGCTATTGGGTTAACCGTTGACCTTTGTGAATAAGATTATCCCACGCGAATATTTTGAAAGACGTGTAATTCAATTTTATTCCATTTCAAATCAATTTGATTATTTTCCCTGACCAGCTTTGTTCCTGATTCTCCCACGCATACGTTTTACCGTTACAACTAAAAAGTGTAGGTAGGTATTCTATTTTTCCGGTGACTATTATTAATGTCCTGCAAACTACGTAGATTTAGGGTGTTTAGCACTGCTGTACCGGGTGTCCGCCACCGGCCACACGTGTTTGACGAATCCATACAAAACGAATGATAAAGCATGTGAACTGCTTTTCGCTAGGTTACCGTTGGCTATGGCCGGTGGCTTGTTTGCGCTTAGCCTTAATCCTGACTTCGAAATTCATTTGTTTTACTTTTAAATTAATGTCATCCATAATATTTAACCGATGCTTGCGGGATATCGTAATGAAAGCTTTAAAAAGGATAAAAAAACATTTTGATGTAAACTATTTCAAATAGTCAAATGACATATAGGTATTCGAACTTCAGTGTAACCGGTTAGTACTAGATAGTTCATTTCTGTGCTACTTTGCAAACAAAAAAGTAACCGAAATGTCAGTTCAGTTAAAAGTTCCACGTTTTGTAACTTTCTCATTCAAAGTTTCCTATTTTGCGACAGACTGTTGAAAGATGAAGGATCCTCCTTCATATTCTTGAAGCTGCCTGTGATAAACGCATTCATAGCCTCTCTTCAATAAAACGGTAATTAATAATTTAACTTAAAGTAAGTAGGCGGTTAGAGAGCAGTGGTGGCTCAGAGGTAACAGCCGCGACTTGCCGAGTTGTAGGTCATAGAGTTTGAACCCAGACAGGCGCTTTACTTTGTGTAAATTACTCATCACCACTGCTTTCAAAACGGTGAAGGAAAACATCGTCAGGAAACTGGCATGTCCTAATAGAACCCAAAATTCAAAGACGTGACATCCACCAACTCGCACTGGGCCCGTGTGGTGGGTTACGGCCCACTCCCTCTCGTCGAGAGGAGGTCTGTGTCCCAGCAGTGGGAACAGGCTTATTATGCTAAGTACCTGTGTACCTACAGGGTACACAGGTACTACTATCGTCACCCATTTCCAGAGCACGTCGATATTGAAGATTGTGATTGCCATTTCAAATAATCGTTTTATTTGGTCGAGCTCAAAGTTCCCTCAATCTTTTCACCTTGATTCTTATTTGAGTTCCATCCCCATTCTTATGTTTTCAATGTAAGAAATGCAGAAGTCGAAGTATATCAATTTATTTTCAGTCATAATTTTCATATTGCATGATATTGTTACAGAGGGGCTCGTGGGTGAATAATAACAGTTGCACGGATCGATGAAAGATTAAGCTCTTCTTGCCGCGGTTGGTTCATGGATGGGTGACAATCCTATACATATCGAGACTCCTTCGTGTCTCGGAAAGCACGTTAAACCGTTGGTCCCGGCCCGGCTGACATTCGTAGATCTTTGACAGTCGTTACGGGGAGTCTGAAGCCCAATCTTACCAAGGGGTATCGTGTTACCCAGTAACTGGGTTGTGGAGGCAGGCAGTCACTCTAGTACTGGTATTCAGCTGCAACCGGTTAGACTGGAAACCAACCCCAACATAGTTGGGAAAAGACTAGGCAAATATTCTTATAGAAGAGTTCCTGTTACAATATAATTTATTATTGGCTTACAACGTTACTTCTTTAGTTCTTTCTTCTTTCTTTACTTCTATTACGAATTCAGAGTAAACTGTTTGTTGTTCTATTTTCTTAACACTCAATCCCTATTTTTAGAATCAATCTAATTCCACCGTCCCAAAACTGTCAGTAAACTTTTAGAGTTCCGGTAACAATTTTCTGATCCATCGAAACTGCTTAATTAGCCTAAGGATACGTAGGCACTGGGTAAGGTCAAATGTCATCCCGTTATGTATTTCCAGACATGAAATTCTTTAACTTGTTTCAATATTAAACTGACCTTTATTTATAGAAACTAGCTGCGCCACGCGGGGTTACCCGCGTAAATGTCGATTCCGTGCGAATATCGGGATAGCCAATAAATAATTTATCATAAATAAATTAGCCTATATGTTAATCCAGGGTGTCAGCTACTTCCATATAAAATTTTATCAAAATTGGTCCAGCTGTTTGAGCGTGAAGAAGTAACAAACATATAAACACACACACATACACACACTCACAAACTTTCGCCTTTATAATATTAGTGTGATACGTTCTCGAAACTAAGAGAATGTCGTATGCAGCCGATGCATGTTAGATATGTCACCGACGTATTCGGTTACATGGCATGCCATTTCCCGTGCTTGATAGCATCCGCTGCGGTACGATCTACAAGATAGTTGAATTACTATTCCAATATTGTGTTTACGCAAATGTAAATTTTGGCATTTGTTTACAATTGTGTCTCTTGGTATATGATAAGAGAGAAGAACGAAACACGGACAAGACTAATAACTGAATGGTACCCAGGAGACAGACTAAGAGATGGGAGGATGACATCAGGAAAACAGTGGATCCAATATAGCGGAAGCGGATACTCACTTTCATGACCCAATAGCGCCTTAACTCTGTGAAATACGTATGCCTGCACTACTTTATTTTTTTTAAAGTGATATCTGATAGGACTTTGAAGACTATCGTGCGTTAAGCTTAAAACCACCATGACAATGTGTTTCTCCATGCGAATGCTCTTGAAGGAATGTTAAGAAGAAATGTGGTCGGAGAGAGCATCGCATCTGCGGAGCTTAGCTAGCCAATTAAAATAACCCTGTATTATTTAATCCTGATTTTGCACTTCCAGTTTTACATAACATTTGTGGCGCACATTTTATTGAGCATGTAAAGTATTAATTATGTCATAATTTTCAATAGATTGTTATTTCGGAATTATTTATTGAAACATGTTTCATTAATACAGGAAATGGAACTGAATATCAGTTTTAATTTTTATGAATAGTCATAGTTAATCCTAACTATATCCATATTAATATTACCATACTAAAATTATAATTTCGAAAGTAACTCTGTCTGTCTGTATGATACCTTTTCACGCCTAAACTACTGAACGGATTTCGATAAAATTTGGCAGAGAGATAGATTGCATTCCGGTAAAGGACATAGGATAATATTTATCCCCATATTCCCACGGGATTGACACTTATGCGGGTGAAACCGCGGGGCGCTGCTAGCAATATTATAAATACGAGAGTAAGTTTGTTTGTTTGTTTGTTTCCTCTTCACGCCTAAACCACTGAACCGATCATCCTGAAATTTTGTATATACGTTGTCGGGTGTACAGAAACGGACATAGGGTACCTACCTTCCATCCCGAAAAAAAAGTGCTGTTTCCAAGGAAAATAACAATAACGTTATTATGATAATAGATGGCGCCACGCGTCTTTCGAATCAAAAACAGGGCAACGTCTGTCTGGCTAGCTAGTATGGCTAATAAGTGAAGTAATTAATAGTAAAAATAATACACAGATATACATATTTATAATATATTATATTATTATTATATTTTATTCATATTTATTTATATATATATATATATATATTAATTTATATATGTATTTATTACTATACTTTACTTATAAATATTTTCTATATGTTTTCTGCTATTGCACCTACTGTGTATTATTTTCTGCATCACCCTAAGGTAGACTGGTAGAAAATTCCCAAGGCAGTAAGTCCGCCTTTGTACAGTTTTTTACTTGTGCATAAAGTTTTAATAAATAAATAAATATACCATTTGGTATGTACAATTGGCGTGCGTGTGGGTTTCGAAAGCGAAATCAAAATGTGTTATGGTTCAATTTATTTTCAGAGATCAGAAGGTCAGTTCCCGTAACCTATGAACGTTCAGTCTTGTCGTAATCTCATTTCAACGACAACCAATTTCAAAAACTTGTCAAATATGTAGGGAAATTAAAGGTACCTATTTTTGACAGATTGAGACTGAGATCAGACTATGAACGTCCTTTTAGAGTTACGATAATTTCCCCTCTGCTTTGCTTATTTCTTTCAAGACGTTGTGTGATAATTACAGTCCAGCCATCGTCGGTCTAGAGAATGCGTTCTTGAGACCTGTCGAATAGGTGTTTTGCGAATTTAACCTTTATTACCTAATTACTAGAATTGTCCGGACTATAGATTTATTGTCTACTTCCATTTGAACAAAAACTCACTCCCCCAAATTATATCTTCTATCAAACACCGAATTCATCTTTAGAAAGTTTTGCCTAATGTCGCAAAATCTCCTAAAGATCGGTAAAGAATAGAAAAAGTAACTGTGCCTAATTACTTCATTAGTGATAGTTGAGCTAATAATAGTTTAATCATAAATCTCAATACGGTAGAAGTAAAACGTGGAAGTGATTTGATTGCATCGTAGATTAATCGACGAGCGGTCTCGAGTTAAGACGGAAACCAGTTAATAAGTTCCAGCTAGGAAGCCCTGCTTTTGCTACTGATAAGTTTATCCTGTCTTAACGAAGCTATTAGTATAATTAAACCATATTTATTTTTTTGCCGTTGCTTATTTTCCCCCAACTAGTTCTTTTTTCATCGACTTCGAAAAAAGGAGGAGGTTCTCAGTTCGTCGGAATCTTTTTTTTTATGCATGTTCCCCGATTACTCGAAGACGGCTTGACCGATTTGATTTTTTTTTTTGTATTTGTGTTCTTTCTATGCGTCATGTTAACCACAAATAAACATATTTTCTTTCTTTTTTGGTTTCATTATTGAATGAATCTAACATTCAAGATACAACATCTTCCAATACGTAGGTACCCGCGCGGTTGATTTCGGTCACTCAAAAGAAAGGTCCTGAGTCCCAACAGTGCAAGTGGGAGCATAAAGGTGGGTACTGACCGGTTACGGGCCCTAATGTACCATTCGCAGCGAGCATGTTACGTTACGCCGTGTTCTAAAATCCTTGTAACATGCTCGTTTCGAACTCTTTGATCGCCCGTGCCACTTGTAGTCAAGATGTCGAACGACGAAGTTGTGTTGGGATCTTTGATTTTACTCAATTATTGTATAAGTAGGTAATCCAAATTACGAAGAATTATTGTTATTTCTTCTAGTCGCTTCCAATATACTTAGTACGAGTTAATAGGGTCCTAAAACAATTGTAGCCGAAACAAAAAACAAATTCGGTGTTACCAGTCACAAGTTAGACACGCCGGGGACTGTTTAGTACCAGTAATAAAATATCATACTGTAAAGGAACTTAAAAATACGCCCTGGACCTGTGTTGCATATACATATGTACAGTCAACAAAAAAAAAAATAATAGAAAACAAACAGCTCATTTAAGAAATTAAATTTTATTCGAGTACATCCATCGGTTTCTTACTAAACTTCAACTATATCCGACGATCCTGCATACTTTTCTTTCTTTTGTTGACTGTACATAAGGCTCGAAGTACCTAGAATCGACGCTTCTGCCACATGTGCTCGAGATGACTCGCTGCGACGTACTTACTAACTGAAGCGCGTAACACTCAAAGGATTCGCTAAAAAATCTACAGCGGGGTGGGAGCACTCGCAGCGAGGAACGAGCTGCTCGTTGTGCCTTGTTTCCCCGTACTGACTGCACGAACGCTCGTGTAACACGTTACATTACGCCCCGTAACGCCGGTCAGTACCCGCCCTTACAGGCTTAGTATACAGGGTGGCAGAGATCCCTAGAGAGTCTAGAAGCATGTGCATATTTCATGGTTTTAGTTTGCGCGTCAATGAGAGACATTGTATAATAAGCATAATTATAATTATTGTTTTCACTGTTGGTACTCAGGACTTCCTTTTTGAGTGATCCATTAACACCAATCCTTGATCGTAACCCATAGTCTCCTGTACATCACTTCATTGTTGACCTTTTTTTTGGTCACAAATTTTTGTTTGAATACTTTTTGTTTATGAGAATTCGGTTTCGTTCTTCCCTGAGCTACTTGTCTTTTATGGCAGCGTGTCGTTAGATCTATGAAAATAAAAATTAATTATTTGGTAAGCGCATCACTTGAGAACGGCTGGACAGATTTGGTTAATATTTTTAATCTTCTTAATTGTCCGAATAAGGTTTTTAGGGAAAGAAAAAATGGAAAAGTTTCCCGGAATATTGGAAAATTCGGGAAAAACTGAAAGTGTTTTTTTCTATTGATAGAAATTTGGACAGGACGCTATTACGTCTGTCGGGTCAGCTGTATACTAATATAAATGCATATGATACTCATACTCATGATACTCATACTCATGTATATGCATAGTGATACTCCAGATCATAATATTACCTATCAAGATTCCCGTATGAATTTGAGCTTACAACACTGTGGTTGAACCGGCTTTGAGTGGCAACACCATGTCTGATTGGATTTCTCATTACTGCTGATCATGTATGCATGATCAGCACGTATATGATCTACACATACATAATAATAATACATTATGTTTACAAAGTCAGTCAAAGTTCTCAGTCAAGATTATATCTGATATTAGATGTGTCTCTTGCGCAAATTCGTGGATTTGACAGCTGTCAGAGTTAGCGTGTGACAGGGCATTGCTCATTATCCATTCTGTTTACTGTTCATTCAATAAAAGTGAATTGATATATAATTAATTAATGCACTGCCTCGTAGGTCTAGGACTCGCAAGGGCGATTGCTGTTCGTGGGGTCCTAGGTTCAATCCCAGGTTTGGGTAAAGTTTCATTGGTTTTTTCAACTGAGAATTAGTAGCCCGGACTCTGGAGCTGTGTCCAATTAAACTTATAAAGCTTGCCTTTTATTGCATAAGAGTTAAACTTGTCTGGTAAAATGTGCGTTTGCTGAACAACACTTCTTGTCTACCCCTTCGGTTACCTTAATACAGGCGTGATGGTTTGTTAATTAACCAGTTGTAGTAGTGTAGTGTAGTGTACTGTTCAGTGCAGTGTGCACCGCAACGGTATTACAGGAAGAGACTTTATTAGTCCCGGAACATGTCAAAGGCGTTGCACGTAAGATGCATTGGTGCGCTCTCGTGGAGATCCCGGAACCGTCTCTTGTTGTCCGTGGTACCGGCTAAGGATTAGTCAATCTTAGTTACGACATCCCTCCTATAGCATAACTGACTATATTTACTTTGTACAAGTGCGCGCGTTTTGGACGAACTAGTTATCCTATAAATATTACACATAAATGTAAACATAAGTACATGTCAACAAGGTCGACATGCTGAACGCAGAAGTAAGTAGGTACAGCCCTAAATCCATCTGATACGCGAACAAACTCGATACTCGCTACAATTTGCGCGAAAAATCTCGCACTCCTTACTTTTATTACTTTTTTATAGTTTTTCTGAGTTAAAGCTTTCTGTTACACTTTAAAACTACTCGGACTTTGTTGTCCAAGTTCTCCTTCGCACATTAAACTCTAACTATTCATAGAACTGCACTCGATAGATTTTTTTCTTTTCTTCTTTCATAGTTTAAACTGATTGCTAATTTAAGTCTAGCGATGAAAGGCTAACAATCCCTTAATGGACCTTTACTTTAAACTTCTTTAATGAATATAAATAGATAGACTTCAATTTTCAATAATAATTTGAGACAGTAAATTGGGAAATACGATAAAAATAACGAAGGAAAAGTTCGTAATCAAATTTTAACTTCGTAAAACTTTGCAACTTCTTTGCATACTTGGATTTGTAATCCAAATATAAAGAATTCGGTGCGAAAAGTTAAAGTTTGTTGTGTTTTACACAGATATGCTAAAACGTTTCATTATTTATCACGCTACTACAAACAAATTCAAGCAACTACAAAGTATAAATGATTAAAATTTAAAATTACACTAATCAAATCTGCATAACGAATAACTAGAATCATTCTAACCGAGCCACACCATAAATCTCAATGACTATCTAAAAAAAACCCTTTTAAAAAAGCCCATACGTCAAACCCCGTTCCCGCCGTACGCAATTTTTTCCCTCCACTGAAATATAGCCGAAGCAGCCAACTAACGTCTATTTTGTCAACAGAACAATGGCAAACAAAGCTCGGCATTTAGCTAGCCTTCGCTGGGACATGTCGTGACAAGGACAGGCGGGTAACAAGATAAGTAGGATGTCCTGCACGCGAGCCGTCCACCCTAATCCTACGACGCGCGACGCAGCGCCACGATCCTGTTCAGAACTTCAGATCGGCTTTACGATGCCTCCACTTGTCAAAACAGTCATCTTAAGACAGTAAATTTAATGTTTTGGTAGTGAATTGTGTTTTCATTAGTGTTATAAGTTATTGGGATGGAGTGTCTGTTGATATTTTAACAAATAGGTCCCAAAATGGTTTTTCGGTTGTTACATTGGAAAGTAATCTGTGTAGTGATGATAACGTCATGATGAGAGGCCGTCTTTTGCAAGAGGTCGTTCTTAGTTAATACTAGCTGCGCCCCGCGGTTTCACCCGCATAAGTTTCGATCCCGTAAGAATGTTGCGATAAAAAGTATCCTATGTGTTATTCCTGGTTATAAACTATGTGTCTGCCAAATTTCATCCAAACCAGTTCAGTAGTTTTTGCGTGAAGAAGTAGCAAACACACTCACAATCTTTCGCCTTTATAATATTACTAGCTGCGCCCCGCGGTTTCACCCGCGTAAGTGTCGATCCTGTGGGAATATCGGGATAAAAAGTGACCTATATGTTAATATAGGGTGTCAGCTACCTCCATACAAAATTTTATCAAAATTAGTCCAGCACTTTGAGCGTGAAGAAGTAGCAAACATATAAACACTTGCTAACAATGTCGTACACCCATCTAGCCGCCGGACGATCGACACTTCTTCTCCCAGTCCTTGGACGTCATTCGGTCACTGCCTTACTCTTTACCAAAAGCTTCAAAACAAAAAAACTAATACACAGATTATGAAAACAAACAGAGCTTTATCTGGAAGTTCAAGAAAGTCAAACCACAAAGTATCTAATTAATTCCAAGCATGGACGTAATATATAGAGTTACTTCTATATATTACGTCCATGATTCCAAGTTTATTTCAAATTGACATAAAACCAGAAATACTCGAACTTCAGCCTATATTGTAACCATAACTTCTTGTAGATTAATTAATCAGTCTCTTCAAAATAAAGAATTATTAATTTCCCAGTTACTTAATTATATTTGTCGCGAGTTCACGTAAAAGCCTCGGTACACTCGTTTATACTTAAATGCCTCAAACTTTGTTTTCCTGTTTCCACAGGGTTTGTAAGTAATTATATTTGACAGCAGAAAATCAAAGGAAAATATTTGTTGTTTGCTGATGACTCTAGTTTTTAGGATGGTTCAGCAGCTTTACATGGTTTAGTAGTATAGCTTTTTCCAATGCAAAAAAAGTATCGTGCAACGTTATTTTTCTTTCATCAAAATGATGAAACAAATTTTAGCGAAACGTCTATTTTTAACACCCCAGTAACCGAGTAAGGTGTTATATTAAGGCTTAGTATGTTCGGGAGGGAATGAATAATAAAAATATTTGCACAATCCGTGGATTATAAGGGTAGCCTCGAGCTAACCAAGATTAATAATAAGTTAATATCAATCCCAAAGCCAAACTCTCACCTCTGTACTGTAATAAGAGAAGTGAAGTGTACCCATGACGGCTTCGCATCTCTTGAAAGTGATTGTTATTTCACAACACTCCACAATCTTTGAACAAAGAGCAATCGAAAGCAATTTAAATTCAAGACCCTACGCGACCGCTATTATTTACACAACGGCACTACACTATCCTTAAATCTGTATAAATATTCATGAAACTGTTTTATAAGGAGACCCTTGCTCTCTTTAGCAACGTAAACGAAAGTTGAGTGACTTTCTAGTATGCCTTCTGTACGTACAGCGCGGCGTACTCTCGCTTACCACCGCGCCGTATCACGCGCAACTTATGAACTGTTTTAGCATAATATATTAACGTTAGGTATTACGATTTTCCACAAGTGTGCTCTTTGGTTACAACATTCACTTGAAAAGGCGTGACTTAAGTGCTGTTTTGAGAGGTTTCTCCCCTAATTGAAATGTAAATCTCTGTGAATTTGTAGAAAGCGCTTTTTATTCATTTAAGACGCTTACTTTTGTTGTACTGACTACATAGTCTACTGCAGCTGTCTAATCTGGTGTTGAATCAAATTCGTTTTCTAATTTAATGTATTTAGATGATTTTAATTGTTTTGTTTGCAGAATCAGTGTGTTGGAGTTTAAAATACGGTTTCGTGTAGTTATGTTCTTAAATATTCGGTTCGTTGTTGATAAAATTAGTAAGAGAATAACATTTAAGTTGGAGCTACATTTAACTGGGTGTCAGGGTGTGCACATGAGACCGCAGATGACGAGGGTCCCATGTCAGATTGTTTGCGTTGGAAAACAAAATTTTAATATCTTCGCTGTCTACATAGGCTTACCTATTCTAAATTTGCTTTACAAGTTATTGAATAACGTTACAAAGTTTTGGACGTTTAGTGAATTATATACGGGCTTAAAATTAAAAACATCAGTTGTTAAATACTTTTCATTCATTTTAGTTCTGTATTTAGGGTATGTAATTTCGGACCTTGTGGTTTTCGTCCACGTCTTTGTAATTGCTTTCCTTTGAATACTACCTACTCTCATTTTCTGCATTTAAGTTTTTATTTCATTCAAGTGGTTAAATAACGAGAGTATAATGTAAAGAAGATCTTTACATAAAAAAATCAAACTCGCATCAAATAATAATAATAATAAAAAAACAAAAAAAAATATGTAAAATCGATATCCGTGTGTAAAATAATAATAATAATAATTTATTCATAAGTTCACGTAATTATAAATTACATAGAAAAAAATGCTTAATGCTTAATGCTTGCTTTTGCTTATGCTTGCTGCTTTGCTTTATTAACTGCTTATGTATAACGTTCAAAAGACAGCAACAGGCTAAATGATGGATTATCTCAGATTAGTATTCTCCATCAACACGGGTATAATCAACCCGACAATAATAGTGTAACCAATGATCGTAAAGTCGAAAACCGAACAGCTTGTTAGGCTACCCGGAGGTGATGATTAGCGCTCCCTACACCACTTGGCTGTCCAGTCACGTAACCTCCAATCTGCTTAGCGGGACACCTTTGTGTCGACCCTTTTATTTGGATCGCAAAGCCTTTAGATACACAGAAACTGATTCAAAGATAAACACTACCGAGTCGTTAGCAAGATATACAAACCTCCTTTTAAAGTTTATTTACCTATATTGAACAGTTCGATAAAGGAATTGAATTCAGGTCGAAGATCTCATAACAAGTACTTTCCCGGTCTATACTTAGTTCAAGAACCGTTTATCACATTGTGACATAGTTCCAGTAAGTGATCTATAAAGTATCGACTGACAATGACAAACACTACTCATAATTCATAACAAAATTACGAGGACGATTCATCCCCAAAGTTGGCAGAGTACCTACTTCGCAGCTTATCATCGAGGGACAAAATTGCTTCAGTTGAACAAAGTAATCGTCGAGGTATCTGAATGAATAATGAGAATGGTTAGTTTAAACGAGTTATTCGTATAGTTGGAATCACACTCGTACTAATCTCTAGCATCAATTATGAACTGAATACGAATGTAACAACCGATGAAACCGTTGGGGTGTGACAAACGATCATTAAAATACGGGATCAGACGGGATTTGGGCGAGATCCATCAGAAATTAATATTTGAGACGTCAGCTGCTCCACACCTGGAAATTGTCTAATAAAGCCGCCTTATGAACTCGGCTTTTATAAACTTTGTGCGTCTACAGCATTTTAAGTGCCTTATCTCTACCGAGAGGGAAAAAGTTTACGCGGTTTACATCCTTTGTTACGCGCCCACATCATTTTTAAGCAGATTGATGAGCTTGTGGAGAAATTATTATGGTTTAAGACACCTATTAAAACACGCGTCGATATTTTGGAGTTTGTTAAGTGAGCCTTTACAGCTACGTACGCCCTTTGCCCAGTATAAAACTAAGTAAACAAATAAATAAAACCAAGAAACAATTTCCCGCCGTCTTAAAATCTTTTCACGGCCAACAGTGTCTACTTCCGAGACCCCATGTGTTGGGGAATATGTACTGAAATTGCTCGAAGGGTTCCGTCAGTGTTGCAGTTTCTCTTTACAAATTTCTTGGAGAATATTATAAGACGCCCGAGGGTGGCAGATCCACCGGGCTGCAGAGGACCGTTGAACTTTGCAGCTCTTTGTGAAATTGCACACTCTACTTTGGTTTTTTTAACCACACATTTTAAATATTATTCTACATCGTCTTGTGGAACTTTATTTTCCTTTATTAAATGAAATCTAAATGGATATGATGTAACAAAATGTTATTTTTCCACCAAAAATAGTCTCGGCTCTATGCCAAGATTCTTTTTACAAAGGATTTAGCAAATACGTCAGTTCGCGTTTTACCTTTAGTCTGTCAGAGTTGAGAAAGCGAAGTTATTCGCAGCGATAGTTTATCATGATTTTCCAGAAAGCAAGTACAATGGATTTAACTGTCATAAATCGCTCATTGGTCGGGACTGTGATTAGAGGGAATCAGGAACGCGCTACAGTCAGTTCAGTGGAGCTCAAGGTATCCTTTAACTTTAGTCGAATTGTAAATTTGATAAGCATTCTGCTTTAGAGCGTTTATTACAAACTAGCTGTCACCGCGACTTCGTTCGCGTGGATGTCGCAGAACAATCCTGTGTCTCTTTTATTTTTCTAACATAAAAGTAAAGTCTAAGTTAAAACAGAGCGAATAGTTGAAGTTAAACTAAGTTATAGCATGTGAAAGGCCTGTCAAAATCGGTTCACCCATTTCTTAGAATAACCGGTACAAACAAAAATGTAAAAAATTGTGTTTTTGTTATGTGTACCGTATATACTTTCATATGCATTTAGTTAAAAACTGTTATTTTGACATTACGAACAGACACTTCAATTTGATTTACCTATTTGTATAGATACGTGGAAATAATTTTGTCATATTTATAAATAATGTATAGTTATAACAAACTTTCCAATTTCCTAACAAATCACAGTAGTATCGAAATATACACGAAAGCAAAAAGTCTATTGTTTTAGACAGAGGACATCCTTTGTACATTTGAACGTGTGTTTGTTTAACAACGTATGAACCCAAAATAAGCTTGACTAAAGTGGTTGTATTTCTTATCTTGAACCTAAAACAACAGAGAAACTACAGGAAGGATAACCTTATTCACTCGAGATATATTTACGAAAGTAGGTACTGACATACAGTACCTACCTAGGAGGGTAGGTGGGTATATATAAAATACGAGATAAAGTAAATGATTAACGAGATATCATATTGGATGAGTCGATCAGCCAAGGGTAAGCGGCTTACTTAAAGTATTATTTGGTATATCTGGAATTATAAATAGCATTTCTTTTTTTCAAGTTAGCTGGTTGTGAATTTTTACTTAGGTTTTTTTTCAGGTTTATGTCCGTTTGTCCTCTCACTGAGAGGAGGCTAGTGTCCCAGCAGTGGGAACATTAAAGGCTGATTGTGATGTCCAGTTGTGGACTGCGATGGGTGGTTTTAATGAAGTTGACTCTTAACGGGGAAGCGCCATAGTAACCCGCGAAATTCAAATTTTCTTACGTTTTTTGCAATTTGCAGCTCTCTTTCAGGTTGTATGTTGAACAAAATAAGGTTCGCGACCGTAACAAGTATGTATTTACAGAATTATGATCAACAAAATCATCAATACTCTAAGTTCATATAACTTTAATGAATGACTATTTCATGAAATAACAATCAATAGGATTATACACATTACACACGAAACTAACACTATTTACAGATGAAATTCACGTTTGTTAGAACCACTGCCAAATATTATAAAGCTTGTCTTTTGTTATACCCCTGAATCAAATCATCATAATACCTAGAAAAAACAAAATTCAGTTCTCCGATAAAGGTTTATTTATCTCCCAATGAAATCTATCACATCAGTTACGTAGGTATACTATATATACCTTCGTATGTACATATATTATAGTGAATAACAGATCGTAAAGCTTCTTAAACTCGCAGGGGTACGATTAATGAACCAATAATTATTCGCTAAGGGCTTTACCCTGTACGCACTTTGTCTCTCTATATGTATGTATGTCTAGAACTAGATATTTAGGTATGTTCAGACCACATTATTCACTAATAGCATATGAAAGCCTGTTGACAGAGTTTGGTTTTGAATTTCAGGACTGGTTTTAGGCCATTGAGGCAAACGCTAGATTTTTAGTGACGGTCTTTCGGTTGTTAATTATTATGTCGTAGGTTTATCATCTGTGGGTATGTAAATAGCCCCCACGAGAAAAAAATGTTTTGTAATCTAACTACAAAACGGTTTTCGGATTTTTTGCTACATGACATTGCTTCTTGCCATAGGTTTTGATTCCAGAACATAAACACCCGTATCTTTTGATTGCGTTGACTTAGAAGTTTGACTTTTTCACTGCTTCAAAGGATTGCAGTCCTGAGTATTTGATATTAATTTCAACTTGATAACTCCACGCGCTCCTGAGAAAAAGGGTCTTGACCGACGGACAGACAGACTGACAACGAAGTGGTCTTATAAGGGTTCCGTTTTTCCTTTTGAGGTACGGAACCCTAAAAAGGTCAATCTCCAAATAAAATAAAGTCCAAAGTAAAATTCTCTAACGAAGTTTATGGGTAGTAAAACTGTGTGCGTGACTAATGAATTTAATGACTCTTGTGTCGCCTGTGAAAAAACAACATTAAAAACGAATTCTGATAAACATCTGTGTTGTAAGTTTCTATTCTTTTCTGTGCCTGCTGATTTCTTTTGGATATTGTACACATTAAGTTGTTTTTTGATGGAAACACTCTGATATTATATGAAGAAGGATAAGAATGGGGATACCCTATAAAATAGTTCAGTTACAACATTGCAAAGTTGTCAAATAAGCTTCTGTAGTGTCGAGATTTACATGATCATTAGCAGTAGCTCAATGTGGGTTCTTTCCTCAAAATACCATTTCAGACAACAATTTACAAATGATAAATAAATGATAAATGATTTTATTTTTGTAAGTAGGTTTGTACAAACACTTTACACGTCAATCATGTTTTTTTAAACTAGATGAAGTCGGCGTTTCCTATCTGACTACTCTGAGACGAAAGGCAGAAACAAACTCAGAGGTCACAGTCTCTTTTAAAGTCCAGACATAATCTTGGTCAGGTTATATGAAGACCATGTAGATCGATGTCTGACGTGGTCTTTTGAGGAAAGAACCACACAGATTGAGAGGACCTGTCCAGTCAGTGCACGCATTTGTCAGAAATCGTACAGCTCAACTCAAGACTTAAGGAGCTCAACGATTCGACGAACAATGGTCTTCACATGATCAGGGGGCCTAAAAAGGCCACTTTGGCAGAATCATAAAACGATAACATAATGGACAGTTAACTGATAAGTTAATCGTATCAAATCCCATTGGTGAAGCATTTTTCAGTTATTTTTTTTTTCTGTGCTAAAATACCAATCAATCCAATCCCAATCTCTTTGATTGTACCTACGTAAAAAAAAAAGAAAAACACGGACTGTCTTCGCCATATTATCATTCATAATGTTATCTTTTTATGATTCTCCAAAGTGGCGTTTTTAGGCCCCTGACCAAGATTATGTCTGGACTATGAAAGAGACTTTGACTCTCTGAGTTTGTTTCGGCGACGCCGACCTCATCTATAGTTTTTGAAATATAATTGACGTGTAAAAAGTGTTTGTACGAATCAACTTATAGAAATAATATCATTTAAATAGTAATGATGTTGGACCCTGGAACGAAATCAAACAGGTTAGTCATGGTGATAATATTGTGGATCTAAATCATTGACTAGCAGTCAAAATAACTACGGGACATACTGTGTTGCTAGGTATATATGGCAAAGAAATGGGTAGATCTCTCTGGATAAAGAAGAATCCGAGGATCTCTTCTTTGCTAAAAGTTCTTCACCAGGCAAGTCAAAAGAAGGGTCTAACGGGCTACGTACAGCAGCTTGTAACACTTGTGGTTTAGTAAAAACAACATACGGTGTTTTTACTGAACTACGACCATTCGAACTTAAACCTAATCAAACCCAGAGGACTAACGCTAACGAAACACAGAAACAAAGCCAAGAATCCCTCCCAAACATTATGTGCCGTGTTAACCCAAAACAAACGGTAATATTTCCAAAAGTCAACATTTAGCGCAGTGTAAGGGCGCATCCACACGAGTGCGATTTTTTTCAGTGCGACACCTCAGAGACTTTGGAATGAATACTTTATGACTCTTCTTATAAGGTTCATATTCTTAATGCTCAAGCACGCCGTGCATGGTCAGCATCCGAATAGGATCCGCGAAAACATAAGTACCTTGCGTACGTAATAATTATGTGCGTTATGATAAGAAGCATAGAGGTGACTGAAAGATGCGAACGCGATTCATAGACTGCTGAGCGCGAACTCATGTCATATGTACGCGCCCTAAACGTGTGAGCTGCGACATGCAAGCAGCGCGTGCATCCACTGCTATCATGCAAATGAACACAATACATGTAAGCGAATATTCATGAGCTTGTAAAGCCGAGGGTAGGTTACGTTCTGCGGTACCAACAGCTTCTCAATAACATGAAGCTGTTTAGTTTACTTGACTGTTGACTCCAATATTCTGGGACCTATTCAATCGAGTTTCCTTTCCGTAATAACGTTGTGGGAAAATCAATATCGCTTTATCTTGTGGTTCCTGGAAAAAGGCCACCCCATTACCAAAACGTGGTTGTCGTAAAAAACAATGCATGGGTTTCGAGGAATCGTCGAAGGGATAAAATCATAAAATCTTGAGTAATGTAAGCCCAGGTTCGAGTGGGGGCGTTTTTAACGCGGTGATTTTTTTTTCGCGCACTGGGGTTTCAACGCTGTGCTTAGTACCAGCCATGAAAATCCAACAGTGTCTTTCTTTTGTGTTGGATTCTCAATGCTCGGCTCAACACCGAGAGTTGATGAATACAGTGCGCGATAAAATCACGCCGCGATATTTTTACGTCAGTGCGAACGTGGACTAAGACAGGACTATATTACAGCAGTGAGCAGTGGTGGCCAAGTGGTAACTGCCGCGACTTACGAGTTGTAGGTCATAGGTTCGAACCCAGACAGGCGCTTTACTTTATGTAAATTATTTCATCACCACTGCTCCCAAAACGGTGAAGGAAAACATCGTGAGGAAACCGGCATGTCCTAGAACCAAAAATTCGAGGACATGTGACATCTGCCAACCCGCACTGGGCCCGCGTGGTGGATTATGGATTATGGTCTGTGTCTCAGCAGTGGGAACATTATAGGCTGATTATGTATATTACAGCATCATTGATAATACAACTGTGATAAGTTTATAACCGATCAGTCTGCTAGATCTGGTAACAATATTAATTTTCCTTAGATTGTCTATTTCAAGCGTTGCGTTGCAAGGCCTCCCACAAGGTGGTCCGACGACCTTGTGAAGGCCGCAGGAACCCGTTGGATGCGAGAAGGACAGACCCGGTCGAAGTGGAGGTGCTTGGGAGAGGACTATGTCCAGCAGTGGACGTCTTTCAGCTGAAATGATGATGATGATGTGTATTTCTGGAGTAATTTAGAGAGAAACAAAACTTACAAGATAGACAGAATATTCTTTATTATGTACACCATAAAAATTATAGATATAAATGTAGAAATTTTACAAGGGGTGACACAATGGGCAGTCTTATCGCTAAAAGCGATCTTTTCAAGACAGCCTTTGGATTGAGGAGAGACAATACTGAAGGTAGTCTGTAGTGTACCATTTATGTATACAATAAATACATACATGGTACCTGAAACATATTATACTTATCTATAAAAATATACAATAATAATCAACAAAAAACAAATACAATAATAACAAGCTTATCATTCACGTTAGATATAAATATCAAATTATGTCTACAAACTAATTTCATAGAAAGGATTAATGTGAGTACGACACAATAGGGTAGATTTGTTATTTCGTAGAACAAAGTTATTTTCGTTTCAATTTATGTAATGGAACGTCCTTAGTGAAACCCACTAGAATTCTATAACAAAAAGTAAACACTAGCGGAATGGACCGTTTTCTTTTATTCTATGAGACTGACAAAATATCTGGAAGGGTAAGTTTATTTAACGAGGTTCATTTTTAGGGTCCCGTACCTTAAAGTGAAAATAACAGAACCCTTATAGCCATGAATACTTTTCTCAAGAACAGTCAAAATTTATTTGAAGTCGGTATCAAATTCAAAATCCAGTCATTTATTCAAGCTAGAGTGCGCGCAATACAAGGCAGACTCGTTTTGCGCGCGGCCGAAATCGGAAATAATCTTGACGTTTTATATCAGGTGTCAAGAGAGTGTGCTGTGTTCCGTGTTTTCCAAAGTAAATAATCGCTGTCATTATGCCGAAACTAATTACAAGTGCTAGCAGGGATATCATTTTGACTGTCAAACGTCGCGCGCAGACTTATCTTGCGCGCACTCTGGGCTGAGAATAGGCTGTCTTACTAACGGGTGTCGTATTACCCAGTAAGTAACTGGGTTGTGGAGATCAGATAAGCAGCTGCTCCATGTAAAATACTGGTATTCAGCTGCATCCGGTTAGACTGGAAGCTGACCCCAACATAGTTCCGAAAAGGCTAGGCGGATGACGACTCTAAGCTGAAAATCAGCTTTTTAAACGTCAAAATTTTACATAAGACACAACATCCAAAACTTCCGCCAATGTAAGTCAGTCAGAGTAATTGTTGTATACTGCCTGTAGGTACTTCCGTTGACCTTTCTTTTTTACGTTGGGACGTCCACTTTGTTATTTGCTACAAAAGGCCATAGAAAAGAATACAAAGCATAACATATAGTTATTTTTTTTACGGCACCATATTAAAACTTGTAGGTAAATGCAGACAGGACCTCGGTCAGCGAGACCAACTCGCACTTGCCCAGTTTTTTTCGTCTGCTCATGGTTATTTTACAAGTAGGGATCAATCCTTTTTATATGAGATTTGTCAGGATTTAGCTATTCGACTTGGAAGGGTAATATCTATTTCTCTTTCGTCCCAGGTTAGGTAGCTGTTCGAATGGTTGAGAAAGGCTTGACATAGCTTGAAGAATGAGCATTGTTCATAATTATAATTAGGTATGTATTACCTACCTACCAAGTGCTACTAGTACTAGTACTACTACTATACGTGGATTTTATTCCATTAAAATGAAAGCTAAGTATTATGAAAAGATTCACATTGCTTAAACAGGGTTATTTTAGATTGGCTAAACTCCGCTGACGTCATCATCATCATCATCATTTCAGCCGAAATGCGTCCAATGCTGGACATAGGCCTCCCCCAAGCACATCCACTTCGACCGGTTCTGTACTTCACACATCCAACGGGTTCCTATGGCTTCACAAGGTCGTCGTCCCACCTTGTGGGAGGCCTTCCAACGCTACGCCCACTGCCATTAAACTTTGGTAATTCTTCGGGCTATGTCGGTTACCTTGGTTCTCCTGCGGATCACTTCATTTCTGATTCGATCATGCAGGGAAACTCCAACCATAGCCCTCTCCATTGCCCTTTGGGTAACTAAACATGAATATAATTAATTTGATATTTTTCTCCTTGGAATTCTATCGCCGCTGTTTGTGTTGTTACTCGTATGATCTGAGAAAAACTGTTTTCTTATATTTTATCATGTTAAGGTATCGATACCCATCACATCTGTGAAAATTACCCAATAAAAGAAACAGTATTTTTAGGGTTCCGTATCCAAAGGGTAAAAACGGGACCCTATTACTAAGACTTTGCTGTCTGTCCGTCTGTCCGTCCGTCCGTCCGTCCGTCTGTCTATCACCAGGCTGTATCTCAAGAACCGCGATAGCTAAACAGTTGAAATTTTCACAAATTATGTATTTCTGTTGCCGCTATAATAACAAATACTAAAAACAAAATAAAATAAATATTTAAGGGGCCTCCCATACAACAAACGTGTTTTTTGGTACGGAACCCTTCGTGTGCGAGTCCGACTCGCACTTGGCCAGATTTTTTTTAAACTGACATTTAAAGTGACTACAATAATGGCGGCCACACCCTATAACAACATCAAATTAATTTATTACCTATTTGTCTTTATCATGTTTAGTTATCGATTCCCATCGCGTCTGCAGAGTTTAGGTAGCCAATTTAAAATAACCCTGTATAGTCTTGGTTGCCCAATTCCATTTACGTAAATGACGTGTTAGGTTTCCGAATTCCGGTAAAGTCATTCGGATACCCGAACGCGGGTTAACCCCGAGTGTTATTGCGCCTTCAATATTGCTATTGCAAATTGACGCTGCTGCCGGTTAATCTGTCTCCAAATGTTCTGGATTTGCAATTTTTGACAAAAATACGCCGTCTGCAGTGAGGGTACTTATCCAAAAGCAATTAAGGGGACTAATGACCTAAAGGGCGGTCACTGTCGGATTGCATAGAAAAGAAAGAGAAGCGCTATGACACAACGCTGGTAATTTATTGCAAAATATGAAGCAATTATCTATTTACAAAAAAAATATTCTTTGGACAAAAAAATTAAAACACTACTACTTTTGTTCGGGAACTTAACGACGTAACCATGTGGTGCGGGTCGTTAGGGTGGGTAAAAAGAAAGTTTTTAGAGGTATTTTCATGTTTTTTTTCTAACGAATCAAATTAGTTGTATTATGTTTTCTTCATCACCACTGCTCTCAAAACGGTGAAGGAAATCATCGTGAGGAAACCGGAATGTCCTAGAACCAAAAATTCGATGACATGTGACATTCACCAACCCGTACTAGGTCTGCCTGGTAGATTACAGCCCACTCCCTCACGAAGAGAGGAGGCCTGTGTTCCAGCGGTGTGATCATTATAGGCTGATTACATTATGTATTCGGACCTAATAAACTGAATTAATAAGTTGATTGAACATAATGTGACATTTCAATTACTTATATTAAAAAAAGCATTATTTTCTTTGGTGGTTGGACAGAATAAATAAAACGCTGGTGTTAGTATAAAACAAAGCACCTACAGATTTATTTTTCTATCTAAAGCATAATATTGTCATTCTAAACCCAAATCCACCCACCATTGAGGATATATAAGCTTCTTTTTCTTTTTGCCTCCTCCCATTTCGCGCCCGTCGCATTTGTAAGTATCTTTACTGTTTTAAAAAATAAAAGGAAACCTCAATTGCTGATTCAAATTGCTTCATAAGTCTTTATTTTTCTTGGGGAACATGGACATCTATTTAAATTGGCTGTTCCGTTCTACGCAGTGACGTCAATAAATAGTTCCCCTTAATCCTTTGCAAGGATATCGTGTATGTTAAGGTTCCCATCTATTAACGTTATTGAACTACTGAAGGCGAATTTTACTTGTAAACCGCGTTCAAGAGCTCATGGCGTCAATATTCCACAATAATTTTGACTCTGACAGCTCTTAGAAGTGCTGATCGTGTTCAGTTTCATTGGTGAAATCCGCACTTAGACATGTTCTCGTCTCTATCTCGCACGTGTACCTTGACAGTTGTGCGACATTGACAAGAATAACGCTAAAGCTTCGGTTTCCTAAGAAAGCGGACCATGTTCACACAATAACGGCAGTCCAAATGCCGAGTGTTTTTGATACATTAGGAGTGGTTTCACGTCCACTGACTATCGTCAAATGGCGCTAACTATCGTCAAACCAAAAAAAATCGTTGTTTCACAAAATTATGACCTTGACTTACGTCAAATAATAACTATTACGTAATCATTATTATTTAACGTACGTATGTTACGATAACCAACCGTTTGAAACAACCGGCCCTTAGTGTCAAATATTGGTAAAAATTTAACTTTGGTTTCATATGAAAGCGGTGAACGGTGACACATTAACGGCTGTCTAAATGCACAATGAGTTTTTTACATCTTAATGTCAAATACTGATGACAATTACAGATATTTATGACCACCACATGATGGAGCGGCTTTCCATGGAAACAAAAGCTTAACACATGTAAATGATGGTCTTTATAATATGATGGAAAACCGAGCTTTAATAATAAAGTAACGTTAATAGGTTTCGGCCTAAGATAAGCTTTAATAAGAATATAAGTATCTACCTATCATACCCAAGCGAAGGACAGCTAGTTAATAATTTAATGGCAATCCTTGAAAATATTTAGGTATCTATCTGTTTAACAGAAATTTAATTGTGTTTTTTCCATACTCTAGTAATGGAAGGAAAGTAATATTATATCTGAAACAAACATTTACCTACGCATCTATAAAGAGGATTAGAATAAGCTGTTTGTGATTTGATTGAATGGCTGTAATTTGTACGTAAGTAGGTACCTAAAAATAGTCTAGAAATTACTATACTTAGATATTAACCTGAATCCAGTCGGTAAAATATTTGATATTTTTTTAGATCTTATGAAATTAGGTTAAATGTTTTTACAGCATATGAAAATTATATCATATGAAAGTTATGTCAAATGAAATTAGACTATCTGTTATTATACCAAACATTACACACCCATTTAAAAGTGACGACTCGCCCGTTTCGTGCATGTAAATTAGTGCGAATAGACTAATAAGCCATCCGTTCGGCCGTTTTAGCGTGAAAGCGTAACAAACGAACATACAGACTATAATATTACTCAAGACTTAGCACAGACTCTTAAGAATCAACACGAGGCAATAAATAAAAAATAATCTCCATTATCTACCACTGTATTCTGGCTATTCCCCTTATCTCACTAAAGCACTTACAAAAGAACAGCAATATTTTGAAATAAACGATATATTCTTCCCGTAAAGCTTACATAATGCTCCTACGGGCAATTATAGGCCGTTAGAGTGCTATAATGGATCTATAGGGGAGCCAGTATCCAGTGCTGTATCTTAATTACTAACGTAGGTACTTATATAAAACCAAAAGGTCTTATCTCCACTCTCACACCTTACTAATTTCTTCTGGCAATTAATTACGTTAATACCTTACTGATCCAATTACTCATTTATCGTTTGGGGTTTTTTCTGAGCCGATTTTGGTTATGCAGTATTGATACGGTCAAACACTTACAGGAAAATAATTGAAACATACTTAAATAATTATCAATCTGCATAGGCTTTTCCCAACTATTTTGGGGTCGGCCTCCAGTTTTACCGGCTGCCAGCTGAATACCAGTATTTTACATGGAGCGACTGTCTATCTGACCTCCAGAACCCAGCTACTGGGTAACACGATACCTCTTGGTAAGACTGGTTGTCAGCTGTATAAACCCCCTGATGATATTGTCGAATCATCTGAGAGCCGTCCGCCTGGGCACGCGCTACCGTGGCCGACTTAGAAATCTCTAAATAGACTTCGAATCTAAGTCGGCCGAAGCAAAGACAATCTCTACAGGTTCACGGATAGCTGAGATCTCAAGTGCGTATGCGGCATCTCGTCACAGACGACTTCTAACAATTCTAGGTTTTCGCCGTATCTAAACTAAAATCATAGTTCATTTCTCATTCTCAAAATAATTAGCATGCTTATAATGAGCATGTGTCAATATTAAAGAAACTAATAGCAATACATGGATAGAAAGGTACTCGTGGGGAATGATATTTTCCTTCATTTCTGTATATTTTTCTGTGTGGACTTATTTTCTTTTGATATTATATTTCGCTTTCCCTTTTCGATTATTTCTCAATTGTCTATACATACTTGTTTCATCGTCTTTAAAAAAATCGACTAAGAACGTAAGGATTAATTTTTAGAAAATAACAAAACTCAACAGAATGATGAAAATGTTACACGAAAAATAAAATGTATTATATAAATTATTCACACTCGGTTGGTAATCCAGACATCGAGATAAACAACGAGTAGGTATACAAAAGAAGTGCCAAACACAATAGAGCTTTTCTCCGTCGGGTCGGCTGACAGGAGTAAAAGCGTAGACATCGCCTTTGTAGGCAGTTTACGTGCTTTGCAGTACTCGCAAGGGCATATTGGTTTACAACCCGCTATAATCCGGGCCAAGGGATTGTCTGCAACCCGATGAACAGCGTTCAATGACATCGAAAACACTCGGAAATTTCCTCCAAGTTTTCCGAGGCTCGCCTTTGTAAAACTTAGTTTGTTATGTACAAGAATTAATTTAGTCCCGGCTAATACTAAGAATATTAAGTGAAGGTTGACTTTGAAATTGGTAAGTTAACAAACTTCTAAGTACATAATCAGGAATTTTTCCACCTTGCCCTAGCTGGCTACGTGCTTACAAATTAAGTCGAGATATTGTTCTTTTTAATTCTCTTTACTTTTAATTTGTGTGAATAAGTTAGTAGGGAATTTTGAAGGCCAATTCTTTTAGTTAAAAAAAGTTTAAATTCTAGAAGCAATATTTTTTTTTATTACTCAATGGGCCCGCTCTTCACCCTGATCACGCCTGATGGTAAGTGATAGATGAGGTCTATGATGGAACGAGCGTGCCCAGAAGATGCCTGTTCACTCTTGCTTTGAAGGCAGACGGGTTAAATGTGGGATTATTAAAGCGATAATAAATGTCTAAACTTCTATGTACCAAAATTACAGGTTTTTTTGACAGATTAAGACTCTGATTTGAATGCGCATGTTCTTAAAAATATGGCAATGGCATTGGTGTCGATTCCCTTATTCACAAACTAATCTAAATTTAAGTTCAGTGCATCTTTTTCTTTCTATTTTATTAAGAAAAGGACAGAAGATAAATTTTAGTTTAGTCCTGTCAAATTAATCAGCGCTTGACACTACTCCATACAAGTTTAGACGTGATTAAATAAAATTACGTCAATTTACGTCAGGCGCTGATTAATTTGACAGGACTAAACTAAAATTTATCTTCTGTCCTTTTCTTAATGAAATAGAAAGAAAAAGATGCACTGAACTTAAATTTAGTTTAGTTTGTGAATAACAGAATCGGCACCATCATCTTTTATTTATCCAAAATCAGTACTAAGGAAAATAATATGAACTTTTTGAAATCAATAAAATCCAAAAAGATATCTAGAAAATTCACTTCGTTGCCAACAACGCTGAATTACAGGTTGCGAAAAATATATATTTTTTTATTCTGTTATGAAGTAGATCTGTGTTGTTATAAGCAATCTTTCTGAACTAGAAGTAGAGTGCCTGCAGGTATAAAACAAAATATAAACTCGCTAGCTATTCTTCGCAAGGTACTCCAAGGGTTGTTGTTCGAAATAACTCCGAACTATGATATGAAGTTGTTCGAGAATTAAACCTAAGTAAATCCCTCACATATATGTATTATGTATGTAGGTATCTTAGACAAAGAAAAGTATAGACGGCGGGTAGCGCCATTTCATTTCCACAAGAAAGGGATAAAGCATTAAGTTATTATAAGTAACGGAAAAGGATAAAGCTATACTATTTCCGTCTCTCAGTGCGTGCCCGTTTTTTCAAGGCAGCTGCGTATGTAGTCAATGTTATTTAAGTTAGTTTTTTGTCTCATGTGTGGCCACGCTACCCGATGCTCTATAGCTTTCTTACTCTAAGGTAGGTATGGACCATTTAGGATAAGATAGCATTCATTTTCTTCAAAAATATTCGTTGAAACAAATAATCCTTTTAGGCCATTATGTAATGCCTACATGTAGAGGTTATATGTTATGTAGGTATGTATCCATACTAATATTATAAATGCGAAAGTGTCTGTCTGTCTGTCTGTTACCTCTTCACTTAAACCGCTAAACCGATTTAGATGGATATAGAGATAGTTCGAGTCCCGGGAAAGGATAGTTTTTATCCCGATAATCCCACGGGATCGACACTTATGCGGGTGAATCCGTGGGGCGCTGTTAGTAGTACAATAAAGGTAGGTAGTATAGTATCATGTGTTACTGACAGTGTTCTAGGCCTACCGGGAAATACAGGCATTGTTAAACGATAATTGATGTATAAAACTATCAATTTAAACTATTATGGGCTGATTTTCCCATCACCAGTTATCTTTTATTCGAGGAATAAAATTGACGTTTGACAGTTTTTACCGACTTAACAAAAAGGAGGAGGTACTATGTTCGGGTGTTTGTATGTTTTTTTTTTTTGTATGTTTGTTCATCGAATACTCCGCCAGTTGTCGACGGATTTTCAAAATTCTTTTTTTGTTCGAAAGTAGATAGTTCTGAGGTGGTCCCATTGTCACCAAGTTAGGATCTGATGATGGGATCTTAGAGAAATCGAGGGCAACCCTAAAATTTTATAGGCTCACTTATTGTTTTTCGCATATTTTATGAAGTATCTTGTATATTTGTGTATGGTTGTCACCATCTCAGGTAGCTGGGCTGATGATGGAAGGTACAACTCCTTAACAGTAAGAAGTTACTCGAACAGGCAAGGACTGTTTTAGTAAATTGTTTTGATGTTTGATAGGGCATTTGCCACATTTGGTCTCATAATCATCAAGTCATGACCTGATGCTACAGTCAGGATAGTCTGCAGAGTACCTAACTCCTCGACAACTAACAGCAGATATATCGTGTTTAGGCTCATTGAAAAGGGCTCGATGTGTGGATAAACGTACTGTTACTGAGGAACACCGAAGACCTGATGCTGAAGCCAGGAGCATCAGAAAAAGTACAAACCTTGAAATTACAGCACCGTAGTCGTGTTTGGGCTCATTTTAAACAGGACTAATTTTATGTTCAATGCAATGTTGACATAAGTCTGGCCTGATGCTGCAGCCAGGATTATCAGCATCTAATCTAAAAACTAATAAAAGGAGAACTCCTCAACAATTAACGTCCCTGCATCGAGAAAAGGAAAATTTTATAAAAAGGCGATGGGCAAGTTGACATTAGGCTATTGTAGCTTAGATAAATTATAAATAGACCCACTAAAAAACGAGAAATAAAAACTTTTTAACAAAAAAAAACCGACTTCAAAAAAAAACTACAAACTGAAAAATAACTATAATTTCGGAAGTCGGTGGCAAAAACTAAAATACTGATCCCTAAGACACCGACTTCCGAAATTAAAGTTATTTTTCAGTTTGTAGTTTTTTTTTGAAGTCGGTTTTTTTTTGTTAAAAAGTTTTTGTATAAAATAACTGTCAAAATTTCAAAATTAATCCTGGAATAAAGTTATTAGATGATTGAAAAATCAGTTGTACAATGAAAACAAAACATACCCTCAAACCAACTTGTGCAATCGTAAAGAAAAAGTCAAACTTAATTTCAGCAACACAATAGCCAGAGTAACAGCACCAACGAAATGAAAAGCAAATCATTACTAAAATTTGAGCACACTGGAGCGTGTCTTTAATTGAAACAGGCAAGCAAGATTTGAAAGCTTACAGGTTCAAACGGACTTTCACTGAGGCCGACCTCTTGTACTGTAACGCCTTTGAGAAACACCACAACGTTGAGTGATCTGCTATCGCGCCCTCTCTTGAGCACTCACTTAAACACTCCACGGCATAGTATCAAAGGTTTCAAGTTTTCGACTCAACTCGAAGTATGGCCCTTCTTTTTAATAACTGTGACCAAAGAATCTTGCTGAATTAGTCTCGAAGTTGACGTGACAATATTTTCGTGTAGGTATTTATTTTTCGAAAACTTTGATAATCTGGTGATGATAATGATTATAGAAGTTTTCTTCAAGAATGGCAAAAGGAAAAAAAAATAGAATCAAGTGGGTCTATAGACAGGTAAGTGAAGAAAACTTCGATAATATCGTAAAAAAATCTCCAACGCTGTCTGAGGCATCTAGAGGTATATAGAGTCAACTCACTGTTCCTCACGATTAGGCTATATTCGTTAACAATCTGCATTTTCATCTAACTTTAGCCAGAACGAATATATCCCAATCAAATTCAACGGCAAAGCAACAGCAAAAACTGTTCTCAATTTACATTTCCTACCGTAGCCTCAATAAAAAGTTAGCTCGTCACTAGTGATGCGACATGTGGGATGCTTATATCGATCGCTATTAATAACAGTTTTAGCCGAAAGCTTACCCGTGCTAGGCAGTTCGCATCTCTAAAGTCGATTAACTATCGCTAATTCGAATTTAGCTCGCTGACACATTAACTCGGATGAAGAGTCAGAGCCATCTGCGAGCCAGGATTATCAAACGTGATTCTATGTAAATGCGGGTAATGAAGTTTGCCTTTTGGCTGTGAAATATGAAAATATATATAAGTACCACTTCTTACCTGGGTTTGTACGTGCTTTTTTGGGGATTTCTTTAAAAATAACTACTTAGCTTGCTATTTTGATAAACCCTGTTCAGTTATTTGCAAAATTGATATATCTATGTCAATCTAACGATGCCAGTTACAACGAGTACCTCTAATAAACTGTGTCAGGTTTTTCTCAACGCTGAGGCCTTAAAACTTTCGACGTGACCTCATTGCCAAGGCTAACGAGGTATTACAGTTATAAGTGGCTGCTAGGGCTGTTTCTCAGCATATTTCATTCAGTCCTACCTGGTATTCGTCGTAAGCATGGGAAGTTTTATGAAATAAGTAACAGTACAATTTTAATAGTGACTAAAGATATAATTTTTTTTTTGTGTACTTGCGTCGTAGACTAGGATAATTAAGGTTTCAAGTTTAGTATAAGGATTTATCGTGTAATTGAACTACCTATGGTTCAAAGATTTATGCCATACTTGATACAAATCAGTCAAGTTAATGTGCCAGAAAGTTCTACGTATAATAAAAACGAAGAAATCAAATGAAAGAACTCTCAACAAATTAATAACTTTCGATTGTGCTCTATTACATGAAATACATAAAACATAATAAGGTTTTCATTACGTCACGATAATAACGTTTTCCAACAAGCGGTAAAGGTTGAGATGTTGCAAACAAAATGTTGAGTACCTACCTCTGAATTACATACAGTGTGTTACAACACTGTATTTTGTGTTGAAGCTTGACGTATTAGGTACTTATATTGTTTGGTTGAAACGTGAAAACACGTGCCGGCTTTAACAGTTCACCATTCTGGAAACAAGCTTAAGAAATGAGCCTAATTTATCAAATCATAAGATTTTGTAACTCAGCTCAACGGGGGGCTCAGAGTAGCTGCAATATAGATAAATCATGAAGTTGTTGGGCCTCTATTATAATATTTTGTCGAGGAAAAACATTGAGCATTACAAAATAGAGTATTTTATTTCAAAATGTATTATAGAAAGCGTTGCTTTGTAAGCCGAGAGTTGCCTGGAGGAATGTGGCAGGCAGAACGATCTATGAGAAATGTTGTGGGCACAAGTTATTGCTGCATTTTCTATGAAATCTAAAGGATTAGAATTCATAGGACTTGTAAGTGTGCTTTGTTGAATGATAAATAATATTTGTGCTATCGACTTTTGTTGTGAAATTAATAACAATTCAACAATAAAACTTGAATTTTAAATACTTTATAAGTACCTACAGGGTGTAATTTGGTAATGCAATAAAAATATTTACAATAAAAAAAAAAATAAAGTACTATAATTTAAAAAGCTATAAATAATAATACGTAGGTACAAGTATAAAAAAGGTAAATTATTAGATAAGTAACAAAATAATTAAGTAAAAAATATCACTAATATCCTAACTTAAACCTATTAACTTGATTTTATCCACACTTTCCCTCTCTCGTGAGTAACGTATATAATTCATGGTCATTGTTGAACTATTGTGTCTGGTTCATGGACAGGAGATCTGTTAAATACCTACCCCCTTCCTTACTGCTGTGTTTCGACAATGCGTGGGAATTCCAGTGTCTTAGGCATCTTCGTGGCACACTCGTTCCATCATAGACCTCATCCATCGCTTTCCATCATGCGTGATCAAGGTCAAGAGCGGGCGCATTCAACACGACGACGGCACGGTTGGCGCAGTGGTTAAGCGATTGACTGCTGCGCTGCGTGTCGCGGGTTCGATTCCCGCACGGAACAAATATATGTATGACCTACAAGTAGTTGTTCTGGGTCTGGCTGTTTGTGTATGTGAGTTTAAATGTTTGTAAACGCACCCATGATACAGGAGAAAATTCCTAGTGTGGGGCAACATAAAAAAAAAAAAAAAAAACTTATTATATCAGATGAATAGTTACACACCGATTTCTTTCTTTCAGTCGTCAGTAATTTGACTTTCAAAAGAAGAAGACAAAGCGTTGTGTAACTATACAGACGCTATACAACGTTTATTAGTAAGGGGGTTACCATATATCCGTGGGGGTTACAGTATAAGTAAAAATCTTGGCCAAGTGTGAGTCATTTATGAATCGTAAAGTAACCCCTGTAATAGGACAGCTCAAAGAACATTTTTCCCTTATTTAAAATTTACACATAACAGCACGCCTGTATTCCACGAAGGCATAGGTAGAGATGCACCTATATAATAGTAAACCTACATTTCGCCAGTTATGTTTAAGTTCCATATAATAGGGATTTATTCCGGTCTGATCCCCTGAACCCCCCTCCCCTGGATGACCTGCTAGTTCTTCTTCTGTTTTAATCTCTGTCTTATCCACTTTATCTCGGTTACTCTTTTGGACAGGTAAGTATAGTCAAAAGAAAATAAACGTTTCATGTTTTACAAAATTAAATAACGTTTTTTTTTAATGCCCGTCAACTTTCATAACTTAGGAAGCAGACACTCATAACTTCTAGTTTCTATTTTCTGCACTCTTTGGCTATACCACTTCAAAATCATGGGCACTTCAAGAAACTACCTGGGCTCTCAATTTTTTTATTTATACATTCGCTGTTTGCTAGTTCTATGGTTATTTACAATTTCTCCCTCAAATACTCACAGCTTGTATGAAAGCTGCCCACATATCAAACTTCAATCAATAGGTAGGTACCATAACTAGCCTAACACATTGCATGTTGATCGCAGTAAAGCTTGGTGGTCAATAGAATTCCACTATGTTGACGTATAATGAACACGTTTATTGCGGTCACCGGACTAATGACGATCATTTTGCTCAAAGACAGGCATTTAAAGTCAGAAAAAAATATTATTTACAAATATGACTTTACAGAATTATAATCATTAGAATCAGCAATACCTACAACTCCTGAGTTAAAATTGGCATCAAATGACATGATTTTATAAAAACGTCATTCAATAGGGATTATGAACTTAGAGAGTTGTACCTATTGATGATTTTTGTGAATATCATTCTATAAATAAATATTTGTTACGACCTCGAATTATATTTTGTTCAACATAAAAACTGACACTGACCTGCAAATTGCAAAAAACGTAAGAAAATTAGAATTTCGTGGGCTACCTTGACGCTTTCGTCGTAAATAAATTGACATCCAATGTCAATTTTCCGTTATATAGTATAGAACCCATTTCATATAACTGTCAAAGAATGGCTGTTGCGATTTGATTACGAAATATAAATACGGACAACTTAAGTAGATAACAAATAATTTGCCTAACATATAATTTACCTTATTTTACCAACTGACTGGATCCGATAATGAGGACTGCGTTAATTATATTTAATTAACTCACTGTAATAGAATTTACAGGTGGATATCGAATTTGAATCAGCTAGGAAAAATCCTTTAGTTTTTTCCATAGATTTTTTCCCAAAAAATCTGGCCGAACGTAAAGGAAAAGTAGGTACCTGGAATATTATCTAAGATACAAAGCTCAAAGGAGACTTCACTTTATTCTTAGGTTTATGAGAAATCGCTTTCATAGTTTTTTAAAAGTTTTTGGTGTGTATTTTTATTTAAACGATCAATATTACCAAACCTCTTCAATAACTAAGTTTCTAAGTTAACTTAGTAAGTTACTAATTAAAGTAGTGCCAATTAATTAATAGATTCTTAGTTATAACATTTAATTCTTGCGTTTTGCACACACATTGAAGCATCGCAGAAAAATCGTCGGACAAGTAGACGGGACGAAAAATGCATGTAATACGTACGTAATTAAAAAGGAATAATCCTTGTTGGTGTTACCAAAAATACGGACTGGTTGAATCATAAAAAAATAGCACCTGGTACGTGCAATTAGCGACCTCAGTACAAAGGCGAGAGCATTTTCCTACACCGTGCAATCCGCTTATGTGAACAAATCCGCGGTTTTCACATTACACCCGTTTGTTATGCCACTAATGATATTATAAACGCAGCTTTTGCTAATCTGGCTTTAAACGCTCCTTTGCCCAAATATGAAAAGTATTTCCTTAATGTGTATGGTTTTTTGGAAAATCTTTCCGGTAATGTATGAGTTCTTCATAGAAATCTTTGAATATTAACGAGATATCATATTACAGATTGTAAATTGATTTCACCGCCATTGCAGAAGACTTATTATTGTTTTCGTTTATTTATCATAAACATCTCAAGAATCATGTCGCTCTCGTCTGGCAAACGTAATAGAAACAAACATTTTGCTTCGTCCAAAATAACATTTATTTATGCAAATGAAAGATGAAAGGGGGGGGGGAGTAATGACGGGTATTACAGCTTCATTCTAAGTATAATCAGTTTACAGTTCGAGAGTGCCCCTTTCTTAATTGCTGACGTAGGATTTAATGAAGGCGCATGAACGCGATTATTTTATAAATCTCTTTTTCTTTTAGGCTGCTTCTTTAAAACGATTAATTCGGGAAAAATTACTAAGCGGATTCGTAGCAAATAAGCTTCCCCTAATTTTGTGTAATTCCCTCAATTACTTAATTCGACCTTTGATGCTTAGCATAATCAGCCTATAATGTTCCTACTGCTGGGACACAGGTCTACTCTCTTGTGAGAGAGAGTGGGCCGTAATCCACCACGGGGGCCCAGTACGGGTTGGTAGATGTCACATGTCTTTGAATTTTTGGTGCTAGGACATGCCGATTTCCTCACGATGTTTTCCCTCACCGTTTTGAAGAAGCACCTGTCGCGGTTCAAACCTATGACCTACAACTCGTAAGTCGTGGCCGTTACCACTGGGCCACCACTGCTCTCAGTTCGAGCTTTGATACTTAGGGAAGGTGCCTAAATATAATCTCATTATGAATAAATACTGAAAAACACTCTCTTTGATTTTTGTAAAAGAAACGCGACCTCGATTTCTATAAAGATGTGTGTGATGTGTGTGTGTGTGTAGTAACAATCGTTTTACAAACATTTATTTGGCAAATGCTTTTCTCTTTACAAATGTTTCGGATGATATTTAATCATTTATAATTTAATATTTACATTCTTTTGGAAAAACTACGTTTATACAAAATATCATTATAAAATACTTTTTTAAATCAGTCACAAAGTGATCATGACGATATTGTAAGTTAATAATTATGGTAAGGGTCAGTGGGTAGTCTTAGGGGCGGAATAAAAACAAATTGGTTTACAAGTAATAATAATAAGACATAGTCGACCGAGCCCGGCTTCGCGGGGCCCCATTTCTGTCTACAGGGTTTAAAGGAACCTAACACGAAGGAGCTGATGGGGGCTCGTTCGCTCGCTCACTTAAGCCCCCCTCATCCACTTCGAACCTAGCCTGCCCGAGTCGGGGTGCCCCAAGTCCCGAGCTCGCTTCGCTCGCTCTTGGACCGAAATTTGGAAAAAATTCTCAAATAAATTAAGTAAGTAATTATCAAGCAATGCATTTTGTCAAATTTCTCAAATAAATTAACTAAGTAATTATCAAGCAATGCATTTTGTTAAACGGTATTTATGCTTTGCGTTGTTAACTTTTGAAATATTTAACACAACTAGTAACACCAGGTACTAAATGAAATGACTAACTAACTTAATGCCTATTTTTTGAGTTTAATTTTAAGGAAATTGCGTATTAATAAGTCAATATGTAAAACTTTTTTATTTCAAACGTTATTTTATGAGATAAAAATTAATTGTTTGTCAAATAGGTAATACCATATAAAAAAAAGTTTATCGGATAATTTACCGATTCACTACCAAGATTATTATCTTACTGATAAAAGCCGATGCATGAACTAATTAGAAACCCACCTAGTTAACTATCTCAAAGACCCTTGATATCAATTTAACGTCATCAGTTACCTACGCAATAAAATTGCTAAGTACGGTTCAAATTTCTTTTAAACGAAAATGTTGTGGCATTGACAAAAGGTTCTTTATAAGGTATAGATGCGACCGCTGCCGGCAAAAGGAACAAAGCGTCGAAGCCTTTGTAGTTGGAGGAACAGGCCTTTATTAAAAGCCCTCTCTACACCTTATATAACGTTTCAAAATTGACGGCACTTATTCAAGGTGTGTGTATCTTTCAGGTGAAAACACACAGTAAATTTCATCTCAAGCTCCAAGTATTTAAGCTTTTATCGTTAACGTTGTGAACACAGCTGTGTTTAGTCGTTTTTATGAGGTATAAGTGGCATAGGTATTAAAATTGTGAGGCTTTCCGGTAATTAAGTAAAACGAATGAATCCTATAACCACAGGAACACTTATTAAGTTTTTTTTAATGAATAAGTAGAAAAGTAATAATATATCATGATTCTCCTGCCTTTATCCCTATTTATTCGGGGTCGGCTCAACATTTCTTTTTCACCCATATTTCTTTACTAGCTTATGCCCGCGACTTCGTTCTCGTAAAATTTCACCCTCTTAGGGGTGGAATTTCGAAAAACCCTTTCTTAGTGGATACCTACTCTTCACAAAGAACACACCCTCCAAATTTCATGTCTCTAGGACCAGCGGTTTAGGCTGTGCGTTGATATATCAGTCAGTCAGTCCGGACTTTGAATTTTATATATCTTTCTTTTCTTTCTTTAAAAAAAAAAACAATATATATATTTAGATTAGTCTTCATCTCTGTAGTCTGTAGTAACCCCTTTCTAACCATAACATCATTCACACATTCCATCCATCGTTTCTTTGGTCTTCCCCTATTCTTCCAGCCATCGACATTTATACTCAAAACTTGCCTCATGACATTTTCATAGACAATAGGGATACTAGATAGCAACCAAATATTTTTGAATGGCAATACCAGCCTATTATCGTCTAATACAGAGAAATTAAATTGATTAAATATGACATTCGCAGGGCCAACATGGCCAGATCGCACAAGACAGGGAGGTTTGGAAGGAAAAAGGGGAGGCCTTTGCCCAGCAGTGGGACACAAAATAGGCTAACAAAAATAAAATATATCACATTGGAATGACTTTTAGACATCATTATAAAAAAAATAAGCTAAATGAGGTTGGCGTGTACTCTGAGAAGAAAGACCGAAACAAACTCGAGGTCACAGTCTCTTTTAGAAGGCACGAGCATTGATTTTGATTTAGCATTTCAAGCTTTTTCTTCTATTAACTACTAGCTGGGCCCTGCGGTTTAACCCGCATACGTTTCGTTCCCGTGTAAATATCGGGATAAAAAGTAGCCTATATGTTAATTCAGGGTGTCAGCTACCTCCATACCAAATTTTATCAAAATTGGTCCAGCCGTTTGAACGTGAAGAAGTAATAAACACACACACACACCCCCACACACACACACACACACACACAAACTTTCGCCTTTATAATATTAGTGTGATAAGTTTAGGTTTCATCAAGATGTTTTTCCTGTACTTATGTCAGTAATGTCTAAGATAAAAGTACATACATACATACTCAGCCTATAATGTTCCTACTGCTGGGACACAGGTCTCCTATCTGTAGAGGGTGTGGGCCGTAATCCACCACGTGGGCCCAGTGCGGGTTGGTTGATGTCACGTGTCTTCGAATTTTTGGCTCTAGGACAAGCCGGTTTCCTTACGATGTTTTCCTTCACCGTTTTGAGAGCAGTGGTGATGATATAATTTTCACAAAGTAAAGCGCCTGACTGACCCCCGACTTACAACTCGTAAGTCGCGGCCGTTATTACTGCGCCACCACTGTTCCAGAAAGTAGGTAGGTACATGTGAAGTGAAAAAGCTAAATCGGTACGAACCAATGTGACTTTTTCCGGGTAAGTACCCGGATTGAAACCCACATCCTCATGCAACGGAGGCGAGGCCTTAAACTCCGAGCATTTTTAAACGTGTGTTTAAAACACTCTGAAATAAATCTTTAGAAAACAATATTAGGTAAGTATATACATACAAGCTTAAATTTCTCACAATTTTCTCCAACCCCGAATGAAATTCCTATGGCTCAAATTATGTATCAAACTTGAAACTTTAATATGCCACGGGTACCTGGCGTTTAATAATTCAAGCCGCAAAATAACTTTGTTAAATAAATAATAGGTTTATTTAATACTCGGAGCGCAACCGTCAATGCCAACCTCTGGTTAATATGCAGCAAAGGGTTTCTGTGAGAGATTCACTAGTTAAGCAATTTTCAGTTGCTTACCCCTGCAATCTGTGCTTCGAAGTCCGTTACCCCAGAACAAAATGATGTAAACATCTACGTATAGCGATGTTTCGCGAGTCTTACAAAGGAATTTAACTTCTTGGACTTGTTCACAACGGATTGGAATTCATAACGTATAATTAAAAGAGATATAATTCAGGTATTATCAAAGCCGCGCAATTTTTTACCCCTTCTTTCCAAAAAAAATTAATACTAAGTAGCAGTTTTTTTTTTGTGGATGGGAAATCATCAAATGACCCCTCCCGCTCTGGGTGGAGCGGAAGGGAGTGTCAGACTCTTACTGACTAAAACCCACCCGTGTTCCTTACTTAGCCCTTTATGTTCCGGGTCAGCGGTAACCCTTTCGGACAATCCCGCTGACCCGGACAATCCCGCTGACCCGGGAGATTTTACGCTTGGAGGTCGAAAAAAAAATAGTATACGAAACGTTGGTTGTAAACTAAACATTTGTCAATGGTGTTTTGGTGAACATTAGTGAACCGTTTTGGAGATTAGCCGGAACAAACAGACAGACAGACAAAAATGGTAAAGAAATCCTTCCAAACTCGCCGAAATGTCTGTACGCGCATAACTTCCGAATGACTGCACCTAATTGGATAATTATTTTTTTTGTGTTCGGTATTGCCAGGACAAGGTTTGTATGAAAGAAAATTCAAAAAAAAAAGTTGCACCCGAGCGAAGCTGCGGCGGGCCGCTAGTCTATATATATAAAATGGTAAACTGACTCACTGATTGTTGATATATCAACGCACAGTCTAAACCGCTGCTCCTAGAGACATGAAATTTGGAATTTCTTTGTGAAGAGTAGGTATCCACTAAGAAAGGGTTTTTCGAAATTCCACCCCTAAGAGGGTGAAATTTCACGCGGACGAAGTCGCGGGCAGAAGCTAATAAATTATAAATAGACACTGTGTATGTACTTTCATAAGCATTTAGTAAAAAGCTATTATTTTGACATTACAAACAGACACTTTAATTGTATTTATCTGGATAGACGTAGAGATTCTTGTGTTATGGAGACTCCAGTAAAAGAAAATGATATTGATCACTAGCAAACCTCAGAAGTTTAGTGAGTTCAACAAACTGTAACTTAAGTTATTAGAATGAGGCTACAAGTACCCACTAAGTAGATACGCTTGTGGATAAAGTGGGTTCACCACACTAGTTCAAAGATGACCTTTGACCTTATGACCTCCATTGCGAGGCGATACCGATTGATTAAAGTTAATGCAATGAAACTAACTATCAAATTAATAAATAAATTCGTTCCACCAATCAGCCTTAGTAAGATTACATAACAAAAACAAAAAAAAAAGTAGGTACTTAATCCGACTTACATCCTAAAAAAACAATATAAAAAGAATCAAGATTACTGACGAAAAATATTCGATAGGGGAAGGCAAACAAGCAAAATTAATTAACAAAATTGAAAAATTCCATTTCATTCTTTCGGCCGTGACCATTCAGGAGTGAGGACTTTTCTTACGTTATCCGTTTTCCGTCTAAGGCCCTTTGTACGTTTTTCTTGCGTGAGGTTTACGGTGTAGGCATGGTCGCCAGTGTTGTATGGATCACTATGGAAGCCTGTTGACGGACACGTTTTCTCTACGATAGCCGTGTTTACCGCGCTGTAGAAAAATCCTGTGACTGTATATATAACACGGGTCCATGGTATACGGTGACGGCGCCGTGCCGTAGTGCCGCGTCAACAAGCAAGCGTAGAAAAATCGTGTCGGTCAACAAGCTTCCATATTGATCCATACAACACTGACGACCGTACCTACACATGACGAATAAACCGTAGTTTTTCACGACAAGTAAAAAGTGAGTGTACAAAGGGCTTAGGAGTTTTGTTCGTTTCGTGCTTCTAGTTTTGACCAATGCCGTTCAATCTGGCGAACTGCCGTGTTATTGCGACAACATACCTACCTTAGGTTGTCTTCTCTGACCTTCTAGTTTTAGACATCCGTTTTAATGCGTTCTAAAATATAATGTTTGGGCCTAGCAGAAACGCGGTAGTAAACGTAACGTAAATTCGAACGGTTTTAAAATTGTAAATACGCGTTTTGCACATAATATATTTAACTTTTTTTTCTCTAGACCTAAACTCTAGTGGATGTATTTGCCAAAGGGCAAGGTGATACCTACATGTCAACGATATCGATGGTTAATAATTAATAGTTTAACAATAATGAATGAATAAATTAACGAATTCTAGAAAAAAGGACTTTATTTTGAAGCTTCCTTAACCAACTACCAAACGTAATGCTTTGGCATTAGAGATTTTTCTTAACGCCTATGTGACTCCGGTTTTGCTTCACTGGCTTAAAAGATTAATTGATCTAGTATTCATAATCGATTCTAACTGATTAATTATTATAGTCCATATACATCTCAGGTCAACAGCCTGTACCTAATACCCTAATATACCTACGGGAGGTTTCAATATAAAATTTTATCTTATGAAAATGACTATATGAGACCTTATTACGTAATTAGGTAACTTCTTCGTCCCCCTTTTTCCCAACTAGCCTGGGGTCGAATTCCAGTGTAACCAGGATGAACCGTACTAAATTTCGAAGTAATTCTCTTTGAAATATTGGGTTTGCGGATATTAAATGAGTTAAGTTTATTATGTATCGAATTTTGTGAGGTGCTTGTGACTAAGTTGTAATAGCCGCACGGGTCGATCGATCAGGTTAAGCTACGCTTGCCGCGGTTGGTCCGTGGATGGGTGACCATCTTTAAATAATTAATTCCTCCGTGCCTCGGAAAGCACGTTAAGCCGTTGGTCCCGGCTGTCATTCGTGGATCTTTGACAGTCGTTACGGGTCGCCAGAAGCCTGAAATTCTGACACGTATTACCTACCTGGTACCTAATACTGTCTAGTCAGACTCTTACTTTATGAAAACAAACGTGACGGCGCGCCCTCTCGCCAAAAGTTTCAAAATCTAACTTAACTCATCATCATCATTTCAGCCGAAAGACGTCCTCTGCTGGACATGGGCCTCCCCCAAGGAGGTGCTTGGGGGAGGTCCATGTTCAGCAGAGTCTTCGACCGGTTCTGTGCTTCTCACATCCAACGAGTTCCTGCGGCCGTCACAAGATTGTTGGTTCACCTTGTGGGAGGCCTTCCAACGTTACGTCTTCCGGTGCGCGGTCGCCACTTCAAAACTTTTCGGCCCCAGCGGCCATCTGTTGTACGAGCAATGTGCCCTGCCCAGGATCCTGCCGTTTTGCCAAAATTTCACTAACCAAACAAATTTTGGCAACCTTTTTTTATACCAATGCAATGTTTGGAATACTACGCACATTTTCCTTTGGTAAAATTTTTACTTGGCCGAATATTATTAAGGATAATGTCATTTAGGCATTTGGTCTTTAATCAAATGATTTATTACAGCAAACAATCTTTAGACAATAAACGTTTGGTCAAATGATTTGTTATGACGAAAAATATACAGGCAAAAATAAGATTTTTTGGGAATTATAAAATTAAAAAATGCAATTTTATTTTAAAATAATTTCTTTTTGGTGAAACAAGGGAGACCCGGGAATCGAACCCAAGACTTCATGTTCAACAGTAGCGCTTGCAACCACTAGACCAATGACGCAGTCTAATCTAAAATTGTTTTAATTCTTGAAAATTAAAACAATTTAACACAATTTGATTTGGAACTTAAGTAATACAAGTACAATGTATTTGAAACAAGTGTAGCTAAGTGAGCAGTTAGTAAAATTCCAAAGGGTAAAGGTCTTCAGTGACCTTCGGTAAAATGGCCATTTTACATGCTTCCCGACGCTTATCTGAAAACGGTTTTCAGCAACACACAACGATGTTATTGCTAAGGTTTTGTTTGTTTGTTTGTTGTAATTAGGGGACAGTCATAGAATGGGGGTAACGGGTGTCGGAATGATGTCATTCCATGTTAACACCGTAACGATACTGTCTATCGGGAGTTTATAGGAATGTTTCTTTTGTTTTTCCGATATCATTCTAGAGATAATAGATTCAGTTTAGATCGTATCACCGCGATGTTTTTTCGTCCTTACTTTACTAAATAGGTACAGATGCCAGCACATCAAGCTACTACAGACAGATTGTAATCTGTCAAATTTCTTCAATAGATTTTGAACGTTATCTCTAAAACCTTCGGTTCAAAGTTGATTGAGAACATTTGACAGTTTCGGGTAGCTTGATGTACTGGCGTACAGACGCCAGTACATCAAGCTACCCTTACTAGGTAGATAAAAACTTTATAACCCAATTTATTCGATTTAATCACAAAATTCTTCAAGAGCGGTGGTGGCCCCGTGGCACCGACTTACGAGTTCTAGGTCGTGCATTCGAACTCAGCCAGGCGCTTTACTTTGTGTAATTTATTTTATCACCACTGCTCTCAAAAACGGTGAAGGAAAACATTATGAGGAAACTGGCATGTGCTAAAACCAGAAATTTGAAAACATGTGACATCCACCAACTCGCATTGGGCCCACGTGGTGGCCCACTTCCTGTGTCCCAGCAGTGGGAGCAGTGGGATGTGGGCTGATTATGAATCACGAAAGTCAGTGTACAGTTCTATTTAAAAAAGTGTTGGTAAATATTTATAACCTCATTTCATAATCTTACTTTTTAAAACAACTAACGAAGAAACGGAATACGATATGATATAAAATTTAAGTCTAGTGACATTTTTAATTTAACAGAAGTGCAGCGCAGTCAGTCCGGACTCCGGAACCATTTGCGGGCGACGTCAGCCCCCGGTCCCCGCGGGAACAATACTAGCGCCCTCTATTGTCCCACATAAACAACATTTTATTAGAGACCTCTAAACCTCGTATATCATTTTTTCATTTTGTTGGCAATCACGGTTCGAGCGGGCAGTCGAAGTGCAATTGGAATCACTTTATCAAAGAAATTGAATACATGACGTTGCACTTACTAGGGTAAAGTTCGTTTTTATTAAGTATTTGATTTCGAAGACCATTTTTAGTTACCATATATATGACCTATATGTGGCCTACTGGTTTAATTAGTGTTTCAGTGAACAGGCTAGCCTTTTTACTAAATGGCCGTTCAACTAGCGGCCTGAATGATATTCAACCGATGTGTCAAATACAACATTTAATGAACCGGCTGGCATGCTTAGGCCATTTATACGGATCCCCCCTTTATAGCAGAACTTTTTATGTCATAATATTATTTTGCATAACAACGGATAGCATAAACTTCATTACACAGAAAATCGTTTGGCATACACTCATTTATTAACCGAATCATCTTTAGGCATAAATTTCATATCAATAATATAATTAAAAAGTAGAACCATCATAATCTCGCAGAAAGTTCACAGTCAGAATCATCTTTTGGCATACGTGAGCTTGTGCGTAGGGGTCATAGTTTTGTTTTAACCTAACCTAACCATTTTTTTAGTAATTAGTTGGGGCTAAGTTGGTTTGCAAGCAATAATAAATAAGACGTAGTCGACGGAGCCCCGCTTCCCTATTTCTGTCTACAGGGGAACCTAACCTAACCCAAGTCGGGGTGCCCCAAGTCGGGGTGCCCCAAGTCCCGAGATCGCTTATAGAAATCATTATTTTTATAGTTCATTCAAATACCATGGAAAAATACACCGAACAAACAATTTTCGTTAAAAAATAATTCTACGGTTATCTTCATAGTACGCCAAGTGAAATTATGCCAAATAAAATTCTGCCATCTTAAAAGTATGCCATTGTAAATTCGGACATACCTATAAACATTCGGCCAAACAATAATTATGTTAAATAATTTGTATGCCTTAAAATATTCGTTTAAAGAAGATTATGCCAAGTGTGTTTATGCCAAATAAATTTCGGAGCATCAATATTCTGCCAGATAGAAGGAACCCCATTTATACAATAGGGTGACCATGTGAAGAAAAGACGAAATATGTGACGACGATGACAGAAGTCTGTAAGAAATCTAATTTTTAACTGAAAGGCTTATTAAGCTAGTTGGCTGTAAGTACATACGGCAACTAAAAATAATTATGACTTCAAATTAAATACTTATTAAAACAAACTTTCGACCCTTGTAAAGTACAAAAACATACACTGAAGGGCTTCTAATCATAAAATTACTTAGAATTCCCATTAACGTCTCAATAATTCAAAGGAGTTTAACTCTCTATAAAGAAACTAGCCTGTATAATTTGAGTTTTAACAAGTACCAGGGATATTTCCAGTCGATACGTTTTTGCTAATTAATAAAGTAGAGAGTAAAATACTCCGAAAGCATATTTGATGAATAATTCAATCAATATAAAATTATATATTTTTAAATACAGGATGTAAAAAAAGAGTTATCACATAGCCGTTATCTAAGCATTCTGTACAACAAACTAAGTAATGTGGATGACGATTGACGTCCCGAAATGAATCGTCGCGCAGTTGACCAGACTCAACACCCGTCGGTTGGAGGATCCTCCCTATTTTATGGAGGATGAGTGAACTTTACACCCTGTTTCTCATACCTCTAAAGGAGCAAAAAATAATAGTGGGGAAACTATTTTTATTGTTGGTGTGAAAAATCGCTGTTTACGGCAGCTCGCAATATAACGCACGCCAAACATCGTGCTTATGGGTGCATGCAACGGTACGGGAGTTGAGGGGGTACCTACCTGTTTACAAATTATTATGTTATAACAGTTTAAACTTGTTTTCGTGAAAAAAATTAAGAAAACGTTGAATCTTTGACCTTCATTATCTCCATAACCAGAAGGTTCTCAAGAATGGTCCAATAATATGAAAAAGTGATTCTCGGATTCGTTAAGCGTCTTTTTACACATACTTATTCTTACTATAACCTCATTCATTTTTTCGCTGATTGGACGTTAATCAGTATTACGTTTGCCCGCGTTAATGTCGAAAAATATCCTACAGGAACGTTTTATCGGGATTAAAAGTACCCTATGTGTAAACTATCTGTGTGCTAAATTTCATCAACATCCATTCAGCCGTTTTTGCGCCAATCCGGAACTTCCCAAGTAGCACATTAGTGAATTTTGCAACTTATAGCTTAACTAGCTGCGCCCCGCGGTTTCACCCGCATAAGTTTCGATCCCGTGGGAATATCGGAATAAAAAGTAGCCTATATGTTAATCCAGGGTGTCGGCTACCTCTATACCAAATTTTATCAAAATTGGTCCAGCCGTTTGAGCGTGAAGAAGTAACAAACATATAAACACACCCCCACACACTCACAAACTTTCGCCTTTATAATGTTAGTGTGATAAGGCCTTGACATTACTTGTAAGCAACTGTAACACATAAGCGGTAACATACCTACCCATATTTGGCACTTCTATTTCCAAATGTGTAGTATAATAGAGTAGTAGGTATATCACCTGCGGTGACTAAAGGGATCACTTTGCAGCCTTTTTGGAACCTAACGTGTTTAAGTCCTACTGTACCTACTCTAATATGCAACTCCAACGCGTAACTAAGTTTCAATGTTCTTGAAAACCAAAAGCTGATTATTAAAAACCACCACCACGACCTACCACTTATTTAAAACTACTAACAATCTAACAGTTCCAAAAATACATAATTGTTATCTATATTACTTAAGTCAGATCGTCGCGCGTCACTATGTTACATTTTTAGACCTTACAGTTCCAAATAAGTGAAAATATTAACTACATAATGAGATCCCTTAAACATCGCCATGTTTAGAAATCGGAGTCCTTAAAAATGTTTTGTTTTGAACAGTGTTTTATCACAGTGACTCATAATCACTGAGTTTTGTTAATTATCGCTGATGTATTGACAATACTTAGTGTAAAACCATTATATATTAGGTTTTTAACAGTTTTATTTTTATAAAGTATTATTTCGTCAATTGACTTAGCACACTTTGTTTAATTGTTCTTGATATTTATTCTTATTATTTTTATATTTATTTCTTCATGTTATTTTATTTTGACTGTACGTACTTGTCAAAAAGAGTAAACTTACATAATGTGGATAAGACAGAGATTAAAACAGAAGACGAACTTGCAGGGGATCGAGGAGTGGAGGGTGTTCAGGGGATAAGACTGGAATAAATCATCAAATCGAAATTTGAAATTTACGAAGAAATCGTACTATAGATTCACAGTCAAAAAACATTTGCAAGGATTTTGTGCTAATATCATGCTTGTGAAGTACACGTGAAGTTTTATACTGACCAAATATATGTAATCCAAAATTAAAATGGCTGATCACAATACAAATTCAAAGAACTTGACTTATCGCCACTCAAAAGAACTTTGGCGTCTCATTTATCACTCATGACCAAACTGAAACGCCATCGTTCACTGCCGACCCCTTACACTCATAGTTCTAATTGCAACTTATAGAGGTGATCGTGAGAACTCCTATGGATTCCATTTGGAACCAAAATTAGGCTGCAATTTTTCTCTTCATGGTTCTATAATGTTTGCATAAGGGTTCTCTTCACCTTTATAGAACTTAATCATGGCTGCTCGTAGATAGTAATTCCTTTTTGTTCAAAAATATTCTATGTAAAGTTTTGACTTCGTTACTATTTTGTTAGATGTAGGTAGGTATGTATGTGTTAATAAAACCTACTCTCCAACAGTTTCCTTTTCCAACTACCCTCCAACTAGTTGAACAAATTGCGTCAACATTACTGGCACATTTGAGCTCATTACGAGTGTAGATACTCTATTGTTTTATTTAGCTCCAACGCGGCGACGCCCAGTAATTACTTGAAATTGTGGACGCTTAATTAATGCAATAAGTCTGGACCCTTAATTACATATTTTATTAATCGAAATCCCTGTTATTATGATGGTGATGATAAGCCGATATTTGGTTTCAGTTTCTCTAGTATTAAAATTAAAGTTTGATTTATTTCTCGCGTGTGATTGCGGAATAATAGGTTTTCTCAATGTTGGAAAGGACGCAAATAAAAAACTATAAAACTTTGCGGCTAAAGTTTCATGAAAAGTTTTCTAGAGAGAAAAGAAAAAAGTATTTTGCACTTTTCTTCCTAAGGCAATGATCCTAATATGAAACTCTTTCATTCATAATAAATATTAGCTTAAAAATATCTACAAATAGAATTGACAATGTTAGAAATCCAGTCAAAAGTAGTGGATAACGGAAAGAAGTCATGAATATCTAATAATTGTTTGTATTTTAATATACAAAGGATGGTCAATTATTATATTCGTCTATTAGAAGAAAATAATCGTAAATGCTTCCAAAGCTCCATTATTCAAAGTTCCGCCAAGGACCTCTTGCAGCATTGCAACTAAGGTAACATGTGAGATGACTCACTTACAACTATATAAGTAGCTACGTGCTTGGAATTGCTCGCATTGCTGAATGGAATATGTGCGAAGGTAAGCTTATCTTAACAGTTAGGTATGGGCCACACTAAGGTTTTCAAAAAGTCTCTCTTATGACGTCAAAACCCAAAAAAATATATGGTCGGTGAAACCTAACCCTAGGTTTTCTTGTAATGACAGGCGCAGTACAAAAAAAGGAAACCTTAGCAAGGACACGCAGAATAATCGTAAGGTAATTTCGGATGATTTTTTATTAAAAATTACTATTATCCTTTTGGTTTTTGATTTAAAATGCGTTACGCACAATTACTTTCTATATTATATGAATAAAGTTTTAAAACTAAATAAAATTTTTGTGCGAAACGAGTATTTCCAACTTTAAAATCGGCCCACTGGTATGACCCATTTCTAATTTTCGTACCCTGTAGGTATATAAAAGTTTGGCACTTAGAAATGACTATATAAATACTAGTTCAACATGTCCCTACTATTTTAATTTCGATATTAAAATCCGTTGACGGAGAGAGACCCTAAAAGACCACTGTAGACGGACATTAATTAGACATTTATGTATTAATGAGTTCTATGACAAGGGCACATACAGTGCCAGTGTGTTTTTGATAGTTACAATCTCCCCGTTCTATGTTAAGTCATTTAAAATGGCTTCAAGGGTACAAGTTTAAAGGCTACAAGGGTAGATACCTACTTAAGTGGTGGTACGTCTAGCACAAGTTCTGTATGTGTGTGTGCGTAAGTGTGGGTTGTGTGTTCTGTGGTCTGTGTGTGTGAGTGTGTTCTGTGTCAAGTGTGTGAGGGTGTGTTCCGTTCACCACGGCATGTGTTTATATAGATCATGTTGAAATAAGAAAAGACAAAGTAGGTATGTTAGGGCTTTGCTGCCCTGCGGGGTAATTGCGTAACATACTAACAGTAGGAATAGCTTTCACTTTGACAGTTCAAAAACATTTATTGCGTTATTGATGTTGTTGAACGGACAAATTTTTCGAACGTATGAATGTAATGGATTAGCATTATCCTTCAAAATGATTCACATTGTGATAGCTAGTGTGTTACGCAATTGTGATACTGGTACCGCAATAGGTGTGGCGTCACAGTAATGAAAAGCTGCGCTGATTTTTATCTATTCATTTTCAAGAAAACATGCTCACTTTTTCTAAAACAGTTCTGTACTATAAACAAACGTCTTTTAATTTTTTTAAACTAATTCTAAATTCGCTTGAGTAATCGAATAACAATTATACATAATCAGCCTATAATGTTCCCACTGTTGGTACACGGGCCTCCTCTCTGTAAGAGGGAGTGGGCCGTAATCCACCACGCGGGCCCAGTGCGGGTTGGTAGATGTCACATGTCTTCGAATTTTTGGTTCTAGGACATGCCGGTATCCTCACGATGTTTTCCTTCACCGTTTTGAGAGCAGTCACTTAAATTTTACTTGTACACTTTGAAAAACATACATAAGTACACACACAGGATTTAATGTATATTGTACAAATAGACTCACATTAAAGGGCGAACTGATGCCTCATAAACTAGGCCAAAAGCCTGTGTTTTAGGAGCCAAAGTTCCACTAGGTATGACATACAACTGGTATTAAGTGTCAGGCAAGTACTTATATAGAATTAAACAAGCAATGCCTTAATTTAAATTCAGTATTAGTTCAGTTAAGAGACAATTGTAATAAGATTAAGATTGAAGAATAATGCAATCAGAATAATTTTTCTGTCAGCCTGAATGTTGAAAGGTCCCTTTTACAGACAACCTTTACAATATCTACTTAAGGGGGAAGCTCTAAGGTGGCCCGCGAAATTCAAATTTTCTTACGTTTTTTGCAATTTGCTGGTCAGTATTAAGTTGTACGTTCATTAAAATATGATTCGCGGTCGTAACAAATATGTATTTACAGAATTATAATCATTAAAGTCATCAATACAACTCTCTAAGACCATGTAATCCCCAAATGTCAAGATTTCATGAAATAGTCATTCTTGGGGATTACATGGTCTTAGAGAATTGTGTTGATGACTTTAATGATTATAATTCTGTAAATACATATTTGTTACGGCCGCGAATCGTATTTTAATCATCGTACAACTTAATACTGACCAGCAAATTGCAAAAAACCTAAAAAAAATTGAATTTCGCGGGCTACCCTAGCGCTTTCACCTTAAAGCAGCAATGACAAACGGTCCACGATTATGCCTATACCTTTTAGTGATTAGGTACTCGCTTGGCGGTTATATTATAGTACATAAACATGTACTTGATTATCAGTAACGCGTCGACGCTCCATTCCTCGTTTTTCTTTGCTTACTTCCTTTCCCGTAACATATGGCTGATCAAAATCTTTCCTTTAGACAAGCACAAAGAATATACGGCAATATATCTATTACTCGTTATAGCTACTTCGCAAATTTTGTTTGGGATTTCTTTACAGAAGGCATGTATTTTTTATTTATGTACTTAATATGTTAATGACCTTGTTGATTTGGATGGCCTCGGGGTGTAGGGATTTCCGATTGTGGATGTCACTGAAGGAATATTTTATTCTACTTGAAATCTCACAGTATTGTTGTCACTTCATTTGTGCAAGTACACAATTTCTGCTCAACAGGATTTCACCTAAGCCTGTATATTTTCTTGTTTTCAACTGTTAATCATTACCTGCATCCAAAATTCAGATCTGCGCATGTCAGACGAACAATGGGCCAAACTTACGACCCAATGGGTCCCACTTAATGGCAAACGACATCGTAGCAGGCCCAGACGGAGATGGCGGGATGAGCTGGACTCCTTCAACAAGAACTGGTCCTTAACAGCTTTGAACAGAGAGAAGTGGAAAGAGAGTAGGGAGGCCTTTGCCCTGCAAATAATAATGCTAATAATAAATAAAATTAAAATTCAGATCTCGTTGCAATTACCTACTGTTAGACGTAAAAAAAAAAAAAAAAAAAAAGTCCTCCAGACCGTATTTCGGCCACGGCGGCCAATCTCAACGGAGACTAGCCTTCGGCGCGGGAGATATTATAGTGCACAAGTGTGCGCGCAGACACAGGTGCACTCCCTCTTCCCTCACTCTCATAGTCCGATGGGACGGCAATCCGACACGACCGGAGAGAGATCAGGCGCAGGACCAACGGCTTAACATGCTTTCCGAGGCACGGGGGTATCACACCGCCAACTTCCAAACTCCGGGCTGTTACTAAGAAATTCCTAATGGAAAAACTCAATAACACTTTGCCCGACCCGGGAATCGAACCCGGGACCCCACGCTCAGCAGTCGCGCTTGCGACCACGAGACCAACGGGGCAGAAACGAAAAAAAAAAAAAAAAAAGAAAAAGAAAGCTGGAAACAGTATAATATGGTCTGTTCGAATAGTATCCAATAAAAATGTAATCAAATGGATCACAATCAACTTACAAAATTAACTGAGTATTTTCATTATATTATTTGAATACTTAAACCCGAAACTCTCATTTTAAATCACCTTAGACATTTGAGGTATCTACCTAATTTTATAACCTCAATTTTCGTCGATGAAGAAGTGGGGCGATAGGTATACCGAACATATCCCTTGAAATTTTCGCCCTCATGCGCTCCGCATGGCGTCACATTCGAATAAATATTTGATACCTTCTAAATACACACATCAAAAGTGTCTAGGGATCAAGCATTTTTATGCGGATTTCTTGAGATTGAGATGTGGCTTTGTAATAAATTTATGATTTTATAAATTTATATGGATCCTTTTTGGTGCATTTCATAATTTGAATCAGGAACTGTGAATCAAATTCGAGTAAAAGATGAAAATCAGCTGTCAATATTTTCCCTATAAAAACATACAACGCATTGAAGACATTATTAGTGCTACTGTTTCCCTACTACTGATTAAAACCAACGTTATTATGGAGCGGCGACGTCATTTAAGCAGGGAAGAAATGCTCAGAGCCGTGGGAATGATAGAAGCTGGTTCCCGGCAACGTACTGTGGCTTTAGCTCTGAATACAAGTCAGAGTGTTATCAGTCGACTTTGGACACGTTACCGAAGCACTGGTACCGTGGCTGAGCGCCATGGAGGACGGTATCGCTGCACCACACGGAGACAAGACCGATACATTCAAATCTTAACTCGAAGAGCTCCAACAATAACCGCCATGATGTTAGCCGTGAGGCTTCATCACTCTTCAGGGAACTTAATTAGCGACCAAACAGTCAGAAACCGCTTGCATGAAGTGAACCTTCATTCCCGAAGACCGCTACGGGTACCACCTATAGCAATGCACAATCGTAGGATTCGATATCAATGGGCTCTTGAACACAGAAATTGGGCAGAAGAACAATGGCGTTTCGTGTGCTTTTCTGATGAGTCTCGTTTTGGTATGAGACCGGATACAAGACGTATACGACACTGGAGAACCCCTGGACGCCAACAGCGATTAAAATCCTGCCAGGAAGTCCATCCTTATAGTGGTGGAACCATCATGGTATGGGCGGGTATTTGGATCGGCGGAAGAACTGAGTTGATTTGGATCAGAGGCAACCTCAACGCTCAAATTTATGCTGAGACGATTGTATCAGACGTCATCGTTCCTCTACAAGTGCAAATCGGTCCCTTATTTCAGTTAATGCATGATAATGCACGACCGCACACCGCAAGAGTTGTAAGACAGACTCTCGCCGCAGCTAACATCAATGTCCTGCCCTGGCCTGCTCAGTCGCCAGACTTGAACCCGATTGAGCATGCATGGGATATGCTACAGAGAAGAGCTCTGCCGAATATGGAGGGTATCCAGTCGCAAGAAGACCTTTTTTTGTTGTTGCAACGAACATGGGCGGCCATTCCACAGCGTGATTTGGATGAACTCATTTTGAGTATGCCAAACCGATGTTCTTGTGTTGTTAGTGTTCGCGGTAGAAACACGGATTATTAATTGTTTAAGTTACCCAATAAAATTTTAAAGAAAACTGTTATTTCAGTCTTTTTTTCGAACTTTTGTGTTAGTGGTTCAAATGTCAAAAATCCCTTTATTAGGAAAATGGCAAATTTCTTTATTAATGCAAAGGTGACTTGGTTTATCGTTACTGTGACAAACGAAAACACTTTATTTGATGAATCCTTAAAGAAATTTTTAATTAATATCAATCAGGAGAAAAGTTATTGCAAAAATATATGTTGATCCCTAGACACTTTTGATGTGTGTAGGTACAGATGAATGTGTTTCGAATTTCCTTAGGGCCGAATTTCAACAAACTTTTATACTTAGATTAGGGTCCGTATCACAGAAGGAAACTCAAGTATTGATCTCTGTTTAAAACTAGTTTTGGGTCAAGTTTTAATTTTACAACGTTCCCCAACCATAGATTCATTGATCATTCATTCATTGTTCACCTGAGTTTGGCTTTATTATAGATCGTTACTCAGTTCGTGAATCCAACCAAAGCAGTGATTGGATCTGTAATCATCCAAGTTTGGTCGAGACAGCGCTTGAGCATAGAATGTCATTTTTGATTTTTTTGTAAGTTTGTCTGCGTATTCGTATTACTATCAAAATTGATAATTATGTTCGGAGAAGTAGATTGATAAAATACCTATTTATTCAACCATGATTCAAATAATTTAGAATTTATATATGCAGATTCTTTTTTCAATGGGTTGTAGTGGGCACTTTTTTCCCGCGTTTTTATAGTGATAAAAATATTAAATCAACTGTCAAAACTAATAAATAGAAACTTACAAACCTACGAAACATACTACTGATATTCTGACATACTGACATTTTAAATTGCATTTTATAAAATTCAAAATAGGTGCAACGCTACCAAGTTATTTTGGCATGTGGTCAAGATCAGAACTGAAACAACCATTTCTTAAAAAAAAAAACAAAATCCGCCAAAAGATCCTTGTAACACTCTACAAAGGTTTAATTTCACTAAATGTGGGATTGTACCGTTCGGAACTGACAAAAAAAAGTTGATTTCCTAAATATTTGGGTTTTTATGGTGCATTTTAATATTTCTTATCCTGTGAATTTCAGAACAAAGTTGGTAAATAAAATAATAAATCGTTAACGGAAACAGGCTGATACTTAGACAATACACATCTCTGCTTGAGGCTCGATTTGAGTCTCGCTTCAGCTGAGTATAGATTTATTTACCGTTCTGGAGTAAGAACGATGCTCAAGTAGGTAGGTACTGTTTCTATCACATAAACAGTGATCGACTGATTGACGATCAAACTGGACTTGAGGAATGTTCAATAAGGACCTTAGTCTTATCCTGAGAATAAATATTGAATTTTTGTCATTTTTTCTATACTAAAACTGCCAGACGTCCATTTTAATATATATCACGGAAAAGTATTACTCACATTTTTTTGACTTTGACTTTTTTGTCATGGCGTAAGACTTTAACTTATGCAGGGTTTGTTTAAGAGTGAGTTGCATCAGCTAACTATAACCATAACCAATCCAATGACAGCCGTCAAATCTCCGGTTAAGAAAAATTCGGGCTGCATCGTTTTGAGAATTGTTAAAATGACGTCATAAATAACTATAACAAGCCATTTTTAACTATAATCAAAGCTTTGACAGACGTCAAATCTCCGGTTAAGCGAAATTCGGGTTGCATCGTTTTAAGTTTTGTCACAATTGTTAAAATGACGTCACACATAACTATAACATTAATCGACCAATTTCGGCCGGTTAAGGGCTATAGTTACGGTTAGTGTCATTGTAATGTCATCTGCTTTGCAGTTGTAACCTATAAAAATATTGTGTTGTTGAATAAAGTACCTATTAAAACAAATTAGGTATGTCTTTACTCCGCGAAATATTGTGGGAATAAAGCTCTAATAGCGATGATAGTGACAGTGAATCCGATTTGCCAGTTAGGAAGAGAAAAAAATCACCATCGCATTGATCGATTTCATAATGTGTGATGAGAATTATTTTTTGGACATATTCCGGATTTTTAGTTCCCAAGGGTTCTTGTTTTCAGCAAGGGTCCTCCCTTGCTGAAAACAAGAACCCCTGAGAACATTTTACTGAAGAATATCGATTTCTAATTTCAGTTTTTACATTTTTAGTTCTAGCTTCACTGTTGCTCTTCACTGTGTTGCTTTAATTGCCAAAGAAACTTAAGCTCTAGCGTATGCTTCTGCGTATTCTTCTGAATTTTTGGTTCTAGGACATGCCGGTTTCCTCACGATGTTTTCCTTCACCGTTTTGAGAGCAGTGGTGATGAAATAATTTACACAAAGTAAAGTGCCTGTCTGGGTTCAAACCTACGACCTACAAGCTGTTAGTCGCATCTGTTACGATGGACACACCACTGCTCAGCGAGTAGGGGTGTTTTCAAATGTTCAAAAAAAACACAAATTGTACATAACAAAGCATTTTTATTACTGTAAGTACCTACTTATATTAATTTCAACGTCACACGACTTAGAAGTAGGTAATATTTCATCTAAAAAATATGCAGGTCGCTCCACCGATGAAAATACATAAATACCGCATGCTCAACATTACATGTGCACAACAGCCAACTATACCAACGTCTGCCCACCAAACAGTTGCAACCTTGCAACAGCATCCAGCAAGAGCAGCTCGGTGTTAGAAGCGTTTTCTAACTAATATTATTATTGTTCTTTTTGGTGTGCTGGAATCCACTGCAAAATAATGTTCTTTCCCGCATTCATCAGGCACAGTATGCGTTTGCTGTGAAAATCGCCATAGAATGTAAATATTCCTGTATCCAAATCTCCATAATGTATAACAGTTTCAATACTTTCTTGCATTGTCTATACGCACTTTCGTTAAACTGCACAGATGATTTGATTTGCATTCGTGAATCCATGCGTTCACAAGTTACCGCACATCTGCAGCAGTCTCGGGCAATGTTTTCGCACATTGCGTTGCAATCTTACTGAACAATTAACACAACATCCTTCTGGAGTAAATGCTGTAATGCATTTTCCAATAATACAATCCTTCAATTACATACAGGAAAACAGAAATATCAATTTCATGCAATTCGAAAGAAACGGAAAAATAAAATGAATGTTATTATCACTTGACACTTGTGTTTCTGACAGTGTCAGATAGTGATGCAGCTCGATTTTATTTAACTCGTTACTGAAATAAATAAAAAATCGCGTCCATTTTCTCTCGATGTGCCACTCGATTTAGTTGCGATTAGATAAATATCACCAACACTGCCACACTAGTTAACTATCATTCTTGGATAAATAAACCAGGTAATAAATATATTTCGTGTAATAAACCGTCATAATACTGTGATGTACAGAGTCACAGAGTTTTAATAAAAGAGAAAATACATGTTCTGTGGGTTAGTACTGTCAGATAATAAAGTGTAATTTGTCATTAAATCGTCACTGTTTTATCAGATCAATCTCATAATCAGTGGAATGTGAGTAAGACAAAAAGCTCTTTACAAAGTCGAACAAAGCCAATCTTAGCCGAATTATTATTATTAACAGCCATTTCTGTCCCACTGTCACTGACTTAAACACCTTGGTACATTACCAATATAGAACGGTTACTGTATTTTTGATCTTGCTATGATTCTGTTCTTGAGTTTTTAATTTACATAATCGAGACAATCGAGTGCCTGACCATTAATGACTGAGTAACATCACTAGTGTCAAACAAAGAAAGCGTGATGACAACAAGCTTGAAGTGTTGCCCTTGTCAAAAAATTACCCACGTACATTTTGGGGAAATATGACGTCTTATCACTTGTCACCCTTTTAACTTTAACTGTAAAACATGTAAAATATATGACGGTGCAACAGCGGATCGTAGATTCTATGGTCATTGTTATGGTTATGATTAAATTTAACTTTGACGCAAACTATAACGGAGCTATTGATGCAACCCACCCTAAATGTTTATCAGATAGGTACTTTAACTGAACAGATGGGTATGCACCTGTCATAATTAAAACATCAAGCTTTTCAAACTGCAAATTCAGTAAACTTAAAATAACAACAAAGAAAACACCATTACTTTCCCAAAAAAGAATGCATAGGCTCTAAAACAAATATCTCACAGTGAAACTTTCGTCTTAAAAGCAATGTCTGCGTTAATACTCAGTAATTTGAGCGTTACGAGTTTACGGCTTAATTTGAAGTCGTAATCAGTTTAGCGCGACGCCTCGCCCGGTCGGAGATTACCCGGCGAAAACAAATGACTGACGCATAAATCTTCCTATCCTGAATTACATTGGTACTAACATAGCGTTTTTATCTTTACCGTCTGCTTTTATTGTCATAGTTTGGATGCTCCTTCACACCTTTGCTTGTAGGTATAAGTATATAAGAACCTTTTAGGATGTTGTAAACTTGAAGTAAGATGGCCTGTCCTTATTTTGATGACATAAAGGGACTATATAACGCTGCAGAGTTCTTTTGGCGCGTGGGTTGTTTTATTAAATTTCTACGACAATTTCAGAAATGTTTAATGTCAATGTCATTCAAATGTCAAAAGATCCTTGTAGCACTCTGTGTACTGTTTAATCAGGGCGGCATGGACATCGACGCGAAAACTGAAACCATGGATTCAGCACATGATTCTATACCCCCTAGCATATAAATTTTTTATCGGGTATAAAATAAATCTGCTGTTTTATAGAACCTACGTGGTCAAGATGTAAGGCAGAGCAAATTTTTTTTATAACACTAAAACAAGAGCTAGTGTATACTTTGTAAACAGGAACTAAAAAAGCTCTTTAATCCCTAGGGACTAAAAGTGATTTGAATTTGGAATGTGGATATTGTAAGTAAAAGTTTCAATCACCAAAGAGATCAATCACGAACATTATATGAACAAGTAACAGGAAGGAAAAAAAAGTTTGTGAAAAAATAAAAAACGTGCGACAAGCATTCTGCCTTCGTTTGTAATTGTTTACTCAAATTTGGATTTTACTTAGTTTTATAAAAAAATTGTGTGTCTTAATCAAGTAATTGTATGTAAAGAAATAAACGTATTATTCTTATTCAAAAGTTGCACTTACTTATTTTTTCATAGAGGGTGATAAAAAGTAGAGTGTCCACCTCTGAAGCAACACTATTTTAAGCTCGAGTGACATACTTTGAATCCCTCGTTGCGCTCAGAATTCAAAGAAACACTCTCGCCTTCAAAATAATTGTTTGCTCCCTTGGCAAACAATCTACTATTTAATAACCCACGAAAAATTTCAACGCACGGGGGTACAAAATCATATACCTACTGAATCCATGGTAAAAGGTCGCGCTTCGATGTTCCTGCCACCCAGCATACAGTAGATTTTGACATGCAGGGTCGGCAAAAAAGACCACTGTATTGAATTTTAAAATACGCTTCGCATAGCCCTTTAGCATGAATAATGAAATAACAAAAGTAATTAAAAGGGCGCGTCAAAATAAAGGCACACTGGTTTTCGTTTTCCGTAGTCGTTGCATAATTTATGTACCTTTTTGAAATGGCTACTGAAATACAGAATGATTAGCTAATCTATTGTGTATTATTATGTCATCTCAAATGATTTTGTTATCGTGGTGGTTAACCGGTCATAACAGCTGAGAAGATAATTGTCAGACTGATCCGAGGGTAAATTGGGCATACAGAAAACAGAAGTGACTCATTAAAATATCTAAAAATAAACCTTTATGAATGGGACGCGTGAATCTTTCCATTTTTCAGTTTTACCTCTAACGTTGCAAAAACATAACCGAAAGCGGAATTGAATTTATTTTTTTTTATTTCGTTGCACAGTTGTCGCTTCCGGCTTGCTTTCTACAAAAACTATAAAAGAAAAACAAAACATTTATAGGCTACTTCGTTTCTGGTGTCAATTGTTTTTACTTTTTTATTTGAAACTCTTCTACAGTTAATTGGTGCGCGTGTACTCTTGTAAGGCTAGCTTCGTCTTAAAGACCTAGAGGGGTATTTATGTCACCGTATAATTGCAAACACCGTCAGTTTTATTAATCTCGCGAGATAATAAATCTGTCGAGAAACTAAACAAAGGGGTAATTGCGTAACACACTATCAGTAGCAATGGCTCTCATTTTGACAGTTCAACAATGGTTCAACAACATTAATTGCGTTATTTACGTTTTTGAGCAGATCAATTTTTCGAACATATAATTATAGCTATGGATTAGCAATATCTTTCAAAATGATAAAGATTGTGTCTGATAGAGCGTTACGCAACTAGGGTTTAGATCATATCGTTTACAACGAATCGCGTCAAAATTCGATAGTTTATAATCTATCCGTGTCTTGCTGTCAAATCGTGAGATAGCAAGGAAGAAACTATTACGAGTTGTGTAGTCTCGATTTAAACAATATCAGTTACATGAAAACGCGATCAAAAGTTCCGTGGTTTTTCTTTGCTATCACAAATTGAACAAACATCAAACAACCAGGTTTCTATGGTGACAACACATTGCACTCCAAGAAGTTTGCATACTCAGACATTATAAACTAGGTTGTATGCATTAACTTTAACACCTTCTCTCAATGTAGTCCCATAATATCCACAAGCTTGCGAAGCCTAGGTCTGGGCAACGGCTTAGTGAGAAGATCCGCTAGTTGAAGCTCACTTGTTACCTTCTTTATTAGCAGCTCTCCATTAGTCACAAGCTCTCTTACGAAGAAGTGACGTGTACGGATGTGTTTGGTGCGTCGGTGAAACTCTGGATTCTCAGCTAACTTTATTGCTGCTTCGTTATCCACTAGTAACGTAGGAAGACCCTTAAGTTGTACGAGACTTCCTATGAGCCGAGCCAACCATACACATTCTCTCGCAGCTTCACTGGCAGCGATCACTTCAGCTTCCGTTGTTGAAATAGCAACACTTTGCTGTCTCTGACTCATCCAAGAGACTGGTCCTCCGGCATATAGGCAAAGTACTCCAGAAGTCGATCTTCCAGTTCCAATATCGCCTGAGTGGTCAGCATCACTGTATAATTCTATAATTCCAATTTTATAGTTCCTTTTATACATAATACCGAGATCAGTTGTGTACTGTAGGTATCTCATGATACGTTTTACTCTGACACAATCCGCTTGAGTTGGTTTCTCCAGACTCCTTGACACTACACTGACTGCGTATGCAATATCAGGTCTTGTTCCGACCATTACATATGCAAGTGCTCCAACTACTTGCCTGTAGTTTTTCAGAACGTACTCATCGTTCTCGTTTTGTAAGACTATATTCTCCTTGATTATTGGTGTAGTCACAGGTTTGCAGTCCTGCATTCCAAACCTGTTCAAAACTTTCTTAACGTAAGATGTTTGATGTATTACTACTCCAATACCTTCTCTGGTTGAAATCTCTATACCTAGAAAATAGGTAGCTGGTTTGGTTGTAATCTTGAACCTTTCTTTCAGCTCTTCAATAAATTCATCAATGAGTTCTTGATCGGTTCCAGCTACTAGTCCATCATCAACGTAGAGAACCACAATCAGTTTCCGGTGGTCTTTCTCTCTTACAAATAAACAAGTATCGGCATCACTAACTTTAAAGCCCGCTTCCTTGAAGAAATTAAGAATTTTCTGATTCCAACATCTCGGGGCTTGTTTTAACCCATAGAGACTTTTCTTCAGTAAGCATACCCTTCCAGAACCATCATCATAGCCTTCAGGTTGCCTAACATAAATTTCTTCTTCCGAGAGTGTACCATATAAAAATGCCGTTGACACATCAAATTGACACATCTTCATACCTTCGCTTGCTGCAATGCTAATCACAGATCGGACCGTGGCCATTTTTGCAACAGGACTGAAAGTCTGATCATAGTCTTCTCCTTTCTTCTGGCGAAAACCCTTAGCAACTAGTCTTGCCTTATATTTGTCGACTGATCCATCTGCATTCAGCTTCACGCGAAAAATCCATTTACATGGTATTGCTTTTCTGTTTTTTGGTAACTTTTTTAGAACCCACGTTTCATTCTCGTTGAGAGAATCTATCTCGTTATCCATTGCTTTCTTCCAAAGTTCACTTTCTTTACAGGATACTGCGTCTTTGTAACACGTTGGTTCGAAAAATCCGTTTGTAACCATAACATAATCATTGAACCTGGCCGGACGTCTGATCAATGATCGATCTCGCAGTATTCGATCACTCTGTGCGTTAATCAGTTCCTCAAGATTATCTTCATCTTCATTAACATCATCATTTCCAACCCTTTGCTCCAGATCATCATTATCAACATCGTCATTTTCTCCCCCAGACATGCGGTACTTCCATTGTATCCAGTTATTTCCATCAAGCTTACTTATCTGTATTTTACTTAGCTCCATGCTTAGTTTCCAACAAATATTTAAGTGAAAATAAAGGGGCCCATAACCTATTACGAGTTGTGTAGTCTCGATTTAAACAATATCAGTTACATGAAAACGCGATCAAAAGTTCCGTGGTTTTTCTTTGCTATCACAAATTGAACAAACATCAAACAACCAGGTTTCTATGGTGACAACACATTGCACTCCAAGAAGTTTGCATACTCAGACATTATAAACTAGGTTGTATGCATTAACTTTAACAGAAACGTCATAAAAATAATACTGATAATGCTCGGAGGAAAGAAGTATTTCAGTAAGATGCTGGTACGGATCTTGACCGTACTTTCGGGATTGTCCTGATAGCCATGGAATACCTCTCCACTCCACATAAGCACCTCTGGACACGTTGCCCCCTTGTCGCTACGACACAATGTGCTAGCGACCGTTTTCGGGGGCCCATTATCATTATCCGTGTATATTATATGTATACCATTGGTCAGGCAGGGAACATAGTTATTTCATAGTTCAAGGTAACCAATCCAATATAACCACCCAAACCCACAGCCCAATATGTTTTGTTTCCATGTTCTGCAATAGTCCTGCACCAACCGGGGGTTGTCCTTGGGTGCACTTGCATAGTGCATACAGAGATAATCATCGGTTGGTGCCTCCTCATCAATTAAAATTATCTAAGGGGCCTCTGCGAGTTGGCTTTGGCCCTTCGAATGCCTTTGAAAGGTCCGGGGCCCGAGGGTCCCGAGACGTGTCAAATATCGATGGTAATTTGTTCCCTGGAAAAATAAAAGTTTTTCAATGCAGCAATGTTGATGTTGTTGTTGTGTTTTGCAAAGTTATTGTTTTTTATTCATTCATGTATTCCCTGAAGGGTAAGGCAGAAATGTATAGTCCGTCCACATTTCGCTAGTTATATTTAAGTTCTATGTAACAAGGAGCGAGCTTATTGCCATCTACTGAGCACAAATACATACTCCGAGCCGCTACTGAGTAATTTCAGATGGAGAAACCCAATAACGTAATTCAAACCCAGGACCTCTTGCTCAGCAGTAGCACTTGCGACCACTAGACCAACGAGGAGGCATTCATTGAAGATTTTATTGTTAATACTAGCAGCGCCCCACGGTTTCACCCGCATAATTGTCGATCCCATGTGAATATCGGGATAAACAAATATCCTATCTGTTATTCTGATAAATAAGCTATATTAATGTAAATTTTCATCAAAATCCATTCAGTAGTTTTTGCTTGAAAGAGTAACAAACATCCATCCGGATATCTATGCATCCATCCATCCATCCTCACAAATTTTCGCGTTTATAATAATAAACTAGCAGCGCCCCGCGGTTTCATCCGCATAAGTTTCGATCCCGCGGGAATATCGGGATAAAACGTATCCTATGTGTTAATTCTGGTTATAAACTATCTGTGTGCCAAATTTCATCCAAATCCGTTCTGCCGTTTGTGCGTGAAGAAGTAACAAACATACTAACACACTCACACAAGCTTTCGCCTTTAACATATTAGTTTTTTTTTCTTTTTAGTGTGATTAATAATTTAATAAGTAGGATTACAGGTACCTACATATTATAAAACAAAGTGCTCCCGCGTCGTCGGTCTGTCGCCTGAACGCGATGAACTCAAACTACCGAACGGTTTCATACGGGTTTCACAAATGGACGGAGTCATTCATGAGGAACGGTTAGGTAATATAATCCATCAGGGTTTTGTGTAAATTGGCTGAAATATGACGATGATTGTTGAAGTTGTCGGAAAGAATCATGCCGACTGGGAACTGCGGTGCTATTCTGTAAAAATCTCACCGTGAAAACTTAGGTGAAGTGAGCTGTCAATGGTGTCAATTCCTAGCAAAAACAAACTCACTTCACCTAAGTTTTCACGGTGAGATTTTTACAGAATCGACCGGCTGGTGTGCGCCGCGTAAACCAATAGCGTTAGGGTCAGTTCACACCGAGACGCGACGCGCAGTTTTCAAGATAGAAATACAATTACAGACCTTATCTACTACACTAAAAGGTACATAATTCAGTGCTACTACGTCGAGCTACGCAGCGCGGCGCCGCCGCCGCGCGTCGTAGCTCACTGAATCGTGTACCTTTTAGTGTAGTAGATAAGGTCTGTAATTGTATTTCTATCTTGAAAACTGCGCGTCGCGTCGCGTCTCGGTGTGAACTGACCCTTATCGATATCCGTGAGCGTTATTTATATTTCCGATTTCCACGCGGACGAAGCTGCAGGAAAAAGCTGTTTGATTATAATAAAGAAATATACTTATCCTAATTGATTTCGCTAAATAATTAAACCAACTTTATACGGTATGGAATATTTTGTATGAAACACAGCAGTTTTGTTTACTTCATTATTAAACCGAACTGAATTTGCATGAGGCAGTTACTGAATTTAAACATTTTAATCAATCTGTATCGTGACTGCATTGTTTTCATTTTTAGGGTTCCGTACCAAAAGGGTAAAAACGGAACCCTATTACTAAGACTTCGCTGTCCGTCCGTCCGTCTGTCTGTCGCCAGGCTGTATCTCAAGAACCGCGGTAGCTAGACAGTTGAAATTTTCACAGATGATGTATTTCTGTTGCCGCTATAACAACAAATACTAAAAACAAAATAAAATAAATATTTAACGTGTTTTTTTCGGCGTTTTTGCCTTGTGGTACGGAACCCTTCGTGTGCGAGTCCGACTCGCACTTACCAGTTTTTAAATACAATAAAAATTAAAGTTGCTGCTAAGATTATTTTTGATATTTTTTTTTCATAAAAATATACAGAAGTGTGTCGCTTTATGCTGTCAGGCAATATGTTTATCGTATTGAAACATGCAACACTTTTTTATTTAAATGCAACTATTAAAATAACTATCATGGCATTCTAGCGTGTCTGTCTGAGACCTAAATATAAAAGGCGGCAGGAACACCGACGCGCAAACTGTAACCATGAATTCAGCAACGTGGGCAACGTTTAAAAAAAAAAAAAAAAAAAAAAAAAAAGAAAGCACATTATGATTCTAGCGTAGAAATTTCTCGATGGTTATAAAAAAAACTGCTCCATACATATTGACTGCGTAAAAAAAAAAAGTATCTATTGCACTTTTCTATGAAACAGATGATTTCTTGTTATTCACTGACAAAAAATCTACGTCATCGCTATTCTAAGCGTCTATAATCATGTACTGCCGGTCGATTCTGTAAAAATCTCACCGTGAAAACTTACGTGAAGTGAGTTTGTTTTTGCTAGGAATTGACACTATTGACAGCTCACTCCACGCTCACTTCACCTAAGTTTTCACGGTGAGATGGTTACAGAATCGCACTGCTGCAATCATTTTGACAGTTTGCGCGTCGATATCTCTCCCACCCTGTATAGAGAAAGATACCTGTGCCCGTCATTACTATCAGTAAGCACGACTAAATGTATAGCGTATCTAAATAGCAGTTATTTAGCGCCAAGAAACATATACCCCAACCACAAGGCGACACCGATTCGCCGATGCGTAATGCTTAGATAACTCTTACAGGTTGCCTAGCAACAGATTTCTGAATATTGACAGACAACAAACTTTCCTTAGTATACACATGTTTTTCTTGCCATGAAAAACTACGGTTCGCCGTATGTAGGCACGGTCGTCAGTGTTGTATGGATCAATATGGAAGCTTGTTGACAGAAACGTTTTTTCCACGGCGCGGTTTATACGCCGTCTTCCGTAAATAATTCGTGCCGTGTACAAAGGGACCACAAACAATTCAAGAAAAAGAAAATGTAAGAAACCACAAATTCTAAGCTTGCGAGTTGCCTACTGAGAATCGAATGGTGCTGGAATGGTTGCTTATAAAATTGAGGGGCGCGGTTAAATTAGATTATTTACCTTCCTAAGTTACTTTGATTTGCCCTCATTATGAACAAATAGGTAATTTGAAGTACTTTTCCAACTATGTATTATCATTTGGCCTCGACGAAAAACACGGTTAAACCTACTTTCTTAATCCCGACGTGAATCTAATATATGAAAATTCGCTAATAATGAAATTACGTTAATAGGTAAAAGAAGTAAGTATAGCCTAATTCACCCATTCAGTTCAGTGCGTGGTACTCACAAACGAGGTTATTCGAATAGGCTAGATAAAGTAGTCATCAACATTTCCTGACGTGACACAATGGATGATTTTTAGATCACTGGTTAGAATAAGTTCACAAACATTATCAATATATTCATAATTTCAGTCGAAAGACGTCCACGTCCATGTGCCAGAATGAAGATAAGTACCTCCATGTTTGGGAGTAGCTTGGTTGAAAAATAATCGAATGAGCCGCAACGCTCAAGACGTATATCGCGGCGGGATTTTATCGCGCACTGGATTTTCAACTCTGGGTATTGAACCAATCGTTGAGAATCCAACAGAGCGCATCCCAGTGCGTCAAAAAAACACATAGTTGGATTTTCAACTCCACTTTCAACTCAAACCAGTGCGCGAAAAAAAATCGCCGCGGCAAAAACACGCCCGTGCGTACCTGGCTTACCTTAGTGCATTGAAGGACACTGAACGAGAAATAATCTTCGCTTCTTCTTTATAAATATTGACTATCTAATTGGACCAGTAATAGTAACAAAACTACAATTCTACTTAGATTACCAGCTCAATAATTTAGATAGTAACTTATCTAAACATTACAGTGTGAGTCTGTACCTACGTATAATATAAAAAAGTAATAACTAAAACTGGAATACGACAGAAATCGAATTAAATTTTAGGCTTTCAGACAGGAGTCTGAAAGCCCGAAATTTTTCCTTAGACTTAAGAGCCTATACTACCTCAAATGGCTTAGCATGATCCTCCGTTATGTCGAAAATTCTGCAGCATTAATTTTGAAATAAATATATGCTAAAGTTGAGGATTAATGTAAGGTCTTATGTTAGACGAAAACACGATTCCATAAAATTTTCTCGATAGAAAAAGTTTCCAAAGTTACCTCCACACCGAACAATAAGCCGCTGGTATTCAAAAAATACTTCAAATTAGATCATGAAACTTTGCATACTAACTGAACTAACTATAAAGCAGGTCTTATGTTAGTTAGTTTTTTTGAATTACCTTTATTTTCACCGTAAAAAGCAAATACCTAAACTATTGGCGCTGCCTTCCGCCCAGCACCGCACTCTGTCTCGCTTTCACACAGTCCGCGAGCAGTATCGTGCGAGCGAGATCAAGAGTGAATTTTAGCTGAGGTAGTATAGGCTCTTAAGGGATTTAGTGTTGTGAAAAAATGGGCGGGGTACGCAGCAAATAGTATATTAGATCGTTTTGTTTTATAAAGTTTTTCTCAACACTGAATTCGTCAAGTCTAGGGAAGAATTTCAAGCAGCCAGGCAGCCCCTAGACTTTCTTCCCGTCGTTTTGGCTTAGCCCTAAATTTACACGATACTTCGTACGCACGCACGTAAGTCGCATGGAGAGGGCAAAACACCAAATCCTTATGTGACGATTTGTACCAGTAAAAAAAAAACAGAAGAACGTCGAAATCTCTTAATAAATTGTCTACAATGATTAACCCACACTTGAAAGTTGTTTCACAAAGCAACCGAAGCGAAACAATACAACATTGTTTTGTGATCCACGAAAGAAGAACAAAGCAATAAATTATTCAGAATTAATCTGAATAACACAAAATACGTTACGATTATTGATCCAAATATACATTGTCACAGTTACGACTTACGACGCTAAGTGTTTTTCCTTGTAATGATCTTTGACCTTATTCGGACGCCGACGTTTTGTTAGAATTATGCGTCAATTATCACCGTTCCTCCTTTATATACGATTCTTTGAAGTCCAAAGTATTACCCAATTATTATAATAAGATTTTTTTTCATCGTTCCGTCAGTTTATCGACGATTGTCGGCGTCATTATAATTGTATGAGATGATATTGATCTCATTCGAGTGGGTAGTCCGAAAGGTGGCATGACATTAGTGAGGTGAATCTGCGATAACACGCAAGCGCGGATTCAGAATTCCTTCAGGGGGGAGTTTTTGAGTGATAACTTGTTTCAGAAAATTTGTTAAAAAAATATAGAATCCAATAATGCTGTCGTGAAATACATTATTTTGAATTTGAATATAGCGCTTTGTCTTTAGAAATATGAAATAAAAAATCACGGTACTTAGCACGTAACCTTTTTTATACAGTAGTGATGAGTTAATAAGGACTAGTAAATACATAATCAGCCTATAATGTTCCCACTGCTGGGACACAGGCCTCCTCTCGATGAGAGGGACTAGTAAATATAGTGATGTATAAATGACGATTTCAAAATTTTGAAATTGTTTAAAAAAGTGCTTCGGTCGTGTGTCGGTTGGGGAGCAACTGCACCCATTGCCCTCCCCAAGTATCCGCGTCTGATAATACGAGCATATGTACGGTCTGCAACAAATTTGCATAGGCACAATAAAGTTGAAATTTCTGTGAACACGCGCCCGCGCCGCGCAGGCCCGTACCTACATCTGTGTGTGTACACTGGCTAACGTCGAACGAAACAAAAAATAATTATACCGTCGCTTTTTCACACGCGCGGCGTAATTACGTATGACCTTGGTTGGTTCATACGATTGCTAAAATTCACATCTTCATAACAAGTACCGCTAGCGGATAGCGTTGCGTATTGGATTATTAAACAAGTTGGCCTAGGTTCGAATCTCGAGATGAAACTTTAATTTATCTTTACAACAATATTCTTATCTTTTTTTATTATTATTCGATTAATTAATACACGAGAATAATAATGTAATATTTATTTTATTTGTATTATTATATTTTTATTGAAATATGGGATGGGATAAAAAAAAAAGATTTTTAAGTGATTTCCAAAATTTTATTCGTTATAATTTTATAAATAAACTTTTAAAACAGTTTATTTTCTCATAAAGAACAATTTATTGAAGTAAAGCATGTGAACTACTACCATTAGACTTAAAATATTGTATCTTTAATAAAATAATATTGTTCTATATATATATATATTGCGGTTATAGCTTAAGTATTATGAAAAGAAGATTGAAACTATAAACCTCAAAATAATCCTTAATACGGTTAAGACACAATATTATTTTAATATTACTAAAATCAATTTGTAATTTATAACTTAATACGTTGTATAACCCCCATTATTATCCATGCTATCAAGTAAACGCTGGCGTATGGATCCTATAATATTTAAACATATTTCCTTGCAATGCAACTTCATCTGGTAACTGGTTGGTTAAAACAACATTTCTTTCTTATTCACTGACCAGCTGGGGCCTTCCACTGTCGATCGCGTTCGACTGGCACGGACCCTCCGACCTTTTGACCTTCCTACTCACAGTAGGTAGGTAATTTCTCTAAAACAAAAAAAGAATATTGTAAGGCTACTAGCAAAATGATAAAATATTATTAACTACTATTTTGAAAAAAAAATATTTTGAAAATAGTTCAAAAGATAAGATTATAATTATCATTCCATCACACACATATATTCATCATTCCAAAAGTAAATAAATAAACTCTTGGAAATATATATTTTTTCTTCTATTTAGACCCTATGGTAAATATAAAACGTTTAATAAAATAACTACAAGGATCAGCAGTTATACATTAATTAAATAAATGTTCGATAAAAGAATTAAATCATAATACTCACAGTCAGTCCGGTTTCATCAAATATTTGTGGTATAATATTAAGTCCACTTTTACGCAGCGCGATAATATCCGCTTTCATCTCAATATTTAAATTTGCTTGCGTTTCAAAATGAATAACACCTCTAATAGATTAAACACACTTCACTAACCCACAATATCAAATTATTATCAACCAACAAAGAACCACAACATTCTTTCGCGGTGAATGGTGCATCTGTCCACCTTATAATTAATTTATTTATTAAGATTTCTGTGGGTATAATCATAAAGTTTTACGAACTATGTGAACAAGACGAACATGACACGGAACTATATTCAATAGCGTGATTATTCGAGTAATATGCGGGTGTGTGTGTCAAATTACTCATTAAAAGAAGGTCGTAAGTCACTAACTAAACTTCAAACTATAACTTTGCGAATTTGCTTAAGGACTTTTGATCGACACTGTACATGTAGAGTGAGATTTATTCATGTTCCACGGGGAACAAGTTTCATGTAGACCTGTTAGTGCTATCTATCACGTGTATGACACACAACGAGAGTAGATGCGGTACTTTCACAGTCATTTTAGCTCTGACAGCAACCTTATTGCAACCAGAGGGGCAACTCTCGTAATTTTAAGAACGTCCACAGTCTGATCTCAGTCTCAATCTGTCAAAAATACCTCTAATTTCCATACATTTTGACAAGTTTTTGACATTAGTTTGTCGCCGAGATGAGACTGCGACTAGATTTTGAATTGAACGTTTTAAATTACGAGAATTGGCCTCCAGAATAAAGATAACTGCAAAATCAGAGGTGAAATGACGCAAATGAACCAAATAGGCTTTGATGTGGCTGTTAAACTCTTTTATTTCTGTTAAACTCTTTTAACTCTGTTATTGGTGAATACCTAATATTACAAGTCGTGACATAGGTAGCCTTAATTCATAACGGAGCCATACGGCGTAGTTTTCCAACCAAGTTAAAGCATAAAAATATCGATGCTAAGGCATAATCAGCCTATAATGCTCTGCTGGGACACAGCTCTCTGTGAAAGGGAATTCCTTTTCACAGAGCGAAAAATATAAATAATTTGGTAGATGTCTTAGAATGTTTGGTTCTAGGACAATTTGAATTTTTGGTTTCCTCACGATGTTATCTTTCACTGTTTTGAGAACAGTTGTGTTAAAATAATTTACACAAATTAAAGTGCCTACCTGAGTACCGACGACCTAAAACTTGTAAGTCGCGGTCGTTTCTACTAAGCAACCACAAAATTAGACTAAAAAGTTATAAATTCCTTTACAAAATATGAACAGTCCGTAGTTTTAAATAGTCTCATTTTACGGTACGCCATTTGTTCATGACAACACAGTAAAAAGAAATGGCGAAGGCGTAGGAAGTCTTTGCTCCTAGGACGAAGAGTTTTGTTCTTTGTTTTAGCGGTGTAATTACAGACTGCTTTTAGGTTTTGGGAGAGTACCTATACCTAGCAGGCTTATTAATTGCCTGGCAGTACTATTTAAGAACGTTAACGCTGAAGTAAATTTGTTGAAAATGAATATTAATATGTAGATAATAACTATGAACTCGAAGGGGCTTGGCGCTAAGTAATAACAGCCGCACGGGTCGATCGATCAGGTTAAGCTACGCTTGACCCGGTTGGTCCGTGGATGGGTGACCATCTTCACATACCAGCAAGACCCCTCCGTGCCTCGGATAGCACGATAAGCCGTTGGTCTCGGCTGTCATTCGTGGATCTTTGACAGTCGTTACGGGTCGTCAGTACCCCGAAAGTCTGACAACCACTCTTACCAAGAGGTATCGTATTACCCAATAACTGGGTAATGGAGGTCAAATAGGCAGTCGCTCCATGTAAAATACCGGTATTCACCTGCATCCGGTTAGACTGGAAGCCAACCCCAACATAGTTGGGAAAAGGCTAGGCGAATGATGAGATAATATGAACTCAAGCTACGGTTTTGTAAGACTGTTGGGATAGCGTCCGTAATTTTCCATCGAATGACGTCACTAAACCGTTGTTGATGAAAGTAAGTTGTGTTTCTCTAGAGAACGTTTTTGACACCCTAAAGTCAAATCCCGGTGCCACCCTTTCCATGTAAGCCGTCACTCTTACAGGACACTGTAGCTTTACTAGATCATAATATCTTCAAGTAATTCGTAATAAGTTATTTTGCAATTACGTCAGAAATTTTAACACAATAAATTCCTGAAGTTATAAAGTCTTATTCAGTTTGAAGACCTCTATTTATTCCCATGTAAAGCACAATTACTGCTAGTGCTAATTATTCCATTACCAAAAACCTAGGACAATTTAGGTATATTTTAACTAAGTTTTTTATTTCCTCATAACGAAGCTTAGTCCGTCCCTTCTACGTTAGCCTTATAATCGTGATAAATATTTAGTGCGGTAATAATAAGCTTCGTAATTAGTTATTAAAGTCAATATTAAGCCTTGGGCTGAGAATACCTTCTGGGGAAAATATTATTTTCCTACTACTTATACCTATTAGAATTGAAATTATTTTTGTTACTACGCACCAAGTTGTGTAGGGATAATAGGATATTTATATATTAACCCTTCGTAGAACGTGGATCCACGCAAAACACAATGGCTTTTTAATTGTTTCTGTTATTATGGCCATCAACCGGTTAGTAAAAATCTTACGGGGTACACTAACAATTGCAATGTCATTCATTTTGACAATTCGAGAACATTCATTGAGTTATTTACGGTCGCTATCAATGCGGTGAAGCAGTCGACTGCCTCGGCACCATGGCCTATCCTGCAGGAAGAGCGCTGGTAGGATGGCACGGCACGCCAAATCTGCTATGTTTCTATTTCAACGAGTCAAACTGAGCGCTCGGGGTACTTTTTCAAGTGTGACAACTGAACTGAACATTTTTTTCACAGTTGTGGCCTTCGGTTTTTTTAGGTATGTACGATAGTAGCGATAAAGTAGAAAATCTATTAATGAAATTTGACAGGTTGTAGACTACACAATGTACAGTCACGAGCAAAAGTATGTATACACTTGGCTTTATTCAAAGGCGATTTTCTCCTTTATTTTTGAATGAAATTTTATATTAGTAGGAACATAGTATTTTCGAACCCATAGGTATATGTAAAGTGTCGTATTTCAACGTTGCATTCGTTATTTCGTGAAAAAATCGCAATTTAAAGTTGTCAAGTGTTGACATACTGGTGCTCGTGACTGTACAGGCGCCATTATATCAAGCAAATCATGGTATTTTTAATAACTACGTAATTTCTAGTTACTGCATGATTTAGTGACATTATTGAAGTGATAGGCGCGTTGGGCATTTTCTGAGATGGGAAAAAACTCGATATCCGTGGAAAAAACCATTGAACTCGCGCCAGTGTAATCGTACCTAAGCGACACCGCGCGTGTTTTGTTTATAAGACGATTTAAAAAATACCCGCTTCGGCTGTGTTCGGCTGTCCTCGGGATGATATGATTATGTCAGTGAGTGATGGTAAAGTATTTTGTTTGTGTTTTGCTTTCACTTCTGTTGGCACTCCCGGAGTGCCACTGTTTTTATTATTTATTTTTACAGAAAGCTTACAGACTAATAACACAATTAAAAATCATTCATGCATTGCAGTAATACACGTTGGCACTTAGTGACGTCTGCATGTGCTATTTGCATTAACTGCAAACAAGTTCGTTTCACAGCATAATATTTTCTTTAATTTTCCCAGCAACATGAAAACTATATTTACCAGCACACTAACCGAAAAGGCATTAAAGCTAGACACACTTCCCTGAAGCTGCATAATATATGTGTGCACTAACGACCAGACAGGCGCATTTAAGTTTTAAGTTCTTTAGCAATCAAGAAACGCTTGAAAGAGATTGTTGGATTCCGCAGAACAAACAAGAGCTGCGACGTCACCGCTAAATTAGGGGAGTTCGCTTTAATTATAATTATTAGTAAGCCGACGATGGGAAGTTCATAGTGCTACTGACACTCATTTATTTATTACACGGAATTCTGTATTGCGTTTCTGTTCTAGATTTCAAGGTATTTTGTATCCAGTTAGTAAGGTTTTAACGTTTATTTTGTACCGTCACATGAAGCGGTGGGGCTTGAAATTGGTAATCCTTTGTTCAGTCGTGGCTTCAAAATTGTCATATGATAAAGAATGAAAATAGGAGGTGAGCCTATTGCCATCAACCTGGCACAATTCCAGACTTCGGGCAGCGACCGACAAAACCCAGATCGAAAAACCCAATAATACTTTGGCCGACTTGGGAATCGAACCCAGGACCTCACGCTCAGCATTAGCGCTTGGGACCGCTTACGTAGGTACCACTTCATGACATTTATGCCGAACTGGAACTTCACAGCGAACGCTTACGAATTCCTCAATAGAACATCGACAAACGTCCCACAAACACGTTACGGAACACACAAACAAACACAATGGCTGTATCCACAATCAATGTCAAATCAAAGCCATAGAAACTGAACTAGTTGTGAATCTGTGAACTCAGAGGCACAGCGCAGTATGCAAACGATCGGGAACAAGGTGATCGTCTCGACGGAAATCTGGGAACTAAGGGTGTAGTTGCAAGGATTTCCTGTTTTGTTTTTGGTATTTTTCCTTTTTTTTTGTATAGGTATGTCATCTCACAGGTCAACCTAGGAGGTTGTCGGCTGCTCAACCGGGCTGTCCCGTAGATACCTTAATAAATTAAGGCCTCCACTGCATAAAACTTATGAACAAAGCGACTACACGCTAAGGGCACCCCTGTGGGGTAGGTACGGGCCTCCGATTAGCCGAGCTCCAGGCAGGCAAAAAGGGTCGACGTCCATCGCCCCTCACACATCAGGACCCCAGGTGGCGGCGCGTAGTGTTCCACGAGCGCCCCTCTTTGACGTCGCGGGGGGAGTCAAACACCTCACTCCCCCCCTGACCCGAGGAGGCCCGCCACTGCGGGTCTCCTCGGGGACCAGTCGGGGGTTGCGGAAGGATCGTACGTTCCCGCGACCCCCGGCGTAGGTGAAAGATGGAACACCGGGGTGGTTTACAGTCAGTAAAAGTCTGACAGACCACTCCGCCCTCCAGGGCGGAGGACATCAATACAGGCCGCAAGGGTCAGGCTGGATCGGATCAAAAACAAGTTATTTTTTCGTGTGGGCTCACCTTTTTATATGTTTTACTAGCTGTACCCTGTGTTACCTACAGTTATAATGAAATCTACGCCTGAACGCATTCCTATGAATTGAAATAAAAATAAATAAGTTAGCTGGAATATGACAGTCAGCGAGATGTTACCTTTGATTTTTAATAATTTCATGATCCTAGGTAAACGGGAAGTACCCTATAGGTTTTGATTCCCTTGCGAGTGCCAAAATATGCGGCATAAACGGAACGTAAACGCCCGTATCTTTTGATTGCGTTGACTTAAAACTTTGATTTTTTTCACTGCTTTAAGGGATTGCAGCCCTGAGTATTTGATATTAATTTCAACTAGATTTCTAGACTAATTTCAACTAGAACCACGCGTTTCTGAGAAAAAGGGTCTTGACAGACGGACAGGCAGACGGACAACGTAGTGATCTTAAAAGAGTTCCTTTTTCCTATTGAGGTACGGAGCCCAAAAAACGATAACCTCCTGACCATGTCTAAATCCGGAATTGTTAACAAAACAATTTTTGGACGATAACACATTTCTCCTTAGGGAAAACGGTGTCAGTTACACAGAAGTTTAATTATAAACAGAAACTTTCCCCTAACCTAGACCAGTTCCAAACAACTGTTCAACAAAGCGTCTAATCTCTATCTCAACTTTAAATTAAGCAAGTCGCGAGTTAGCCTAAATACGTAATGCGGTGCCGTCTCGCCGTGTCCCTTAACACCTAAACGCAATCCGGAATTCATACGTGCATTCGCCTACTGTGCCGTTGAAAGTTTTACCTCTACCCGCTTCTGTTATACGAATGTCTCACAAATGTACACAAGCTCGGTAGACACCGCGATCCTTAACTGAAGTGCAGCAGGTGCCTCCGTGGCCATGAATATTAACACACATGAATATTCTGACTATGTTTGCGCATTTCTTGCATGATGACGACTCGCTTGCAAGAAAACCTTGAGGCGACTGTTAATACGGGCTTTAATAAGTTAAAATGAACGAGCGTGGCATATGAAGCTCATATTATTATGGCAAACGTTTATGTGTGTTGAATCGACGTCGGCTTAACGGATTACGGTGAAAGTAAAAACTAAGAAACAAAACATACTGGATTAGCATATTAAGCAGTTTTCATCCTGAAAAATAAAGGACCTTTCTTACGTGAATAGAGCTGCTGGCACAGCTTTCGAAGTTCTGGTTTTTAGAACGATACATAAACTTAAAGAATAATTTAACTAACAGGAAGATACTAGTTTAAAAGTAATAGTTTTATATAAACCTGTAAAGTTGAGAAGTTTCTTGTCGTTATAGAACTTGGTTAGTTTCTCAGACGGAAGTCCTTTATAAAATTATAAAAAGTATAAAATAATTTGGTGCACGTAACTACAGAAACCAAATTTCATGATTCTAGGTCAACATTATCTACCCTATATACCCTATATAGTTTTGATTTCGGAACATATACGCCCGGATCTTTTGATTGCGCTGACTTAGAAGTTTGATATTTTCACTGCTTCAAGGGATTGCAGCCTTGAGTATTGGATATTAATTTCAACTTGATAACTCCACGTGTTCCTGATAAAAAGGGTCTTGACTGACGCACAGACAGACGGACAACGAAGTGATATTATAGGGGTTCCGTTTTTCCTTTTGAGGTACGGAACCCAAAAAAGAACATAATATAACATCACGTCTTGTTTTCCCGAAGGATTGGGCAGAGGGGTATAGACCATTCACATTTCGCCAGCTATTTTTAAGTCCCATGTAATAGGGGTGAATCTATTGCCATCAACGGGCAAAAATCCAGAGTACAGTCTGGTACCTACTGAGTAATTCCAAATAGAAAAACTCACTCTCTCACTTTGCTCGGGTAACGAACCCAGACTTCATGCTCAGCAGTAGCTATTGTGACCACTAGACGAACGAGACAGTCCTACTACAATTAAAAAAATCCGAAAGAAATCTTTCAAAATATTCACGCTTCGCTACTCAATATTGATTGGCCACAAAGAACACTACCAAAGTTCGCTGGGCCATAAATATGTATCGTTTAAATAGGTAACTACAATAAATAGGAAAGTCTTCAAAGCGGAACACCGGATATTTCATATGTTGCCAGACAATAAATCCCTCTTTATGGGCAGTGAAACGCTTGTTACTCCACAAACATAAGCATGGTTCTTATATCAAGCACAAGAAAAGGTAAGTAAGAATATTCTGACAGCTTTGAGTCGCTTTTTATTTTAATCTATCTGTCTTCATGATCATTAGATTTATGACAACTTTGTTAAATGTGTTGTGATGCTTGGTTATGATCTCGCGACTCGTGCAGGTGGTTTTGCGTTCAAATGGAGTGGGTGAGTGAGTATCTACCACGCGGGCTCGATGAGGGTTTAGGTAACTAACTAAATGGACTTAACAAAATAATACCAGTCTATTATTGCCCCACTGGTGAGCAGTGGTAGTCCAATGTTAACAGCCCCGACTTAAGAGTTGTTATAGGTCGTAGGTTCGAACCCAGACAGACGCTTTACTTTGTGGAAATTACTTCATCACCACTGCTCTTAAAATGATAAAGAAAAGCATCGTCAGGAAGCCGGCATGTCCTAGAACTAAAAAATTCGAAGACATATGACATCTACCAACCCTCATCAAGCCCGCGTGGTAGATACTCACTCACCCACTCCCTCTCGAAGGGACCGCCTGTGTCCCAGCAGTGGGAATATTATAGGCTGATTATAATTTGCTATTGGCCCACTGCAAGCTAAAGGCCTCTCCTCATACAGAGGAGAAGGCATGAGCATTTTATCATTTATCATTACGCTGGCTCATCAGATTTATATGGGACTAGCTGCGCACCGCGGTGTCACTCGCATAAGTTTCGATCCCGTGGGAATATCGGGATATAAAGTAGCCTAAATGTTTAATCCAGGGTGTCAGCTACCTCCACACAAAATGTTATAAAAATTGGTCCAGCTGTTTGAGCGTGAAAAAGTAACAAACATATAAACACAATCCTAATAACTTCCCTGATTTTAAAGTCGTGCAGTGGCTGCATATATTTCATATTTCATTTTAGGGGTCCATCGCCTCGGGGTAAGCCAGTGCTAGGGGTCCATCGCCTCGGGGTAAGCCAGTGCTCGCCAAGCTGGGCTAATTTGGCGGTCCCTTCAAGTTGGTAGTAGTATTCCCGAGTTATTCACACTGGGTAAAGTTGATTAAAATTCAGTTCATGCATGGTATAATTTTTTATTGAGAGGGGTACGTGGCTAAATAATAATAGCCGCACAGGTCGATCGATCAGGTTAAGCTACGCTTGCCGCGGTTGATCTGTGGATGGGTGACCATCTTTACATACCGAGACCCGTCCGTGTCTCGGAAAGCACGTTAAGGCGTTGGTCCCGGCTGTCATTCGTGGATCTTTGACAGTCGTTACGGGTAGTCAGAAGCCCGAAAATCTGACAACCAGTCTTACCAAGGGTATCGTGTTACCCAGTAACTGGGTTGTGGAGGTCAGATAGGCAGTCGCTCCATGTAAAATACTGGTATTCAGCTGCATCCGGTTAGACTGGAAGCCGACCCCAACATTGTTGGGAAAAAGGCTAGGCAGATGATGATGATGATGGTATTATTTGGATGCGTGATACACGCACTTGGGCCGCGTCACATACTGAGCATTAGAGCAAGCGTGATCAAAAACGCATAATTCTTCAAATACTATTAGGTTAATCTACATACATTTAAATCGTAGGCATACAGTTAGGTACTGATTGCCTTATTGTTTTATTGTGATGGTTCCTGTTTGAACATTCAAAGTAGAAAACCGCTCTCGTTTCTTTTTCCGAAGTTTTCTATTGATGTCACGGAATCCGCGAACACGATACAATAACCTACGGTTAACGATGATTAATAAAGTAAACGTACGGATAGATGACTACTTCTGAAAGTGCATAAAGAATATTACAAATCATGCAATCACACCTAGTATTTGTTTATCTAAGTAAGTTCTTGCAGCAGGTTCCTTCAATCTTGCAATTGAGAACACTTGAAAAGAAACTATTTATGGAAAAAAATATATTTCAACCACAAATACCCATCAATATTCCATGTCAACTTAATTTAAAAAAAATTTTTACCTATTTTTTAAGAAAATTTTAAGAAAACTCACCCTTTAGATTTTCATAAAATTATTTAGAATTATTCAGTAACGGATTCCGTTAACATCGATAGGTAGGTAGGTACGTAACAAAATGAAAACATTGAACTTTTAAATTAAAATTTGTTTTCTCGATAATCTGCGATATTTGGCGGCTTATGTTTTCAAAGTATTTGTTGGAGTGTTAAATTTTTATGTTTGAGTACGGTTTTGAATTTTCACAGGTTTAACATATTTTATAACGTCACCAATTTTAATTTTGTGATGTTTTTAAACTTTTGAATGAGTAAGTGGATTTATTACAGTAATTGACTTTAGAAGCCTGAACAAATTAACAAAGACTTTACAATGATCGCACAACTTCAACAATCTCGTAGGTGAATGGTCTATGTAGGATTAGTAGGTACCTCCAACCAAGTGCGCGCGCAAATGTACGAGTGTCTCCGGGGCCCTGGACTCATGGTAGTGGAGGGAACCGGAGTTTTCAGACATAACCCTCCGTTCTTCCCAGGTGGAGGGTTTCCTCACTGGGTAAAAAAGGCTTAGGCTCGGCGCAAACGGGCCACCGACCACAGCCACCGGTGGCTGTCGCGCGCTACCGCCACATTTGTAACAGTGTCAGAAGCGAGCGACAGCCACCGGTGTTCGGAAGTCGCCACATTTTATAACCCCTATAATGCTCTCTGCTGCGCAGTCTTACGATGGACTCCGACACGGACAGTTTGCTCGCGCTATTGTTAATACGCAGACGACGTAGACAACGCCGTCGCCGCCTATATTGGGTACATCCAATTTTAACTAGCGCGGGAAGTGGAGCAGTGCGACAGTGGCGGGTGTCAGTGTCTTGTGTGGCCCGTAGCGACAACAAGTGGCGAGTCGCGGACATTGCTGTAGCGAGTGGCCGCCACCGGCTACACGTGTGTGTTTATACAAAATATATGAAAAATTATGTTAAGTCGCTGTCGCTAGCCACCAGTGGCTGGGGTCGGTAGCCCGTGTGCGCCGAGCCTTATTTACCCACACTACAAACCAAACCATTGTTTACAGTTCTGATACATGGAGGTCGTCTATTTTTGGACACAGTTGTGTGAGAGTCTTATCCGTTTATCAGTCTTTGTACTTAGGATCTGCGGAGGCTACTCGGACGTCTGTCGTCCAACGTTCCTAAGCCTTTGTTCGGCTAGGCTCAGCCCCACCGTTCTTGGTACAAACTACGGAGATATTAGGACAGTTAGACCTATTGGGATGCTAATCTCTTAACGTAATAGAAATCCATCTATCTGCGGACTTGGTTTTGTCTGTGTATTTGGATTTATGTTTGTGTAACCTTGTTTTAAGTCGCACCAACAGTTGGAAGGATTTAAAGCTTCAATATGAATTAGTTTAACAATTTACGAATCGAAATTTTCTTATGGCGGATCATACGACACACAAGACAACGCGCTACGCGACGGGGCGCGGGAAGCGGAGGCAATTTCATAGCGTCGAAGCGCGTTTTTATTAAATTTGTATGTAAAAAATCACGCATGTGGGCGAGTTAACTACGAGCCCTCCGCGTGGCGTGTTGTAGGGTGTGATCCAGCCAAGTATTATAATGAGGAATTTATTTAAGTAATTAATCACAATATGTTTTTGCAAAAGCGTAACAATCGAAATAAAATGATCTTTGAATCACCATCTGCCTGAAAACTCTAACTCGTAGATAAGATCTCATATATCGTAAGTTATTTCCTCTCGAGGTAACCTTTCCAATAAGGTAAACCTTTGTAAGGAATACCTATCACAGGAAATTTAATTTCATGATCTCGCCAAAGAATAGATACGATTGTTAAGGAGCTCTCTTTTATACCAGTTATTGTATCATCTCTTACAAATTCCTCTTTTTATCGAGCACTGTGCATTGAAAGAGGGAATATCAAACAATACTACAGAGAATTGAACTCAGCTGAGAGAAGGGACACCTACTAAATATGAATAAATAATAGAGAATATTTTCTCGCTAGAGTGTCTTTCGTGCCAAAGACAGAGAGAGGTATCAATGTCTCTCGATTTTATGTTTATTGAATTGTAAAACGACATTATAATGTTTAAAAACTTGTCAATTCTTTTTATCTATTTTTAATGCTACACAAGGCTTGAAAGAAATAAAGATAACGTTATTGCTTCAAACGTTAAGTAAATTCGTTCCAATAACAATATTAAAGGGATTCTGAGTATACTTCCTTGTAGGTACGTGATTTGTGTTTTCCTCGTCTAAAGCATGATGTTTTTTCTCAATTTGGCAGGAGGTTTCGGCGTACTCGTGCCTCACAAATTCATAGCTTAAAATGTCCATATACATAATGTTAAAATATGTGAGTACTGTCGGCCACACAGAGGAACTATTAAAATGACGCCATTGGCTTAAAGCCAAATCGATTTGTAACTGCCGCACAAAAAGCAATAAAATTTCGACGTGCATACATGATAACGTCGGAAAAATAGCTGCATTCGTCATAGTATACCGCTTCCGTGATAGCATTGAAATATATTGTTGTCAAATGCCTTTATGTAAGAAACAAACTCGGTATTCGTAGGAATGGACTTCTATTCCTACGATTTACGAATACTGAATTTCTGGTTCGAAAACATCGTTTAATCTATAAGTATTGGCGTTCAAAGACGATCAATATTTTGGGTGCCTAGTGTCCTTTTCCTAGCTCGTCATCAATATCCTGCTCTGGACTTTAGACATCGTAATATGAAGTAATTCGAAGGCTACCTTTTTTCATTACATTAGGTACCTACTTAATTTCCGCCAAAATGAATTTGCTAATTTATACGTCCAATGTGCGTGCCTGAACATAAGCTAGGTAAATTTATTGGGCGACAATGAATTAATTACTATGATAAAGTAAGTCTAACATACAGGCATATACTTGTAACATAATTATTTAGAAGTTACATGACTCCATACGCTCATGTATGAAATTACACATTAGATTTCAATGAGTAACTTTATTTCTACATTGTATAAACTCGTACTAGTCTCTATATTATGTATACACCCTTACATTTTGATCGTTTGAATCCTTAAAAGAAAAAAAAATCTGTTGATCCATACATTATCTCGAGATATGCGAGATATGCGAATGTATGGATCAGCTGATTTTTTTTTCACGATTCCTGGGTTGGTCCCATATTAAAAGTTGTTCATAATGATGAGTACAATGACCCCTTTTAAGAATTAAAACAATCAAAATCTAACGGTGTATATAAACTAATAATAAAGCTGAAGAGCGTTTGTTTTTTTGTTTGGTCGGATTCGAAAAAATCCTTTTTGCATTCAATAGCCCAAAGGCTAAATAGCTTTAACATTATGTTAGGACGCTAGCAGAAAGAAAAAAAATACAGAAAGAACGCTAAACGAAAACGGAATAATGCGCGGGCAGGCGATGCGATGAGAAGGGGTGGGTCGGGGGAACAAGAAATTTCACGCGGACGAAGTCGCGGGCAGAAGCTAGTGTAGCTCAAAATGCCCAACCTAATTTGCACAAAAACCTCCATACCGAATCAATACAATAAATCTTTTATACTGAACCTAGAAATAAAGTATTAAAAGAATATTTGCACGCCGCAAACAAGATTAAGTACGCCGGTAGAATTGTGGGGGCAGGTAGCCACGGAATACTTTCGGTGGCCTTGCCCTATGATGAATAGGCTAGGACGTGGTGTGGGTTGCAACTAACCTAGAATATAAAGTGAAGACTGGCCGCTACCTAGCTAATAAGGTAAACGGCTATTTCGCCACAAAAAGGCCGCACTTCATATTATGTACGCCATTTTTTTTTCTTTTTTTGCAATGTTGTTTGTGTTTATGACTTTTATGTAAGAAGGTGCTGTGTAGTTATGTTTAATTAAATATTGTTTAAATAATTGTTATATCGGTTTTGTTAATGAGCGTTGTTATTTGTTAAGTTGAGGTTTATTTCGTTATATAGAATGACGTAGAATTTAATGGCGATTTTTTCAGGAGGTTTTAAAGTAATCATGCCTTTTGTGCGTCTTTTTGCTATTTCAGAGTTGACTTCTACAAATTATGAGTGATATTACTCCTAATGCGTTCAAATACATTTGCTTTCATCACAGATATTTTGGTACAATAGACAAGCCAATATTCATCATAATATCCATAACGGGCAGAATAGTATTATTTTTCAGCAAAACTTTAGTAACTATTTACGACTTGCGATTAAAGCTACAATGCTTACTGCTAACAGACCACAATGATGCAGCAAATAAAGTCGTATTCCTAATATTAGAAGACTTGGAAAAGAAATACTTGTAGCAGATTAGAAAATTGTAATTAGAGTTATAATACTTTGCGCCTTTGCTGAAAAAAGTAAAATTAATCAGTTACAGTTCTTTGAATTTTAATGATAAATTCTTATTTTATTAAACTTTGACTTTAGTATTTACATTCTCTTTTTAAATTCTGACTATATACTAGCACCTAACGATCACAATCTTAATCATTTTGAAGGATATTGCTAATCCATCGCTTCTTAAGTTCGAAAAATTTGTCTGCTCAACAACGTAAGTAAATAACGCAATGAATGTTGTTGAACTGTCAAAATAAAAGACATTGTTACTGACAGTGTGTTACGCTGCAGGTAACTAACAAGTACCTACTACATATATTCAGCATAAATCCTTTTTTGCTTATCTACTGAAAATTGTGAATACATGTAGGTAGAGTCCTCGTCAGCTTAAGTTAAAAGATTTACATAGGTATGCTAAGTAAAATCTAGCAATTTCAGAAGCTATTAAATGGTCTTTACTTAGAAAACTTAGTACTACTACTTACCTTTCTTCAAAATGTATGTAGTAAGTTTTAGCTAAAGTATATAAACAGGGCAGTGCCCATGAAAGATACATGACGTAGGTATTAAGGAAAATACCGACTAAGAAAATGCCTGAAGCGAAGTATTGCGTCACTTGAAGTTTATAACGTTTTTGCTCCCTGCAAATATTCGTAGATGCATATTAAAGCATAGCGATTTCATTATAAAAGTTTTTATTGAAAACTATTTTAACACTTCGACATCCGTGGGTATTCTTGATGAGATATTAAAGTGAGAGAAGTAAATTTAACGTTAAGTACTTCGAAAGTTAAGTTACTTTTCGAGAGACTTTCTACTATCTCTGCAAATAATTGTAATGGGATTTCAATGTAACCCAATTGCATTTTACTAAACGCTTTAAAGACAAAAAAAACTTATGAAAATGTAAACAAATGGATTAGAAAACATAGCTTGGATGCCAATTTGTAGTGCCACGTGCGTCTTACCCATTCTCCTTTAGAGCTTTAATTTGGTTATTTGAACATTTTGGCCCGAAATTCCAATTTTAAATCACCTTAGGGCTGATTTTTCCAATGCCAGATAATTTTATCCCATGAATAATTTTGAATTTTTGATAGTCTTAATACAAAAACTGTCAGACATCAATTTGTCCCACGAATAAAAAGTATCTGTCAATTGAAAAATCAGCCCTTAAAGTAGTTTTTCATTCGACAATGATTGAGGTTAATTTTATACCCTCATATTTGTCGATGATTTTTCAATCACAATTTAATCAATGTTATTTAGACAATAATTTTTGGTAAGAGTGGTGAACTAAGAAGTTGAAACCTAAGTACCTACACTTAAAATATGAAGTGTTCACTCCCTTTAGTGAGTGGCTGCGTAAGAATTTAACTTAAACAGGGTGTGTTTACACTTTCGTCAGATACTTTCAACGGTCTTCGTGCCCGCCATGTTCGTAATTTCGCGGCAAATTAAAATTCGGAATGTGGACCAAAAGTTCGTGAACGTTTAATTTGTCAGTTGTTAAGTTAATGCTGTATTGAAAAGACGTGTTAAAGTGAGTGTGCGCTAGAAGATGCTTTTTAAAGCTGAAATTATCTCGTGCAATGGACAGTTCTACGATGTGACAAAGATAAATTGATCTTATTATAGTATAAAGTACCGACTTCTATTGTAATTTTGTAAAGGCATTTATTGTTTATAGATAAATGTATAATAAATAAGTATAAATAAAGGTGTAACTTAAACTTTTGGCACAGACATTACCTATTATAGTTATCTACAAGCTTCTCCCAAGATAAGAGTTCGCGAAAAACCAAACCAAAATCAGCCGCGGAAACAAGCTTTACCAGAACTTAAAGAAGGCGGCAACATGAACATGCCTCAAACCGCTTTAAATAAAACAACACGCGAACGACAATCAGTGGCTGAGATCGCAGCAAACATTAGAGGGTAAAACAACCGCTTCCCATTGTAAATGCGGCGAAGACAAAGGGTGGTTAGTTAACATTTTAATCTGGCGTTCAGGGAACACTGTAATGGCCTTGCCGCAAGTGATATATCGCGCTAGGCAGGATGCAAGCGGGCATTCTATTGCCCACTAGATGATCTATGGGCAGGTGTATGCCGCGTTACTTTGTATCTCTATTTTAATGTAGAGTTGGAATCATCCGAGATTGCATAATCATAATCAGCCTATAGTGTCCCCACTGCTGGGACACAGGCCTCCTCTCTTCGGGTGGGAGTTGACTATAATCTACCACGCGGGCCCAGTGCGGGTTGGTAGATGTAAAATTTTTGGTTCTAAGACATGCCTGTTTCCTCACGATATTTTCCCTCACCGTTTTGAGAGCAGTATTGATAAAATTATTTACACCAAGTAAAACGTCTGTTTGATTTCGAACCCACGAACCCGATATGTCAATATCGTAACTAGGTGAGGTTGGTAGTACACTGGAGTTGTGTTGCGATTTCAACCATCAATGGGAGACACATTAATCTTTCACTATTTATAAGTTTGTATTTATAAAAATTACGCCTTCTGTAAATAACTCGGTACAGTTACGTGACCTACATAAAACCGGAACGTGATAGCGACGGTACAAAATAAACAAAGTAGGCACCTATTGAATAATCAAATTCAAACTAACGCCCAACTATAATAATATAAACTAGAATTCATACTTTAGTCGACCTGAATTAGCTGGAACAGAACTGGCAAGGATATTATGTAAGCAGTAGTACGGTAGGTAGGCAACAAAAACATTGATTATAATTCAACAAGTTATAGGTGAATGAAAGTTGGAATAATCCGGCGTAATACAAACTAGGGATCGTGGTTCGTGCAGGTGGCGGGCCTGGTAATGGCTTCAGCGACTTGATGAATAGGCCTGAACGTGCGCCGAGTGCAAAATGCCTCATTCTAATGCCGTCGCCTCTAAAATATTGCCGAAATCGCCCGTTCAACATCAACTAATTCAATGTATAGATTGATTTACTTACTCACTCCCCCACTGTGCCCCGTTACGTTTACAAATGCCTTTAATTTCGCTTTAGATTAAAGAATTTCCTATTACAGCACGGATATTGTTAAGATGATATCGGATAGGGTTGTAAATCACGAAAAATATTTTTCATGTTTTATCGCCTCGGCTTAGTCTCGTTGACTTGTTATAATGAGTTAATCTTAGTCCTAGCACGGTTTAATTACCTACGCAAACAGAGCGTGGCCGTCGCGACAATTTCCGTTTTTTTTTTTAAATAGAAATATTTTATTTCACACCATCCTACATGAGGGCACTTATTGAACGTCAGAAGTTAGGTGCACGGAGTCTTTGGTCAACTGGACCCACTCGAACTGGACCCGCGGGTCCAATTGACGTAATCACATTTTGAATACGTCGACTGGACCCACTGCCCAATTTCATCATTAGTACAGTCACGGGGTAAAGCCGAATCTTTTAGTTTTATTTCCAATTGGTCGTTTTCTATGGAGAAGAACCGGCAAGAAACTCCACGGTTACTCTTTTAAAAATGATTAGCTTTTACAATGTTTTCAAATTACAGTGTTAAAAGGTATGGGAGGATAGTATTCATGTCTACAATACGCTGAAAATTCCTACCAAACATTATTTATGATTTTTTACCTTCTATTTGGCATAAATGTACAACAACAAAAAAATTGCTGTGAACATTTGGAACTTCAGTCTATATATCTGCGTAAGATAGCTATCACTGAGGGGAAATGTTATCGAGCTTAAAAAACTACAAAACGTCTTTGGTAAATTCTCACGAAGTCAAGATTTATTGAGAAGGCTTTGATTTATGGTTCAATCCACACATGGGCCCAAAAGGTTCAAAGACGAAAAAGTAAAGTTTATTCTCGCCAAAAAACAAAGAGATTGGTACCCATCATTGAGATCCGACGGAGGTTTTTCCATCCACTCTCAACATTTTGCTTTGTTGTTTTGTTAACCTCATTCTTATGCGCATAGTTAATTTACGAAAGTCATTGAATTATGGGCTTATTTTATAATCTGGAGACAAGCAGCCATAAATTAAATTAAAGAACCATTAAACATACTAAAGACGACACAAGGTATGTATCACTGCAAGCAGTTTCTCTAAGCTCCGCCTGGTCTGTTACTCTTTTATTTGATCAAACTTCAGAAAGCAACTTTACAAAGCTATAAATCAAAATATCACTTTTATCAAAGAAGCAAGTGTAACCTTATGAATCAATGTCATTTTCCATAACTGGATCCGGCCTTCGTAAAGAATGATTTCAGTTCAAAACTACTTCTTTCATCTTTAGTTAAACCTATTTCCGAACCGCAAGTTTACTCGAAGTTCAGTTAAGTTTGGCGAGTCCCGACGCGAATCCGATCAAATCAATTCGAGATGGGGAAAATAGACAAGCTGCTGGGCTCTCAACTTTACCTATTTTTACCTCCGAACAAGTTATTTCAGTTGGAAAATTAATTGTTATTACTCTGCTACCTTATAATAATATTATTTTCGTCTCGTCACTGAGTCTGCAATTAAAAAGGTAATTTTGGGGCGACTTTCTCGCTTACAAACTGTACAATAACGTTTGTGTAGACATTATCATTAGCGTTATTACAAGACTGTAGACAGGCAAAAACTACTGAAATGAGTATGCCATTTCTGTTTCCGCTTCCTACTTTTATACATTTTATTTGTTTTTCACTCACTACAATGGCTGAAATTTTTTTGATAGTTGTTATAATCTTAGTGAAAACAGACGTTCAACAGTAAGCTAGTGAGTCGATTGAAAATTTGCAGATAGTACGAAACTAATCCCGAATATTATCAGTTTGGGTGCTCATAAAATCGGAAACACCGAGATTGGACTCGTAGTTCCAATATAAAATAAAGGGAAAATTCGTTTCCATACGACGGGGAGGAACATTATTAAAACCCATTTCACGTAGAGAGCTCCCCCGTATTACAAAATGCGTGTCATCGGTCACCCACATTAGGGCCGTTCGACGTTCGTGATAGATACGTCGGTGTATCCAACGGGATAATAAAAAACCGCAGCGAGGAAACGGATCCACATTTTCTAGCTGTGGGAACCGCTGTGGGAAGGAAAGAAACCATAAAACAATATAAATGGGACGTGGGCACCGCTTCTCGACTAACTTTAGTCTGTCTACGTTGTAAATTTGCGAAAGTCGTATGTCCTAACAAATTTTTGCTGACCTAGCCTTTTAATGGAAGGTTCTCGTCGCTTGAGCTGTTAGTGCGAGATAAGTAGCCTAGAGCCGTGGGTGGAATACAGAGGATACATTCACTTTCATGGCATTCACACAGTGAGGTTAAGTTAACATTTTTCATCAAGGTTTATTGAATGCTTTTATCGAGGTAAGTTTATGCTGACAATCTAAATTACCTACCTAAACTTATATCTAAAGATGTATATGTTTGTTACGCTTTCACGCTAAAACGGCTAAACGGATTTGGATGAAATTTGGCAAATGGGTAGACCATAACCTGGATTGGGTCATAAGATGCTTTTTATTCCGATATTATTAAAGGATCGAGACTTATTCGAGTGAAACCGCGGGGTGCAGTAGTAGTGTTTAAAAGGCAAGTAGATTTAACATCGATATTATCGTAAAATATTATAATATTAGAGGAGCCCGTAGCTAAATAATAACACAGCCACACAGGTCGATCGATCAGGTTAAGCTATCAGCTAGCTGGGTATCGTATTACCCAGTAATACGATACCCCTCAGGAGGTCAGATAGGCAGTCGCTCCATATAATTATTCAGCTGCATCCGGTTAGACTGGAAGCCGACCCCACCATAGTTGGGCAAAGGCTAGGCAGATGATTATCGTAAAATATTAAGTCGGGTAAGTATCAAAAGAGAGTGAACTAGAACAAAATACCGATAGATTCAAAGACACCTTCAAAGTAATTTATGTAAAGTTCTATACGTAGGAGTGTGTCGGGTACCTGCCTACCTACGAGTGAACGTCGCCCCCCCGGTTCTCATTATTCAGTAGGCCTCTACTTTACTGCTGACTCCAGCTTCTAATTATTTCAGCATTCTTAGCGCTCTGTTCCTTTTGACAAATCTTTTAGAGGAGATTTACTCCTGCGTAGCACCTCTAAAACGACTGTAATAAAATAACTGAGCTCACAAATAAACCTGAGTAAGGCATAATGGTGATATTTTCAGGTCACATTCTGTACATACTTGCGGTATTTTATTGTTAAAAATGTCAAACTACAAACATGTCCCGAGCTTTATTCGCTTATGAAAAGTTAGTTAAAGTTTGTATTAATATTAACGCTTAATGCAAAAATACTGTTCTTGCTCTGCAGGCGAAATTTAAAAGCTAGATTTTTAAACGGCAAACGTCGAGTTAAAGCTTAAACTTAGTCACAATTAAGTTATATTTTTATCTTCGTAGAGATTTTTTTTTGTATTGGTATGTAATGGCTTCTAAGTTCACGTGGAAGTAGAATAACGAAAAAAAAATATCGGTCAAGTTCGAATTGGACTCGCGCAGCGACGGTTCTGTACAAATAGGTATGTAACTACAAATTTACTGTTTTCGGATTTTTTCCTTTACTTGTGCTACATGAAATTACTTCGCGCCAAATTTCATGATTCTAGGTCAACGGGAAGTAGCATATAGGTTTTGATTCCCTTGCGAGTGTCAAAATATGCGGCATAAACGGAACATAAACGTCCGTATCTTTTGTTGTTTGACTAAGAAGTTTATTTTTTACATTACTTCAAGGGATTGCAGCCCTGAGTATTTGATATTAATTTCAATTTGATAACTCCACGCGTTCCTGAGAAAAAGGGTATTGACAGACGGACAGACAGACGGACAACGAAGTGATCTTATAAGGGTTCCGTTTTTCCTTTTGAGGAACCCTAAAAACAACAATAATTAAAACTTTTAAAAATCAAAAGTCTCCACAAACCTTAATTAAAGGGATTTGGAAAACAACAACAGCGTTTCGAAGGTTTCGAAGTTACCAAAAGACAGAAAAAATAATAATTTTAAAGTGATCAATCCTTATATTGTTCCTTCTACATTTAATACCCATTCTTATTTCCAAATAGCATAATTAGCAAAAATAAACTTATTCTCATGTAAAAATATAACTTTATTTTAATTAACTCACCTTAACTTACCTTTTGATTAAGTAGCTTTACTCGACGTTTAAATTTAAAGAGAGGTCAGAGTAGGAACTCTGACCTTTAAAATATTTTTATACTACTTAGATAGAAATAAGTCAAAGAAAGTCCGTAGGGATTTTGTTGGTCCGACAATATTACTTTCCGCGGCAGATATTAACAGCCGAGTAATTTTGTACAAAAACATTATTTACAGAAAAATTCAAATTAAACTATAGGAAAATCCATCTTTTACCAAGGCGACAAATTAAGTCGAATATTTATACAAAATTATACAGTGAAAAAATATAATGCAAATTCACCGAAGTTAATCAAAAGCAGAACGTGTGAAAAGTGAGCCGTCTTCATAATAATCGTTTGTCACCAGAATGGCAATAAAGCCCCGTAAGTCACCCCCACGCCTCCCAACTCGCCCCTCGACCCTCGCCTCTCGCAGTCTTCACACCCTTTGCTTTTCACCGGATTTGTAAACCGATTGTTCCCAAAGTACTTACACAAATATTATATGGGGCTTCTGAACTAATACACTCGGAAAATTTGCCTTTTGTCTCAAATCTAAAGGTAAACCAAACAGCTTACGTCATTGCTGTGAGACGTAATGAGCTATTATCGACTTATTTCTGTAGCTACTGAGCATATTTTAATAACAATTAGGACATACTTACCAAATCTATTAAATGGGCATATGTTACAAATGTGGGCCCAAATAACACAGAACTAGTGCCCTGGGACAGTGCGGGGGGGTCGCGGCAGACCAAGTGTGAGATAACGGGACAAGCTGGATAGGTTCCGTCAAAACTGGAAGGAGGACGCGTGGGCTCGCAAAAGGGAGTAGGAGTATGGAGGCTATTGCCCAGGAGTGGGACAGCGTAGGCAAGTAAAAAAAAGAAAATGTTGGAAATAACGTATAGTTCGTTATCCCAGAAATAACGTAATCCCAGAGACTAATCTGACAGGTGTAATGTCAAACTTTTAGACTAAAAAAACGCAAATAAAAAAGACTTAAATGTCAGACTAGTCTCTGGGATAAAAAAAACGAACTTTAGATAAATAAGTGGAGTGAGCATAATGTGATGGTACTAACTTACATAGATAGAAAGTCGGCAAAATTTCGAACTTTACACTGAGTTTGAAACATTTTAGCATTATCTATCTATTACTAGGAACTAAAAGTTACGGTAGATATAATGAAAAGTACCTTTGTGTTAGATTATACACGCACAATGGTCTACCTGAAGGACTTAGTACGGAAACCAAACCCTCTAACATAGTTAGAACCTATGTATAATGATTTCCACCAACACGTAATCTTAAAAAAACTAAAAAAAAAAAACAATCGGTTGTTTTTTTTTTTTCACGTTTTAGTTGTACCTAATATATCAGTGACAGGAAGCTATTGAACACATCTGTGTAGCCCTTTAGACGGTAGGTACAGGCTGTGATGTTATGTTGTTTGATTGCGTAAACAATGCATACATATGCGATAGCAGCAAAGCGGTTGATTTGCTGGCATTTATTGAAAAGTTCCGCTGCGAAACTCATCTTTACGAAATTTTAATGAGACCGTTTCGGAATAAATCTCTTTCGAACAAAAAAAAATATTTTGCAAATCCGTCATGACGGAGTTATGCATGTATGTTTACATAAAAAAAAAAAATAAACATCCGAATTGAGAACCTCCTCCTTTTTTGAAGTCGGTTAAAAATAATGTTTTGGCGTCTCTGAATGTTGGCGTAAACTACAAATTATGCTGATTAAACAGCCTTAAGTTATTAAGGCTACATGGCATAGGAGTTCACATTTCACCAGAAATAATAAAATAAATACCTACTTTATCTTATTCTTGCCCAAGATTAAATATAACTTAGTAAGAATTACGAAAAGTTTTAACTTATACTCTTGTAATTTAGTCTCGTTTTTAATTTTGACGGAAACTTGAATTGATCTGTTTCACTAAATATTCAGATTAATTTAATTAGATTAACAAAAAACTTCGCCAAGAATCCAACGACTTTCAATCTTGAAACAATGTTCAAAGACTTCAAATATTAAGATATAGACAAGTTCTCAAACTAAACCTATTAAATGGTAATTGCTTTTATTGAATAAAAGGAATCGATTAAATCTGTTTGAATGTATTAGCAATTACATTCAATTATTACTTTGCTTGATATTATCGTGCATTCAAAGCAAGGGCGATTTCTAATCAGCGTCCATTCCATTTTATCATTCTGCGGGGTAATTGCTTAACAGACATGAAATGTCAATTGATCGCATTTTCTTTCATTTTGACAGTGGACGTCTTTCGGCTGAAATGATGATGATGATGAAGCAATGGATTAGAAATATCCTTCAAAACTCTCGGATTGTGATTAAAACTGTGTTACGCAATTAGGGTGATGATCTTTTTGATTAAAATACAAGAGATAGTAAAGTTCTTCAGAGATCTTTTTTTTTTTTTGGAACTGTCTATGAAATGATGCGTGTGAGTGTTTGTGCATGTAGAATTAGTCGATACGCAACCACGATATAGATGGAATGACTAGTGAAGGGTAAATTTGTTTAAGTTGAAACTACTGTGGCTGGATGTACTGTTTAAAAATGTTATTGAAAAAGGTATCTGGTTTTACTATACATATCATTCTGATGTCAATAATAAATATACTGACCAGCTGCCAACGTAAATGATTGAGCTCAATTGGATGTCAATATCACGCACGGTGGTCAAAAAAACGTCCAACATAGTTCACAGAGGACCTGATCGACTGATGGTAACACGACATGTCGCCGTGTGTACCGAATCGTAGTTTTTGTTAAACTTTCGATAGATTTTGCATTAACTTCGGGCTCGTTTTAATTTCACGCTTGAGAGCACTGATTTATTCGAATGTCCCGAAAAGCTAAACTTTGCCAACTTTTGATCAGTGATCATGGCGTGTGATTTATCCTAGCAGCAGAGATATATTCACCGGCGTTTCAAGCTCGCCCACCAAACTCAGCAAAAAATGACACTATTATGACTTATGCGAAAATTGTTCAGCGAGATTTTGCAGTCACAGCAAATGCTGGTATTTTATGAAAAATCTTTTTGAAACAAAACTGCGAGAGAGCAAGTAATGAACATTTTTCAACAAATAGGTATTTACTTGCAAAAGAGGAGAAGTTTGCGGTTCAAAGTAATAGTAATAAATAAATGGGTACTTACAATGTAAGTGCCTACAAAGCGGTTGAATAAAAGTGGGTTACGTACCTAAACAAAAAACAAAGAACGAGGAGAAAAACATAGTGTTAGTGTCGACGAGCTCCGGGACAGGGTCCACTGTCCGCCGGCCGCCACGGTCAGGCCCATGATTAATTACCCAAGAGATTTATGACACGGGAAACCGATTATTCGTGTCGATAACAATACACAGAACCCTTCGAATACATAGCTATAGGCAGAAGAATAGTTTCTCTCAAACCAGATAACATTGTTATAGATTTTCATAGACGCCATTCAAAGTATCTCAGACCTACAAATCATTTTTATATCACAAAAATATTACACGTAAAAGCTATAGAAAATTATAGGAGAAACGTGTCTAATATATCATAGAGTATCGAGCTATCAGTTGTAAATTACTGACGATTAGAAATTGAAAATATTCAATTCTCTTAGGACGAGGCATATATATATTTTTTCAAATCACGTGTCTGTCGATCATAATCAGTGATAGACATCGCGTTGTGTAACTCACTGATGAATATTGACAAACACGAAAACGAATTCCATTAAATTTAAACTTTAAATCATCTTGATAACAATCGATTTTATGAAATTCTTTGGGGAGGAGGAGATAAATGAAATTTGTTACAAAAGTTCCATTGGATAGCTCTTGGTTACGATATTAAATTTATGCCATCAAGTGGCATTCAGAGAATGGGCATTTAACTTAGATTTTCAATCGTGGAATTCAATAGCGCTTGAATGTCTAAGCACCCACCTATCCTAACCGGAATTTAATACATCGAGTGCACTATTGTTAGACCAACGTTTATTATAAAGTAATAGTTGCCTGATTAGCCTTGATCCTCTTCAAGTTTTTTGTACTTAGTATATGACGGTCTTAGTCTCTTTTCACTGTCTAACATAATGTTTCTGGTAGTTTTCTTATATATAAACTATGTAACTACAAAACATTGTTTTTTATGTCTTAAACCATTCACACGTTGGAGTTAATTATTTTAATTTTTTTTCTAAACCAAAATTTTAAAGCGAAAGCCGCGAAAGCATTGTGTAACTATACAGACGCTATACAACGTTTATTAGTAAGCTTGGGCGGAGCACCGCCGTGTCCTCGTAGAGGCGATCGGCAGTGGCGGCGTCCGGCCCTGGTGCAAGCCAGGGTCCGGAGCGAGAGGGAGTGGGAGGCAGTCACCTCCTTCTGCGAAGCAGTCACGCTAGCGAAGGAGGATGGATGAGGGAGAGAGCCTCCCGTCCCAGCTGCCGTGGGAAATGCTCGGGGCGTCGGGAGCCACGGGACGACTCCCAGCCACCGTAGGCGCGAGCCTGCGGACGGAGAGTAATGGGTAGCTCGCCGTCCGATCAGGACCAGGCCCGTGCCGGACGGCGCGTACGTGTTCCACGCGCGCCTCAAAGAGATCTCAGCATCATCTGAAGGGGCCCGTTAGGGCCGAAGCCTGCCGGGTCAGCGGGATTGTTCGAAAGGGTTACCGCTGGCCCGGAACGTAAAGGGCTAAGGAAGGAACACGGGTAGGTTTTAGTCAGTAAGAGCTTCCTTCCGCTCCGCCCAGAGCGGGATGATTTGATGATTTCCCACCCAAAAAAAAAAGGGGTCTTTCACAGTAGATAGCTGATGATAGGCTGTTTGTGCCGCTAGCACGTTTCCACCGGTGAATGGTTAAAACTCCAAAAATCAAGAAGCAAAAGTGCAAAAATTCACAATGAACCACAGATGCAGGTCCATTTATTTTACGAGTATCATCAAGGTTTCATCAAAATGGAATTTTCAAAATGCGGACTGATGAGCACCCGTAATGTCTCTGAACGGCCGCGGAAGCACACTGCCGCTAATGCCCATCTATCGGCCTTACAGCAAGAAACCCAAGAAAGTACATGGGCGCTGCTACGGCAACAAATATTGGTGCGAGGATTCATCAATTGAGAAGTTAAAATATTTAATTTGAAATAACTACTAACATATTATATTAAAGGACACAATCCTAAAATGTTATTATTTTATTTTTTATATTGAAAAAAGGCATTGACGCTTCACAACTCACTATTGCGCCACCCCAAAATAATATTCAAAAACAGAATTTAAAGTTACAAGTTGTATAACTTTGTTTATACAGGTAAAACCGAAATTAACTATAAAACTAGGATATCAATTTCGATACGAATGAATAAATTATTTCTTAATCCAGATAATGGAAATAAAAATGTCAATAGCGGCCGATGGGATTAACCAAAACCGATCAGTGGTTCCGGATCGAAGGTGCGGTTCCTGAGAAATATCGCAACGGTAATCCGTGGGTGGAACCCCTGTTTTATGAGCACAGATTTTCGACATGTCTCCTTTTATGCTCCGTAAAACTTTTATCCTTCGTTTATGTACCTACGGATTCCGGCCTTTATAACTCGTACGTATTATGTACGTTTTTATATCGAACAAAAGATATTCATAAGATCGCCCAAGTTTCATGGCAGTTTGGTGATCGTTTTCAATAACACCAAATTTTAGTGAACAGCTGTAATTCTTTTTTATGGTTATGCATCTGTTTACATGGGAACGTACGTAATAAACGTGTTGGGAGTATTAGGGCCTTTGTACATGGCATGGTTTCAATACGGTACAGTGTATAAACCGTACCGTAGAAAAAAAAACAGTGGCACTCCAGACAAACAGAATACTTTGTCATCACTCACAGACATATCACATTAAAACCGAGTACATCCCGAGAACAGCCGAACATATTTTACCGGTATTTTTTTAATAGTCTTATCAACAAAACGCGCGTTGTCGCTTACGGTACTTGTGGCGCGAGTTCAATGGTTTTTTTTCCCATTAAAGAAAATGCCCACCGCGCCTAAAAAAGTTTTTACTTCAAAAACATGTCCGTATATTCCATAGTGAAGTATTATTATATTTGTATAGTTCTAAAACTGAATACCAAGTTAGCAGACAAAAATAACACCATGTAAACTCTACATTACAGTGATAGGGTACATTAGGTGTTACGTTGCAGTAGGTAGATATGTTACAAAGACTGCTTTTATTTTAGTTTCGAATAACCAGATATAAACCCAGCCAAGTGCGAGAGCTTTACCTTTCATCCCGTGGCCAACAAAGCAAGATCCTTTCTCTATTAAAATGCTTTGTACCAAGTGGTGTAAAATCAAGAATGAGAGGCAGGAATCCTACCGCACCGTTCTGTGGTGAAGGGGTATAATAAATGCAGGTATTTCCTGCAATTAATGCGTTTTCTGAAATAGAGGACACAATACAATAATTGCACAGAATACTAACAGTTTACTTACACATAGGTACATACATTAACTAACTTCTTTAGTCTAGTCCTCTTTAACTATTTAGTGTTATTATTTATGTCCAAAGGCTATCACAGTGAAATATAGGTAAGCTACGTTTTCTTCCATCCGATTGTATCGTACTAACAGCTTTCAAGTCAAGAAGCGTATAAAACGCTCCGTAGAAAAAACGTGTCTGTCAACAAGCTTCCATAGTGATCCATACAACACTGACGACCGTGCCTACACACGGTAATAAACCGTAGCTTTTCACGGCAAGAAAAACGTGTGTGTAGAATGGGCCTAATTTTGTGCACATCAGTGACCAGTCATATACCTAGCTACGACTGGTCAGAGAAAATAGTTGTAATCAATCGACACATAAAGAAGAAGAATGTCCAAGGAATGTTATGCCCTGAAAACTAATTCCATTACAATAATTTCGCCACAAAACCAGCGGGGCAATTGTGTAACACGTTATCAATCGGAATCGGTTTCATTTTGACAGTTCAACAACATTCATTGCGTTATTTACGTGTTGAGCAGACAAATTTTTCGAACTTGTGGGCTTAGCAATTTGCTTTAAAATGATTCAGATTCCGATTGATAGTGTGTTACGCAATTAGGGTGCTGCACCCCAATTGCGTAACATACTATCAACCTCGATCTGAATCATTTTGAAGGATATTGCTAATCCGTTGCTTCATATGTTCGAACAATTTGTCTGCTCAACACGTAAATAACGCAATGAATGTTGTTGAACTGTCATAATGAAAGCCATCGCTACTGAGTGTGTATACGCGAGTCTTTGGTCAACTGGACCCACTCGAACTGGACCCGCGGGTCCAGTTGACCTAATCACATTTTGAATAGGTCGACTGGACCCACTGCCCAATTTCATCATTAGTACAGTCACGGAGTAAAGCCGAATCACGCAACTACCCCGTAGCTCTCATAGGAAACTCCGGTAAGTATTCTACATTACCGCAACCACAAACCGGGACTAGCGTAAACCGGACCTGTAAACACGTCTCGATACAACGCGGCCGCTTCATTAGGTAGCCGACGTGGAAGGGACGTTGCATGGACAAATTTGAATAGCACCGGTGTATTGTGGCCAAATTATCATCTACATTGTGAACGTGACTATACAAGATGGAGACAATAAATTAAACTTCGTGTAACTAATGACTTTCGAATGATATATTTGGTTTTTATTATATTCATCATTTGCCTAGCCTTTTCCCAATTATGTTGGGGTCGGCTTCCAGTCTAACCGAATGCAGCTAAATAACAATTTTTTACACGGAGCGACTGCCTATTCATATAGGTCAGCCTCCACAACCCAGTTACTGGGTAATACGAAACCCCTTGGTAAGACGGGTTGTCAGACTTTCGGGCTACTGACGACCTGTAACGACTGTCAAAGATCCACGAATGACAGCCGGGACCAACGACTTAACATGCTTTCAGAGGCACGAATGGGTCTTGTTATGTGAAGATGGTCACCCATCCACGGACCAACCGCGGCAAGCGTAGCGTAACCTGATCGATCAACCCGTGCGGCTGTTATTACTTAGCCACAAGCCCCTGATATATTATTGAATCAAAACTTAATAAATTAAATTATTATTTAACAATTTTGAATTTATAAGGAGACTATTTTGATTGAAACAATAAAATTGTTGTCTTTTTTTTAATATTAATGATACGTGAGTTCAAACAGTAGACTATTATGATAATAATTTAAAGTTAGGAACGTTACATGCAGGACTTTACCTTAAAAAAAATGTATCTGCTAATTTTGTTCCGGAAGTTGGTGGCAAAAAATGAAAAAAGTACCTAATTTTTCACTTTGTACTGCTTTTTTGGAAGTCGGTTGTTCTTTGTGAATTTTTTTTATTTAATTTCGTCTATCCACCGTTCTTTACTTTAAATCGTTTTCTAGTTTTAGTTGGTGCCAGCTGTCAGTCTCAGATTTAATTTTTTTATTAAAAAAAAACCAGTTTAAACCAAATCAAAATATTCATCCTACTAAAAATACTAGCAACGTGTCCTCTATCAAGCTATTTCATTACGTAGAAATAAATTGATTTACACTGCAAACTATCGGCTTCGAACCGTGTTACTGATGTTTGTGTAAATTACAAACGGCAGTATTATAAACGAACTATATAAATGCGAACCGAAGAGCGATTTAATTCTGCAATTTAGATTGTAATTTCCGATGTTTAATGTGAATTTTCTTTAATGTGTAGATATTTGTCGGATTATTTGCTGAACGGAATATACACACATCAAAAGTGTCTAGGGATCAAGCATTTTTATGCGGATTTCTTGAGATTGAGATGTGGCTTTGTAATAAATTTATGATTTTATAAATTTATATGGATCCTTTTTGGTGCATTTCATAATTTGAATCAGGAACTGTGAATCAAATTCGAGTAAAAGATGAAAATCAGCTGTCAATATTTTCCCTATAAAAACATACAACGCATTGAAGACATTATTAGTGCTACTGTTTCCCTACTACTGATTAAAACCAACGTTATTATGGAGCGGCGACGTCATTTAAGCAGGGAAGAAATGCTCAGAGCCGTGGGAATGATAGAAGCTGGTTCCCGGCAACGTACTGTGGCTTTAGCTCTGAATACAAGTCAGAGTGTTATCAGTCGACTTTGGACACGTTACCGAAGCACTGGTACCGTGGCTGAGCGCCATGGAGGACGGTATCGCTGCACCACACGGAGACAAGACCGATACATTCAAATCTTAACTCGAAGAGCTCCAACAATAACCGCCATGATGTTAGCCGTGAGGCTTCATCACTCTTCAGGGAACTTAATTAGCGACCAAACAGTCAGAAACCGCTTGCATGAAGTGAACCTTCATTCCCGAAGACCGCTACGGGTACCACCTATAGCAATGCACAATCGTAGGATTCGATATCAATGGGCTCTTGAACACAGAAATTGGGCAGAAGAACAATGGCGTTTCGTGTGCTTTTCTGATGAGTCTCGTTTTGGTATGAGACCGGATACAAGACGTATACGACACTGGAGAACCCCTGGACGCCAACAGCGATTAAAATCCTGCCAGGAAGTCCATCCTTATAGTGGTGGAACCATCATGGTATGGGCGGGTATTTGGATCGGCGGAAGAACTGAGTTGATTTGGATCAGAGGCAACCTCAACGCTCAAATTTATGCTGAGACGATTGTATCAGACGTCATCGTTCCTCTACAAGTGCAAATCGGTCCCTTATTTCAGTTAATGCATGATAATGCACGACCGCACACCGCAAGAGTTGTAAGACAGACTCTCGCCGCAGCTAACATCAATGTCCTGCCCTGGCCTGCTCAGTCGCCAGACTTGAACCCGATTGAGCATGCATGGGATATGCTACAGAGAAGAGCTCTGCCGAATATGGAGGGTATCCAGTCGCAAGAAGACCTTTTTTTGTTGTTGCAACGAACATGGGCGGCCATTCCACAGCGTGATTTGGATGAACTCATTTTGAGTATGCCAAACCGATGTTCTTGTGTTGTTAGTGTTCGCGGTAGAAACACGGATTATTAATTGTTTAAGTTACCCAATAAACTTTTAAAGAAAACTGTTATTTCAGTCTTTTTTTCGAACTTTTGTGTTAGTGGTTCAAATGTCAAAAATCCCTTTATTAGGAAAATGGCAAATTTCTTTATTAATGCAAAGGTGACTTGGTTTATCGTTACTGTGACAAACGAAAACACTTTATTTGATGAATCCTTAAAGAAAATTTTAATTAATATCAATCAGGAGAAAAGTTATTGCAAAAATATATGTTGATCCCTAGACACTTTTGATGTGTGTATTAATGGTTCTCTAATTTTATTCGCGTTAACGGACAGAAACATGAATATTTGTACTTTATTGTATAACAAAATGACACCACCAGGCAAAAAAAAAACAACTTGAAACCTAAACAACCTGAGCATATACCACCAGTGTATCTCAACGGGGTATCTTTGAGTCGGGTCTCTCGGTTTAGGTATTTAGGGCATGTTGACCGGAACCCTGCATGATGACGCAGATATCGAGAGAGAGCGGAGAGCATTGTCGGTGCACGCTAACATGTTGGTACATAGATTTGCGAGGTGTACAGCCCAGGTAAAGATAACTTTGTTCAGAGCCTATTGCCAAAGCTTTTACACCAGCGCCCTATGGACCAACTACACGCAGCGGGCCTACAATGCTCTCAGAGTGCAATATAACAACGCAAAATCTTTGCATCTGGCAAGTCACTAAGACGATTGCGGAATTTTCTTCCAACTGCCACTAAAACTGCGCTTGCACAATCCCTTTTACTTCCCATCCTTGACTACGCTGATGTCAGTTATCCAGATCTTACTGAGGCACAACTAGATAAACTTGAGCGACTTCAAAACTTTTGCATAAGATTTATATTTGGCCTGCGCAAATATGATCACATTTCAGAATTTCGTACAAAGCTCAAGTGGCTTCCCATACGTCTTCGCCGGAATTCTCATATCTTGTTTCAGCTCTACAGTATTTTGTTTAATCCTAAAACCCCCACTTATCTTAGAGAACGTTTCAAGTTCCTTCATGACACACATAATAGATATCTGAGGTCATCGGAAAACCTGAGACTAGAGATGCCGATGCATTCCACCAGTTTCTATGACAAATCTTTTACTGTTCAAGCAGTACGGTTATGGAATGCCTTGCCCGTGTCCGTAAGGCGTGCTCAATCTTTGTCCACTTTTAAAATTATGGTTAAAAAGCACTTCCTCTCTCCTTAAACATCATCATTATATTTTCTTTGCTCCTGTTTCATGTTTATTATTGTATGTATATATTTATTTAGATTAGTATAATATACTTTATGTCTGTATTTATTGTATTATATAAATGGTACACCACAGACTACCTACAGTATTTGTCTGTCCTTCCCCTTTTTTAATCCATCCAAAGGTTGTCTTTAAAAGATCGCTTTTAGCGATAAGACCGCCCATTGTGTCACCCTTTGTACAGTTTCTATAATTATGTCTGTAATTTATATGGTGTACATAATAAAGAGTATTCTATTCTATTCTATTCTGGTGCGACGACCTCAATTTTGCAGTGCATCGGGCATGTTTGCCGACGCGAGGGTGAGAGACTTTTATGCTATAATGCGCAAAAAGTCAGCCTCATTAATTCGCCGAATTCGAGGAAGTGGCAACGGAATCCTAAGGATGATTGCAGACAGACCAAATTCGGCAGTTGTGGGAAGGCTCATCAGGCTGCATGTAACCTGATTCCTTTGTATAATTTAGACGACGATTTAGTAAACGATAAGCGCCTCCTCAAAAGATAGGGATAGGGATAGAGATATGGGGAAGGTATTCAGGCAGCAGTTCTCCAAAATTATCTAACACACCTCTACACAACTACAGACACGGTACCTATTCTGAAAGCGTTTTTGTGTTCATTTCCGAATATCTAAATACAGGGTTTTCTTAGCTATTTTAACAGTCAGACTACAGACGCCTGGCCGATTGACAGAATTTAAAATAGGTAACCACCTTTAGACCAAATGGGAACAGCACACATAGGAATTTACATTTATAGGAGGTATAACAGTGGACATTTTGAAAACATTGCACTCTCTCCAAAGCCAAGTCTTTAGTTCAGTTTTACAGAAAAGGTTGTGATACCAAATTGTTTAATATTAGGTATAAGAACCTACCTATTTACAATATGTGACGATCCTGGAAGAAAAGGTGCTGAAAGAAATAAATATCTTGAAAATAAAATAAATTTTCTAGAGTAGGTATTAAAAATATTTTTAGTGACGTCGCCCGGTCGTCCTGTTTACTGGAACTAATTGAGAAAAGGTCAATAACATATGTAAATAAAACTATACCAAGATACATTGGTTGTCTACCTATTCAACAACTCGAGACCCGGGCAAAGATCTCGAAAGACACTTATCCCTATTTTTGTATCTCATTTTGGCCTGAATATGTCAAATACCTACGCTACGTCCGTTCATCTCACTTGATTTAAGTAGTTCCGTACCCTTTTAATTACAGACCTCCGCGATTTAATACGATCCTAAATTGATGTATAAAATGTCAGTTAAAAAGTTTAAGTTTGAAAAGGATTACGCTAAGTGATTACGTGTTGTCGTTGTCGTGTTTTTATTGGCGTAATTTACATCAGATGCCGAACTTTCTCATAATTATAACATCCACAAGTCAGTCAACTATTTGTAACCCTACCACAAATATGATATAAACTACGGAAATATTTCCAACTATGTCACCATTAACATCTTTAGAGGTAAGGAAAGGCGTGTTACATGTACAGAATATATTTAAAGCAATGCCACAGTTAATGGCATGTCATTAGGTGTAAGTGCCGTACCGTGTATCCACACTACTTTGAATGAATGGTCAAATGCGACACACGGCACGAAAAAGGGGATTTTCTGTTGCATTTGATATTAGTAGTATTTAACTTTCATGGGGCTGGGGAAAATCGATTATAAAATGTAGAATTGGGATCGTTGCTTGTGAAAGAAATGGGTGCGGTGTAAAGCCGAAATTAAAATAAATATCAATGAAAGAAAAAGAAAGAAAAAAAAATCGTTTTTTTTTCTTTTTCTTGGTCTCGTATTCAGTCCTTTCTTTTGCGTTATATTACCGTCTTCCAACCGTACCCTAATAACAACAAACTACAAAAAAATCTAGTTTGCCTAAGGGTTGCGTAGATCGTTTGAAGGTCAGACGAAATTCATTCTGAACAATCTGAACACAAGTGATTTGTAAAGAGAATAGAATAAGAATCGTACGAAAAAGAAAATAAAACTGCCCAGTTTAAGAACAAGTATAAAGCGGTTTAGAACAATTTTGACAGCTGAAAATATAAGAACCCTAAAGTAGCATATCTTAATGAAATGCATAGCGTGCCACATACTATCTTTAGCAAAACTTACCGTGAAAAGAAACTACGAAAACGAAACGGTTCTACGGTGATACACGCAAACGTAAAACATAGATTACAACAGCTATTCCAAGTTAATCGCTAAAACGCTGTTAGTTCGTTAAACTGCTAATCGCCCCACAAAATTAGGTAACATTATAAATGTCTCTTGTAATTGCACGCGTTAGCCGGAGCACCTCGAACTGGTCGCCAGAATCAGTACTGTTGTAGAATATATTAGAATCTACAACAACCTTTATAATTATTAAACTAAATTGTGTTTCAGAAACTTTGTCCCCTGTGATTAAGTCGATGGGGCAGGGATGCTGAAATGTATTATTGTCCAACACTAACAAAGAATACACATACTGCAATACACGACGTAGACTTTCATTTGATGACTATAAATACCATACTGCTCGCTGTGCTCCCACGACCCAGGCGATCAATCTGCTGAACGCCCTGGTTGCTCAGGAGCCAAAAGTTGACATATTTATGTATAACAGTAAATCTATTATATATTATGTTTAATGTTTGTAAGAAGTTTTTTAGTTAAATGTAATGTTGTTGGCTTGCTGCGCGCTTTGGTGTTTACTCTAAGTACAGCAAGCAATTGTTATATGAATAAATTAATTTAAAAAAAAAACGCAATGAAATAAGTACTGTTTTTCCAACTCAAGCTGCTTTCGTTATGATCGTTTTAAGTTGTCCTGAAACACCGTGTGGCGCAGTCGTACCAAATGCGGTTACCCATTAGTAATGGTATAGCATATTAAACACAAATAATAATCTCGGTTAACCTCATTCCTCGAATAACGAAACGTGGAAAACGGTGTCACGGACCGTTTTCCTTTTCAGATGTCCAAATCAGGAAATATTATTCCATAGCCGTCGCTCTTTAAGGAAATAGGCGTCATTTGTATCGAACTAAAAATTACACCAGACGCGCCAATACGATTCCATGCCAATATTTTATCAATGTTGTCAAAGGCACGTGATATTCGAGCAGATTATGATGCGACGGAGTGCTTTCGACTATTATGTGGATCGCTGCTGCATTAGGCAAGCAGTGGAGTGTTCGGACCATTATTAAGGCTTGCGCGTGAGGTCATTGCTCTCTTGACGAACCTATTTTCATTGCTTGAATTATCTTAGTTGTGTAGTTTTGCCCACGTTTATTTTATCCCTACCTACCAGTCATAGCTGAACATAGGCCTTCCGTCATCCACGTTTCATAGAAATTATAACTTCATGTCCAACCACTTATCAAGTCCATAATGACCCGCTACGCTCATTTCTCCACGCGACCGATATTAATCGACAAATTGAATTGCCTTAACAGAATATCGTCCAGCAAAAATATTGAATCACCGATGCAACTGCTGAATCGCAAATTGTTTATGGTAATGTACGGTGCTACGATACGTGAAATATTCAGGTTTTATTAGCGGCCGCCGGCGACGCCGAATGTTCGGTAATGACGCAGAATGACGCTATTACTCCTCTGATCGGTACGCGAACGCGAACGCGAATGCGAAACGCGAACGCAGCGACGAAAAACATCGCCGTTTTAAACTTCATATCTCTGTACGTGAATGAGGTCAACAATTTGATGGTAATGGATGTAGCTAGATATATATAATATGCATGCGCGATCTTGATACTGTTTTTCAAGTTGTTTTCGATATATTTTGCTCACAGCATCATAGTTTTATGTTCCTGCAGCAAGAATGGAATAGCATGCCTCATTAGGTTGATTGTTCTCATACAAGGTATTTTTTGGCAAAAAGTTTCGCTAGCTATTTGTCAGGGATTGCTTTTGAGTTCACGCTCATTAGCAAGCGTACTGTTCTCCGTTCATAATGCAACATGTTTGAGAACACGGCGGTTTGTTTTTTTTATTGGACTCTGCTATGTAATTTTCACCATATTCAGCAACATTATTTTGGAACTCTCGACAGCATACTATGTTACAGAATATCTTAAAATTACCTCATTTTAGATAGGAATTTATAGGTACACTGACTGGATAAACTTATAATAAAATCTAAATAAACTAACAAACTATTAAAATACAAATATATATCCTAACCTAACTAAAATCTATATAAATAAAATAAAGTCGTGTTAGTTATACTATTTATAACTCAAGAAAGGCTGAACCGATTTGGCTGAAAATTGGTGGGGAGGTAGCTTAGAACCAGGAGACGGACATAGAATACTTTTATCTTTTTTTTTTTACTTATAGTTGTAGGAGTAGTGTAGGAGTAGGTTAGAAGTAGGTTAGGAGTAGGTTAGGAGTAGGGTAGAAGTAGGGTAGGAGTGGGTAGGAGTAGCGTAGGAGTAGGGTAGCAGTGGGGTAGGAATAGGGTAGTAGTAGGTAGGAGTAGGGTAGGAGTAGGGTAGGAGTGGGGTAGGAGTAGGGTAGGAGTGGGGTAGGAGTAGGGTAGGAGTGGAGTAGGAGTAGGGTAGGAGTGGGGTAGGAGTAGGGTAGGAGTAGGGTAAGGGTAGGGTAGAACGAACGAAGTAACGCCGGGCAGCTAGAAATAATTTATATGGCAAAACAGCGTTTGCCGGGTCAGCTAGTTATTAATAAAATAAAATATGGGGTCGAAATATTCCTCCGCATCGCTGTCGACTGGTAATGTACCCAAGAGTCTAGCGGCATAGACCCGTTTAATTTTCCTAATTAAATGGGTAAAACAATCTCAATTCATATAACCAACCCATTTCCTAGCTTGACCTGAAATCACAGCACTTACACCCATTTATTATACCTACGGATTATCCGGGTCAAAATGCCAAACATAGGAAAACCGTGACTCCACCTTAAATAAGTCTTCAGTCTGTAGGTCGTTGGTAATGGTGCGTAAATACAAACACTTCTCAGCCGGAAATTGAACCCAACACCCACATGTATAACTAGCTAGTGCTTTAAGTTACACTATATCTATACGTACCTATATACTCACTTATTTAATGGCAATGAGTGGTTGTGAATGTGTGATATACATTTAGAGTAAGAAGTGAGAGTTACAAGAGAAATAGCCTGATCTTTTTTTGTTCTGAAAGACGTCGATTAAATGTTAAGTTGTGATTAGGTACCCACTACTACTCATGGAAGTTTTAGTGAACACAATTTTTAAGAAAATGTGCCTTCCGCTGTTTCCTACATTTTGATCGTCCCTCGCATGACTAAGTCTTATCTCATTTTTAGCTGATTTGAGTTAGGACAACTACATTTTTCTATTCATGATTCTTTACATTTTGTTGCCTTTCAAAATGGTTAATTTTTTTTTTTTTTTTTTTTTTTTTATGTCTGTAATTTATATGGTGTACATAATAAAGAGTATTCTATTCTTAAATTTTTTGATCCAAATAACATAAAGGTACAGTGAAAATGAAAAGAATCACGAATAGAAAAATGTACTTAGTTGTCCTAACTCAAATCAGCTAAAAATGAGAAAAATCCGATAGGACTTTTAGTCATGCGAGCGACGAAATGTAGGAAACAGTTGATTTTTTTTCGCGATTTAATGTTTAGCCCCATAATAAAAGTTGTTCATAATGATACGTACCTACAATGACCTCTTAAGAGGTTATCCATTAATTACGGGGCACCCTGTACATATTTGTGTGTTTCTATACATTCTTTTAACCACTGAAAATGTGGGAAAATAACATGAAAATGTTATTACTTCTATGTTATTTTATTTAGAAGGGTGATCACCGTCCGCCGCATCCAGCGAATTCCTGCAGCCTTTACAAGGTCATCGGTCCACCTTGTGGGAAGGTTCTGGCGTGGCGACTGGGTACCGGAAAAAGCATGATATTAATTTAAATTCGATTCAACGTTACACAATTTTTATTAGTTACCTACTAGCTCATTAATCTCTGAAAAGTTATTATTTATAAGCTACCTGCAGAGTAATATGAAATTTAAGAATGCAAAACCAAACAACTCGCCAAGGAAAGTTTAAACTTTCCTTGGCGAGTTGTAAACAAGCACTAAGTTAGCAATTCTCTCTTAACTGATTTTGCAAATTCTACGTTATTAGCCCAAGTATTGGAAAATCCTATCTTCCGCAAACATATTAGCTACATAATTTAAAAATCGTATCCCTATTGGCTTATTTATGGCATGAACATAAAGCTTCTCGATTAGGTACATCGATTTTTATGACTCGATTAAATCGTAAAGCGCACATACGATAATTCTACATCAGCAACTATCGTATCGAGACTGCATAGCTTTGCGTCGAACCTCGTCTCGGTAATCGTTTGAAAATCGTATCTCATACGTAACTGTATCAAAGCTATAAAAGCGCACATATGCGGAAGAGATGAAATGATTTGTTAGAATACGATTTAGAATGTTCAGGCGAATGAAAAGTGCATTAAGGTCTATGTTTTGATATACAGGATGTGTCGTAAATAGTGGTCCAGAGTAAAGGAGTCGATACACTGTATTCTTATGTATCACATGAAGAAATAATAACCATTTTCAGTTAAGGGTCTACGAAAAAACAAATTAATTTCTTTAAGTACCTGTGACTTTAAAATATAAAAAGGGTAAGGATATCATAGTACATACCTATATTCAAGAGTTATAATAAAAAAACAGAATTAAAAAATATTGATATTTGTGGAAATTACAAATAATATTAATTCGTGAAGCAAGGTACAGAAATTTTAAAAACAACTTTTTTTCGGAGACCCTTAACTGAAAATTGTTAAAATTTCTGTATGTGATACATAAGAATACAGTATATCGACTCCTTTATTCTGGACCACTATTTACGACACACCCTGTATATGTTGACTGACACCACAGCTAGATTTTTCGTTGTATTTTAAATCCTCATTTTCTTGTCCTTATCCCAATTTATTTGTTGACAGCGCAGAAGTCGTATTTAAAATCCGCTTTATAATCTCGAGTTGGATTTATTTTTCAGTTCATATGTGCATTGTTTCTTGCTAAAAGTCGGCCTAAACAAATTAAGAAGCCCCTCCTCCTGTAAAGTTAGCTAAGTGTATCGTTCAGCGCAAGACGTAATTGGAAGGCGCCTGGCGTCCTTCTATATTTATCAGCATGAGCAACCCATTATGTGGAAGGTGATACGTCAATAGCATCGTATCTCTTGCCTTTCTCCGTCGAAGTTTAACACAATAAAACTCCTTTTATGTCACTGAGATTCTAGACAAGTATTTTAAATGTAGTTAAAGATTGCCTGTTTCTTTAGAATATAAAACTGAATAGTTCATCAACAAATTGGAGTTGTAAGGAAGGAAGTAGGAACAATAATTATACGTTTACTTTGAGTATATGGGTACTTTTTAAATTTTTTTAACCAAAGCGTGTAAATTGCTTCCCACTATTTCATTTCCAAAACATTGGATTATTTTTTACATAAAATGAATCTAAAATTCACGATTTATTGTGACCAACAAATCATCACAGACACAACACTGTAATTGATAAACCGATTAAAGTGACAGATCGGTTATAGTATCGATATGGACAGTCCTATCGAACTGTCGACATGTGGAATGTAGACTTGGCAATCATTGCGACGATAATCGTTAAGGGCAATAGCCTAATAGCTGAGAGCTTCAATAAACACGTCGAGAGGCTCTCGTTAGACGGCTGGGCTATGATCTGATATAGACTAGTGTTCCTCGACATGGCTTCTAAATATACGAAGATATTTCTTTATGTTTTAATACTAGAGTCTGGAAACAATTTCTAGACTCTATGAATAATATTTTATTTATAAGTTTTTCGTCAGTAAAGATGACGGACTTAGATTTTGTATGTTTATTTATTTATATCAACTTACCACCAGAAAACTAAGAACATAACAAAAAATGCAAAAACGATCCTCAATCACGCATAAACGGATGAACTGATTTAAATGCAATTTGGGACACAGATACACCATATTCTTGATTCAAGTGTGGACTACATTTTGTCTTGGTGCATGGAGTAGATCTCCAAGAGTGGGAGTTAAACAGCAGACAGAAAATTAATTATAGTGCCCGTAAAAGTCTATTACAGGGCCACTTTATGTCCCACTACAAATTAAGCTGATAGTGAATGAGGAACCAAACTCATTACAGAGACATTAAAGCAAACTTTCGATTGAGGGTGGCGAAGACAAGACAAAGTAAAGATTAAGCCGGAAGAAGGATCCTGCTAGCAGTCAGGATTAATTACCACAAGCAGAAGGAAACTAGAGAAAGTTTACACAAACTTGACGTAAAAGTTATTAATGAATAATTATCTGTTATACGTTGTAAAAATGTAGAGGTTTCCTTTGGAGTAAAATTATACAAAACTTTATACAGTAAGTAGTTCAGTACCATGAAGAGACTACAGTACTGTACTCTGATGGCATCAAAATAACAATACGTAAATCTATCAAAGGCGGTTACTGAAGCACTTCATGGTTCCAGTAAATCTATAGTCCATTAATGTACACAGAATATTATAAAACATTTTAAAAGTGTAATAATAAAGTTTCCTGCCTACTCTTCTCCATACGAAAACTACCTTTTGGAACGGGCGAACAGAATCAATTATATTTAAATGTTGACATTCAAAAGTGCCTTTTTGTGCCTATTTGAAATTTATAATGTTTTGCCTTTGCCCAGTCAGGCATGCCCCGCATGAAAGCAAAGAAAAAGTAATCAAAACAAACGAAAATCTAATGCGCCGCAGCAAATTCAGGCTAACACAACTATTTATTAGACGGGAGTTACACAATAACCGCATCAGAACCACAAAAGGGACGCGAGTTAAGCTTAAAAACGAAACATTTTGCACGGAACGGATAAAGATCTCGCCTTGTAAAAACTAAGTAAATACAACGAAGCTCTTGAGTTGAGTGTACAGTGCATAAATTGCCCCCTATCTGACCATCGCCTGACCCTTAATGGCCACAAGGTGGGACATGATCGTTATCGTGAAAATGGGAATTCTGGTCACCAGCTACTTTGTCGATACAAAGAAATTTTGTCGCTCGTTTGCTCGCAACTAATGTTACCAAACTCGTCGACTAGTTTCCCTGATAAAACGAATAAGAGTGATTTATTGTGTTGACATTACAAGATTTTTATGGTGTTGTTATGAGGTGTGTCTGATTGGAATATTTTGTTATTTCCTTGGCAATGTCATTTTATTATGACCGAGTGGACATGTCAAACAAAACGTTGTAGCAGACAATTCTGGACGTAATATTATTGTATTACGACTGTGTTTTGATTAGTTTCGTTTGTTTTATCACCTGCATGATTTGGATTTAGGGTGGTCGCTCATCTGACGGAAGATGCTTCGGGCGTAACTTCGTTGCTCGACACAGTAACGCATCATCACTTGAGTGTATACGGTTGAATGTTTTATTATCTAGTAGTGCATTTTGACGATACGCAACCGAAGACACGCGACGCATCGTCCGTCAGATGTACGACCAGCCTTATTGAGTGGTCGTTGGGGTAGTTATCAAAAGCAGATTTCAACTTCGACAGTTTGTTTTTATTCCCAACGTAAAGAACGCATTCCGACCTTGACTTATTATCAATTATTATAAAACTATTACTTGCCTTATAAGCAAAAATATTTGCATTAGGTCAAATTTCCATGGCATACATAAATTAACTCGACATATAAACCAATTTCAAAAGAGTCTTAAATCTACAGTTGTTGAGGATATATCAGTATCTAAACTGCAATAAAAACTGCGATTTTCAAACTTTATATCGCTATCGAGTAGAAGCCGTAGAAACTGTTGGTAAGTTGCTTAAAGACTATTGAAATAGATCGAACAGTCGGCGAGGTATCGTTCCTTGCTCGGAGAGATACACAAATGCTTTTCCGACCGATTTCATTGCGTACTTACCGACTGAAATTGTCCATGATGCAAATGTTAACATACTTTTAGTATTGTTTACTTATGCTCAAAGACCGCCTTATTGAGAAGCTTATAAGCAAATTGGTACAATTGTCATGTATTGTTTTACTCTAAATAGGCGTTCGGGAACCTACGCAATATCTTCTCGTCCCACATACCGCAATATCTCAAGACGAAAGTCTTTGACCAGTGCGTGTTGCCAGTGATGACATATGGCACTGAAACGTGGTCGCTCTCAATGGACCTTAATAGACGGCTAAAAGTCACCCAAAGATCAATGGAGAGGGCTATGCTTGGAGGTCCCTGCGTGATCGAATCAGAAATGAGGAGATCCGCAGGAAAACCAAGGTAACCGACGACCTTGTGAAGGCCGCAGGAACCCGTTGGATGCGTGAAGCACAGAACCGGTCGAAGTGGAGGTGCTTGGGGGAGACCTATGTCCAGCAGTGGACGTCTTTCGGCTGAAAAGATGATGATGATGGAAATAGGTACAAAGGACTACCTACGTTAATATTTATTCCACTCAAGCCGTCTTTGGAATTTATACAGCGATCTTAGCTTTGTAATCAGAAATCTAGGTCTCCGAGAGAATTCCTTGAAAGCCTATTGAAGTAAAGTCTTTAGTATAGGATGGTAGGCCAGCGCCAAAGTGATTGTTTAAATAGCAAAAGTTTGAGTAGTAGATATGAGAGGCGGTGAGGCTCCAATAAATCAAAATTATTGGTAAAGTTTTGGGCTAGCTAGGCACCTGAAATATTAATTCCCCCCATATTTCATTACACTTGAAACATTTCTCGTCAATTACGGATAGTTTTAGTAGGCTTCCGCCTCGCACAAAACATTGCTGTCGTGAAATATGCAAGTTTACAGTTTAATTTAATTAAATTTCATATAGTTAGACATGTGTGTGCTTTCTACTTTAGAAATCTATGTGGAAACAATGTTGTTTAATCGTAGCTTGCAGACCGTGCATTGCAGAAGATGCTTTAATATAAAAATATTTTTCATTAAAAAACTTTGTTGTTTTTCCAGCTATCAACACAATCTTTTCAAAAGTCCGAACATCTTCTCAATTGTAATGAGAGTGGTCAATAAAAGCGAAGCCCGACGCGGTCTCGGCTCAGGCCAGCGATACGCCACAAGTAAGCGTTGTAAATTTTGCGAAAAATATTTCTTTCGTGAAGAAAAACAAAGGCGACTTTATCCCCGGGTTGAAATTTATGAGATGCGCCGCGGATTAAAAATGTTTGCCGTGCCCTCCGGCGCGGGCTTGGCTTCATTAGAGCATGTTTCTGGAATATTCTGATTAATATTTACCTTCCACTTCTTGCGGATTGTAGTTCATTAACCTTTTGTCTTGTAATCGAGGCGCGCTGCAACCAAATTAGGTAGCGAGAATATTTTTAAATATTTACTGAGTTGCCTATTTAATGAGGAATCGCTAATGACGCAAGAGAAAGCCAGAAGCCGGTCAATACCAACGGTGTACCTATCGTAACAAGTGGGAACGGTGGCCCAACAATACCATAGCTTAGTTCCTCAATTATCAGTCTGACAATTGTTTTCTTACTATTTCAATTATGTAGTTCAGCAAAAGAATCAATAATTTTATACGATAGATTTAATCGAATAAAATCGTTAAAATTAAGACTTGATTCTGGAATTCATGATGACATTATTATAGACAAAAGTTATACCCACCAAGGATATTGTCAGATAGGTCCGTCCGTCGGTCAGTCCTACAATGAAATAAATCCAAAAAAATTTGTGAATAATTCCGACATAAATACACATTAATGACCATTCAAGCTTGTACTTGATAGCTTTACATTGGGTCATTAGCGGAGTACCTCCTAATATTTGGGCCACGAAAACCAACCTTAATGCTACGACATAAAGGTGTTGTCAATGGTGACCATAGACAAACCCGCCGGGGTCAAATGACTCAGCCGCGTTTAATTAATACTGTCCCGTGTCTGCCAGACATTATTCAAGCAGGGATCGGTCCAACCTTATCGAGTTCTGCCCTTGGATTTGGATAATCTGGTCTTTTACGTTGTAAAAATCTGTTGAATGGAGGGCAGTTATTTATAGAATCGTAATAGCATAAATTATCAATTTAATGACGTCATAACCGTTCAGCAATTATTTAAAAAGATAAGTACGAAACCTGTCCTATACCCAACCACTTTTTTTTAAATGGCCCTTTTGCCATTCTATAAAAATTAACGGGGGTATTTTATTTATTGTAAAAAGATCCTTCATGAAGCAGATAACTACGCATTCTGATCAAAGAATTTTGTGGAAAATATTAAGTAGGTACTTAAGTATATTTGCTGGGAAACGATTTTTCAGATGTCATACTTCGCAATATTTCTGCAGTCTTTGTTATGCAGGGTCAAATTGAATTAGTGAAAATCCGCTTATTCGATGGACATCTGAACTTTGAACAACAAAAACGATTTTATGTTTTTTTTGGAGGCGGTGACCGCTGGTAGTGTAGTTACTTGAAGAATGAGTTCAGAAAATCTGTATTTTTTTTTATATAGAGAAGATAACGGAAGACTTTACGTCTGTGAAGTTTACACAAAAACAAACAGTTAACTGATTTTATGTACTGATTTTGTGTGTGATTTTATATTGTTTTACTAACTACGACCCAAAAAAATCGGGTCGCGCCAGTTTGGTAACGCTCCCGTTTGGCAACGCTACATTGGCGGTGAATCGCATGCACCAGGAACAGTGGGTCATGACCCAAATAAAGTCTTTGACCCAAAATAAGATATCATCCAATATGTTTTATCATGCTTAGATTTCGATACCCATCACGTGTGAGGAGTTTCGCTAGCTAATTTTATTTGACACTGTATACAGGGTGGAATTTTGTAATGCCACCTGAAGGGATTCCCGGGTGTGGCAAACCAATTTTCGAAAATCTTTGAATGCAGTTTTCTTTCTATTCAAAAATAAAGGAATGTTTTCTTTGAGTAAAATTTTCTATCTACAGTATTAAGAGTACTTTCCCTTTTTTTTTTTTTTTTTTTTTTGCGGATGGGAAATCATCAAATGACCCCTCCCGCTCTGGGTGGAGCGGAAGGGAGTGTCAGACTCTTACTGACTAAAACCCACCCGTGTTCCTTCCTTAGCCCTTTATGTTCCGGGCCAGCGGTAACCCTTTCGGACAATCCCGCTGACCCGGCAGGCTTCGGCCCTATGGGGCCCCTCCTCGATGCTGACATCTCTTTGAGGCGCGCGTGGAACACGTACGCGCCGTCCGGCACGGGCCTGGTCCTGATCGGACGGTGAGCTACCCATTACTCTCCGCCCGCAGGCCCGCGCCTACGGTGGCCGGGAGTCGTCGCGCGGCTCCCGACGCCCGGAGCGTCTCCCGCGGCGGCTGGGACGGGAGGCTCTCTCCCTGAGCCGTCCCGCCACCTCCTTCGCTAGCATGACTGCTTCGCAGAAGGAGGTGACTGCCTCCCACTCCCTCTCGCCCCGGACCATGGCTTGCACCAGGGCCGGGCGCGAGAGGTCGCCGCCGCTGCCGATCGCCTCTACGAGGACACGGCGGTGCTCCGCCCAAGCGGGGCAGACCTCCACCGTGTGCTCCACCGTGTCCTCTGGGCGATCCTGGCAATGGTGACACCCGGGCGTTTCCTCCCGCCTGATGATGTGCAGGAACCTCCCGAAACTTCCGTGTCCGGTGAGGACCTGCGTCAGGCGGTAGGTGAGGGCGCCGTGGCGCCTCCCTAGCCACTCCTCAAAGAGGGGTCTTATCGCCGCTATCGCGGCGTGCCCTGCGCTGGGTTGCGACAGTCGTTCCTTCCATGTCGCCATGAGATCGCGCCGGAGCTCAGTCCGCTCCGCAGCGATTTGCCGCGGAAGCGGAACTTCCCCCCGGCTTAGTGCCTCCGCGCGCCACTCATAGACGCGCGCGAGGACTATCGCCTCCAGATCCCATGGCGGCAGTCCGGCAATGAGGCTTGCCGCCTCGCCAGAGATCGTGCGGTAGCCCCGGATAAGCCTTATGGCTACCACCTTCTGGGGCGCGTTCAGGTAGTGGGCGGCTCGCCGCCGCAGTGAACGCGCCCACACCGGGGCCCCGTATAGGGCCATGGACCGCACGACCCCCGCGTAAAGCCTCCGGCAGGAGGCGTTTGGCCCCCTCAGGTTGGGCAAGAGCCGCTTGAAGGCGGCCCCGGCCCGTTCCAGTTTGGGGGCCAAACGTCGGAAATGCTCGACGAAGTTCCACCGGCTGTCGAGGACGAGACCCAGGTACCTCATCGTTGTCTCGACGCCGATGTGAACCCCTCCTACCGTTAGTTGGGATCCCGGTGGTGGCGCGTTCCGGGGCCCATGAAACGACATGGCCTCGGACTTGTGCAATGCCACCTCGAGACCCAACTGCCGGATCCTCTCCACGACTATCGCAACCCCGCGTGTCATCGCGTCGGCCGCCGCCTGATGCGACCTCCCCTGCGCCAGGACCAGCGTGTCGTCAGCGTAGCAAACCACGCTGACGCCCTCAGGGAGGTCGGCCCGCAGCACCCAGTCGTAGCCGATGTCCCACAGGAACGGCCCCACGACCGATCCCTGTGGGACACCGCACGACATCTCTCGCCGGTTCCACTCCCCATCGCGACCGGGGTAGCTGACGGCTCTGTCCGTCAGATACGCCTCGACTATTCGACGGAGGTAGGGCGGCACCCGGTGATACCGGAGTGCCTCCACAATGCAGCTCCAGGGCAGGGTGTTGAACGCGTTGGCGATGTCGAGTGACACCGCCACGACGACCCCACCCTGGGACACCGCGTCCCCCGTCGTGAGGGCTCTCACGCGCATGATGGCGTCCACCGTCGAGCGCCCCTTGCGGAAACCAAACTGGCTGTCCGCAAGATCCGGCCCCGTCCTCACCAGGTGCCCGACGAGGCGGCCCACAATCACTCTCTCAAAGAGCTTGCCGACCTCGTCGAGCAGCACGATGGGCCGGTATGCGGACGGAGAGTCCGCAGGGCGCCCTGGCTTCCGAATGAGGACCAGCTTCCCCGTCTTCCAACGGAGTGGAAACCGGCCTCTCTCCAAACATGCGCTTAAGAGCGCCTCCAGTCGAGGCCCGAGAGCCCTCGAGGCCAGGACCCAGGCTTTACCCGGCAAGCCGTCGAGTCCTGGGGCGGTATTTTTGGCCTTCAGCCTTCCTACCGCCGCTCTCAGTTCTACCCCGGTCACTTCAGGGATGTCGTCGTCGTCGTCCGCGTGGTCCGCTTCGGGCACCGCAATTGGCGGAGCCATGGGCGGGGGGGTGTGCACCCCCCGTGAAGGGAACAGAGCGCTCACCACCTCCTCCACCAGCTGGGGGCGGAGACTCTGCGTCAGCGGGGGGGCCCAGGTGCGGAGTTTATTCCGCACCATTTTATAAGGGCGCCCCCACGGATCTCTGTTCAGAGTCTCCAGCATCTCCTCGCGGGCCATATCCTTGGCCCGCTGGACAGCCTCTTGGAGGGCGGTCTTCGCTGCTCTGTACCCCTCGTACAGCTCCGCCTCCGTGGCTTCCGCATCCGGAGGACGAATGCGGAGCCTGCGGTGCCTGGTGTACCGGTGTCGCGCATCGACGCACGCCTTGCGTAGCGCGTCCAGCTCCTGCGACCACCAGTACACCTGACGTCGGGCGCGTCCTGGCCGGACTCGGGGCATTGCCACGTCGCAAATCTCGGACATGGCCTCCCGGAACCACTCCGCCTCCTCGTCGATATCGGCAGGCCTGTCCGGTGATGACACCCAGGCCTGCACGATCGAGGCTTCCAGGAGGAGCTCCCGGTCCAGCTGCTTCAGCGCCCACCGCGGACCACTCGGGGCCTGTTGGACCAGCGCGCTAGAGGTCTGGGCGGAGACGTCGAACCGGATATACCGGTGATCGGAGTAGGTCTCCACCTCCTCCATGACGCGCCAGTCAATGACACGCTGTGACAGAGCGGGGCTGGCAAACGAGATGTCCACCACTGACTCACCCCGCATCCGCACACACGTGGGAACAGAACCCCGATTTAGGACGACCAGGCCTGTTTCCAGAGCCCAGTCCTCCACCATCCTACCCCGCACATCTGTGCAACGGGAACCCCAGGCCAAATTCTTGGCATTGAAGTCCCCGAGCACTAGCACGGGGAAGGGATGGCTTCCGGCGACGACGACACTCAACTCTGTTAAAGAGTTGTGGAACTCGGCGAGAGTTCGGCTCGGAGAGAAGTAGAGTACTTTCCCTTCAGGTGGCATTACAAAATTCCACCCTGTATACTACTTACTATACATGTACGTACGTTGATAAACGTATTTTTAAATGCCCTATACAACATTATTTTTAGTATATGCGAAACCTGAAACACGTGTCTAGTATTTTTATGTAAAGAGTCTATGTAAAAACATTCCAAAACTGTATCATGAAAAATTACAAAGTTATAAGCCTGTTAAGTTACCTGTTTGTCCGTACAAAAACATGCTCACCCGCGCCACACCGTCTTGCGCTCATTGATAATAGTACCTAGGTACCTAACCGTTCGTCGCGGAGATTGGATAACCTACTTAGTGTCGCTCGATGTCCAACTTTTAACCTTTTCTAAAAATATTTTTGGTACAAAATATAACATGGGGTAAAAATTATTGGAATCGATTCAGTTACTTATTCTGAACAAACTATATTCAAGTTTCGCATATACAAAAAATAACGTTGTATAATTAGGTATGTTGTATGACTTCACTTCTTGGTCTCTAATCTTTTCTACGGAAACAGAGCCCTGCAGGGTTAATAGCGTAACACACTATCAATCTCAATCTGAATCGCAATGAATGTTGTTGAACTGTCAAAATGAAAGCCATTGCTACTGTTGTTAGTGTGTTACGCAATTACCCCGCTGCTGCAACCTGTGCAGGAGTTCACAGGACAAATACCGAGGTATTTAGACAGATCTAGATCTCTCTAGTCTCCGAAAGTTTACCCAGTAGTGATTGAAACTGTGTCTAGCGCTTTGTGATACAATACACTTACTGAAGTTCAGGAAAACTTCTGAGATGCAGGACCGTATACAATAGTATTTGGGTCAACATGAGAATGTTTTATAAAGGTTGTGTTGAGTAAAGGATTCATTATATTGACTCCTAATTGTGCCCGCGACTTCGTATCGGAGATAAGCCAGAACAAATAGACAGACAAAATTAGAATAATATTTTTTTTAACATTAAAAAAAATATTATTCTAATTTTGTCTGTCTATTTTTTCTGGCTACATGCCATGCTTTGTTATGTATGTACTTCATACATTAAAAAATACAAATAAATAAAATTGAAGTCGATGTTTGTAATGTCAAATTAACAATTTTTTCACTAAATGCATATGAAAGTATTTATGGTACAGACGACAGCACATCAAGCTACCCGAAACTGTCAAATTTTCTCAATCAACCTTAGCGATAAAGTTGAAAATCTATTAAAGAAATTTGACAGATTGTAGTAGCTTGATGTGCTGGCGTCTGTACTTATAACTGTAATTTAAAAAAATGATTTTTTGTTCGTCGTCCCTATAGTTTGTGCTTGGCGGACTTGTAGTCGTCGGGCCAGGGCATAAAGTGGCGCGCTCGTAGTAGAAATACGAAACTCTTTGAAAGCGACGGCCACTTTTCTAGGCCCTCGGGATTGATTGCGGTGGAACTCGTCCTTTATTATTGTCGGCTTTAGATAACTAACAATACACTTAGTGCGTTTATCCACCGCGACCTAACTCGGCGGTTCAGTATGTTATGATAGACAAAACAAATACCCGGTGAATGGTACCGGTGGGACGGCAGTGTGTGGACTAGATCAAACGTGTTTTGTATTGTCACACATTGGCCCGTCATAATTTCTGGCCGAGCCCCAGCAATTGCATCGAACTACTCGAAAATTCGGGGCCCGGGATCCCGACGCTCGGGTGACGGACAAACCATGGACACGCGGCCATAGTAAATTTAGGTATCGCTACTTCGGCGCCGTCATCTCGTCCTCGTTAACATCCCGTTGACGGTGGCGGTGGACAAACGCCCTTACTGTAGCTAAGTGCAACAGCCCTAAGTCAAAACTTAATCTTGTCCTGTCAACAAAGTAAACTGAGCACCTTAATAATATCAGCTGTAACACGCTACTATTCATAATGAACACGATAGTTCCAACACTTCACAGATAAAAAATACCAGCCAAGCGCAAGCGTACTTAGGGTTCCCTACCGTATTTAGTTTTACTGTTTCTTTTTAATCTTAATTAATCGTAATACAACTTTATGTGTAGTAATGTACCTACTTGACATTTATTGATTCACATTCTCACGCTAAATCAGTGCTAAAATTCAAATAATAACCGCGACTATTTTTAGAAAGTCCGTGTCACACAAACGGCAGACACACAGTTTCTTGTAGCTTCCTACAAGAGACTAGAGAAGACTGTGTCGGGCAAGACTTCTCTTGTCTTGTACTAAGGAAATAAAATTGTAAGAACGTGCTACTAATATGAGGCCAGGTTGCTCAAAATGTAACAGTCGTACCCATGTATGTACTCTATGTACAATCGCTGAGACGCCAGCACATCAAGCTACCCGTAACTGTCAAATTTTCCCAATCAACTTTGAACCTTATCCTTTAGCGATAAAGTTGAAAATCTATTATAAAAATTTGACAGATTGCAGTAGCTTGATGTGCTGGCGTCTGTACATATAGACATCGTGAGTGATGCGTAAAGTGCTGCGTTTCATCAATTTTGCCAAGGAATCCCAATACGACAGACTAACTCACACTTAGGCACGGTCGGACACGCCACCCGCCAGATATCTACGATCCGAGCCACCATCGATCAGGCCCTATCTGATATTCAAACTACATCATTCAACATGAATTACCACTTTGTTACTTTATTATTGAACAATGAACCTCTTGTAAAATCGGAATAATGGTTTAATTAAGCCTGCTTGTAATCGGGTTCGATGCAGATACAATAGGTTACCTATAATGATATCGTGTTGAACAATTACATTGATTCACTATTGTATATAAGAGGAAAAAATTAAATCTATTTTAAAGCTCCTGATATTATCAGAAACTCTTAATTGCTCTTAAAAGCTTATGTAACATAATCATGCAGCCTATAATGTTCCCACTGCTGGGACACAGGCCTCCTCTCAGTGGGAGGGAGTGGGCCATAACCTAGCACCCGGGCCCAGTGCGGGTTGGTAGATATCACATGTTTTAAATTTTTTGGCTCTACGACGTTTAAAGATAAAGATTATTTATTTGTCCAAAACATCAGTATACATACATGCAAGGTGTTACAATAAAAATGTCACCGTCATGTTTTGACTTAGCGGCGTAAAAACATGAATACTTAGGTAGGTTATTACATAAACATCAAATAATTATATATTTATCCATTATTCAAATAATTAACAATCTAAATTATAATTTAAAATATTAAAATATCCTACTAAACAGTGTCATCAACTCATCATCTATACCTACTAATACGTACGTACGTTATGTATACGTTTTCCTTTTTGATAATACATTATGCTTATAAGCACTAGAACCCTCAAAAAATGCTCAAAATTGCCGCTGTGAACAGAGGCCTAGTGTACAAATTTGACAACTATCAATGAAAAAATAAAAACATAGGGACACAATATATATCCTTCTTATTCTGTTTAGGAAATATCTTTTAAATTTGTCTAATATTGGAGGAGAAAATAGGCGAGAGCTAAACTTCGAATTATGACTTTATATTAGGCTTTTTCAAAAAGTCTCTCCGACCCTATATTTCCTCTTACACCCTCGGAAGCTCGAAAGTCGAATTAATCGGTGTTACCAAAGGATACCTGTTAGTATTGCCTTGTATCGAGCGAGACCGACCTAGTTTAGCTGCTTTGGTCAGATGAGGCTCTCTGTAAAATACTGATATTATTTTGCAGTATTTAGTGACGATGATGAAGATAGTGTATCTAACATATTTAGCAATGTCAGATTAGGATTATCTAGCATAATTTATTAAAAGACAAATAAGGATTAGGTACATAAATATACGTATAATAATATAGTAACGAACAATTATTGTCCGTTTGTCTTCGGATTGGCGTAAAAACGGCGTAACATATTTGGACGAAGTTTGGCACACAGGTAGGTTATAACCTGGATTAACACATAGCGTACTTTTAATCCCAGTAGTACGTTCCCGCGGGATATTTTCCGAGACTCACGCGGGCGAAGTCGCGAGCAAAAGCTAGAATAGAATAGAATTGGAAAGAATATTCTTTTCGAATATGTATTACAGCTAAATCATTTTGGCACTATATTATATTATTATATTTAGGCCTATACCGCAGTAAGATTTTCCACGAAGTTATAATTCAAGCACTAAGCAGACTACCATAATATTATATTTATATATATATATTTTTTTTAAACATAATGAAAAACAATAAGTATTATACTTACTGAACTTGATATTATTATTCTTACTAAAATGTTTATTTGGATTATTAAGATAATTATAAGAACTTAGATAAAATAGGTCTACTTAGAGCATTGAATGCTTATTTTTATTTCAGTTTTGAAATCTTAGACCATTCTTGACAATATCGTACGTCTATTAATTCTTTGATAATTTTCTTTTAGCTTCACGAAGGGATGAGTTTCTTAAGCTGAAAATTTTGGTGAAGTTATTGTAAATGAGCATTTTTTTAATGGGCAATTAGGCATGATGACTGGCGTATTATGACTTACGGGTCTTTCGATTTAAATTAATATATACGCTCAATTCGATCATCCTCACACTGCTTTGGCTTATTCAAAGAAATCTTAGTACCTATTACATAATTGAGCGTTTATATAAAAGGCAGAATAAGCTCGATATGAACTAGGCACTTAACCGGAATTGTTTGTTCAGGTTTTAGCAGATAAACAATTTAATGCTCTTGAAGCAATAAATTTCTCCAAGAAAAGCAAATAAGCTAAGATTCTATAAAACCATTATGAGAATTTACTGAAGTAGGTACCTATCGCAAGTAACTGTTTTAGAATTTACATTTTCCGGGAGCCCTTCTTAGAAGAATAACTATGCAGTTAGTTTATGTTTACGTATCTCATAGTGTTGAGACGGACCGGTTCAGTTTGATTCAAATATAATATGACGGCGTGCGTCAGATCTTTAGATTATAGGATCACTTTGTAGTAACCGTAAACCAATCTGCTTCAAGGATCAAATTAAAATGAGTAAGTATTGAGTACTGAGGGTAGAACAGTGGTGACCCTGTGGAAACGGCCGTGAATTACGAGTTGTTGGTCGTAGGTTCGAACTCTGACAGGCGCTTTATTTTGTGTAAATTAATTCATCACTACTGCTCTCAAAACAGTAAAGAAAAACATCGTGAGGAAACCGGCTTGTTATAGACTTGTGACATCTACCAACCCGCACTGGGCCCGCGTGGTGGATTACGGCCAACTTGCTCTTACAGAGAGGATGCCTGTGTAGGAGCAGGGGGAACATTATAGGCTGATTATGTATTGAGATTAAAAATACATTTACCAAGCAATAAGAACAAAAGAGTAAATAAGTGAGTTAAAACTGAAATCCGTTCCGTTTTTAAAACTTACAAGTACCTACCTATTCAGCGCAACAAAAAACGACTGCCTAAGCAAAAATTCTCACGTAATATGTACCTAATATATCACTCGACTGGGCCTTAAACGTTTAAGTGGAGGAAATACACCACTCGTCGGGAAGCGCAACGCAGCAGTATTGTGTACGGGCGCGGCGCGACGCGGCTAGGGTAGGGAACTAGGGTGCAGTGCGGTACGCGAGTAAGGAAGCGCCGAACCCCGGCTGACACGTGCAATTGCCCTACGCGAGATACTAGATAGCACAGGCACGCCCCGCTGTTAACACTTCCTAAGCACGCCACAGAACACTGACCTCTTTCATAAACAAGCTACTATTTTTATGAGTTAATTTTAAGTCGCCGCAGATGACGCTTAAGTGTTTCCGCTGTATTTTTAGGGGCGTTTAATGAGCGATCACTTGGGTCGATATTTCTTAAGTACCTACTACCGGCGCAACTGGGCTGTTAGTGCCGCTTCTACCATGGCTGATTGTATAACTTGTGATGGCACGATAAGTAGTTGTAAATATTTCATTATTTTCATTGGGCTCAGAAAATACCTATATCGTTTAAAAAAGTTATTCAATAAGTAGTGTAAAATATAGCAATAAGTAGATCATAAAGTAACCAGGGGGAGTAAAACTTCGTGCCTTTTAAAAGAGAAAATTATTTAAAAAAAATTAGGTGACCTACATTTCCGCTAGCAGATGACCTAATTTTCCTGCAATATGAACCTAAGGCGGCCCCTACACCTACAATAAGTATGCGATTGAATCAGACTTGGCACTCAAACGATTAATTATTTTCACGCAATAACAGTGACGGCCCTTAAGCTTCATTGTTTTTGCGTGATCTGCTCAAATACTTATCCTACACGGTGTAATTAAAATATGGTACAATAAAAAATTTAACTTGCTCAAAATTTTGTTCAATCATTGCGCAATCTTAATAAGAACCCTAAACGATCAAAAACATTGCGCAATTCGTGATATTGTGCAATATGTTGATCGTTTAGGGCCCGCCTAAGGTTAGAAAATGTAGAAAAAAAATACGTACGATTACTTGGAATGAAAAAGTATGTCACCTAGTTCGATTGGAAATAAAAGAACCATCTTGACGACTGCCTCTCTGTTTTTAAACTCGAGTTGTACTGTAACCAGATGTTCAGACGAATAGTCGTCTGAACATGAGTTTAAAAACGTTCGACTTTACAGAGCTTCCCTTCTGTCAATCATACTTATGCAAACGTCATCATCATCTGTCTAGCCTTTTCCCAACCATGTTGGGGTCGGCTCCCAGTCTGACGTCTTCGTAAGACTGGTTGTCAGATTTTCGGGCTTCTGACGGCCCGTAACGACTATCAAAGATCCACGAATGACAGCCGTGACCAATGACTTAACAGGCTTTCCAAGACTCGGAGGGGTCTTAGTATGTTAATATGGTTACCCATCCACGGGCCAACCGCGGCAAGCGTAGCTTAACTTAATCGTTCGACCCGTGCGGCTGTTATTACTTAGCCACAAACCCCTCTTCTATACCCATGCGAAAGTCTCTTTCTAAAGCTGTTCGATATGTCATTTTTAGCCAGAGTCCTGTACCAACACTACGCTTTCAAAAATACTACTTCCACATTGACATAATTATGCAAAAACTACTTTAAAATAACATTTTAACCACGATAAAGATATTATTTTTTTATCTTTGCAAGACACACAATTCGTGGCCTGGGCTGTATATTTATTACCTCTGCCGGCGCGGCGTCCAGTGTTCCGGATACCATCACTACAGTACAAGGCAGCGGAAAGGCGCACTTTGAACCAACTACAATGGCGGCTGTTTAAAAAAACATGTGAGAATTAGACAAAACATCGCGTGAGATACTCTGGGTAGTCTTTTAACAGATGATTCTTTTTATTTTTCAGTAGAATTTTTCAACAGCAGAATTATTTAATTCAGAGTTTATTCTTATCTAATTTTGGTCTCTTATGGCATGTCTTGATTATGACGATCACGTCCGCCATTCCAAGTGAAAAATTCGGTATCGGTGATTTTTTTGTAATGGGTACCTAATCATTTACTTGTTTTGAAAATATAACAAAGTTATTACGATTTATCTGGCGCGTTTCTGAAAATCTGACATTATTTCATACTACAGTATTTCGTAAACAGTTCTCTCAGTGTTTTTACGATTCGCAGTCACCACTCAACACAACCTTTGTTAATTTCTAGAGCTACGGGATTGTGGGCGTCGAAAACTTCAATTTAACAGACTTTGTAGAGAAACTCCGAGCCTTTGGAGGTCCCTGGACGCTACGGTCTTTTGGCGATGCCGCCTCCTAGTAGGTATATTCTTCATTCTAGGAGTAAGCAAAATGGGTTCAATCCTGCTTGTTTGAGAAGTTTCAAAACAATTTCTAAGTTATTTACCGCGGACGGTACATTAATTTCTGCCACAGCACTCATCAATCAAAACCCATTTCATTATAACCATTTCAATGGAAACTTAACTTGTCCACGAAACAAAATCCAGTACGTTTCAATTAAGTTACATGCAACTGCGTAACAATTGGTAGATTCAAATTTAAATATGAATACGTGGTCATTTCGATTATGCGATTAAAAACTGTGTTATTGAAACATTATTGAATTATCCCGCTTGTTTGGTTACATTTGTGTCAAAGAAACCGTGTTAAATGCAATTTAAAATTAAGCTGTATGAACATTGTGGACATAAACGTCCTATTTTAACAATCCAAGTGAAAATAGCAGTTACCAGCAGTCCACAATCTAATCCGATTTCATACGCAACGTAACGGGCATTTCATTCAAGCTGCATGTCATGTGCGAACCAGATTTAATTAGGGATATGAGGCTAAACAGGCGAAAATTCATCGTTCTCGTCAAAATGTTCATTTGGACGGAACGTGCTCACATTTACACCAAAAAACACTGAATAAAAGGGATCCAGTATCAGCACTTACATCTAATGCCACCAAATCCCAGTTTTAATTTTCTCGCCAGGAATAAAAGTTCCCCGACGGTTTAATACTGCCTAGTTCAAAAGTGTGGCTGCTTGAATTTTCGCAAAACGTAAAGTACACTTTTAGAAATTGAAATGAATTTAAAATTAAATGAAATCGTTTGGATTGGTGTGAATAAGACTGAAATACTGAATTTAAATAGGTTTTGTATTAAGTTCTAGGAACGCGTGGAGGGAAAATATTATATTGTTGTACTTATAATAGCTACCCAAATATTATTTCGCCAGTAATACTATTATTTTGTATAAAATTTGGTTCATAAACCATTCCCATTCTTTATAATACGTTGCCAAAATACTGGAGGGAATATACAACGGAAACATTAAGAAGTAGGTTATTCAACCTTCTTTCAGAGAAAGCCTATTACAGCACTGACGAATTTTTGAATGATAAATTAATGTATTTTGTGTATTGCTATTATAATTACTTTGACATTTAATTGACTAAATTTATTATCTATGATGAGTTGATGACACTGTTTAGTAGGATATTTTAATTTGAATTGTTATATTCTTTTTTTGACAACTTTTTTTCAATCCTTACTAATTTAACCTATTTTACAATTTAACATTAAAATATATATTATATACAAGTTTATAATATAAAAAGGAAAAAAAAAGAAAAAGGCAGGAGCTCATTGGGCATCAAAAAATTCATCCGCATCGCTGTCAATGGGATACCTACGTGTCCAAAAGGCTGGCAGCATTACCACATTGGATGGCAATGCTTATTCTTTGGGCTAAAAATAGGCCAGCCCTCTGGTCACGCGTAGAGTCAACCAACCGCTTGGCGAATTATTTGAAATCGATAAACGAATTATTTGATGTTTATGTAATAACCTACCTAAGGATTTATATTTGTACGCCGCTAAGGCAAAACATGACTGTGATAATTTTTATTTTAACATCTTGCATGCCATGTGTGTGAGTATGTATACTCATGTTTTGGCCAAATACATAATCTTTAAACAGTAATCAACAACATTATTACAACATAAAATAACATTGAGCAATACTTTTACCCCCTTACTAATAAACGTTGTACAGCGTCTGTATAGTTACACAACGTTTTGTCTTCTTCTTTCGAAAGTAAAATTACTAACGACTGAAAGAGAGAAATCGGTGTGTAACTATTCATCTGATATAATACGTTTATTAGTAAGGGGGTCATTGTGCAATAATATTAAATCATCCTAGCACTCAATCAATCAATTATACATATACTTGTGTTTAAACATAAAAAAAGATATTCGTGATTATATTTCAGCCTTTTTTATACCGCACTTTCCGCTGGTCGAAAGTGCGGTATAAAAAAGGCTGAAATATAATCACGAATATCTTTTTTTAGACTTGGCGTTAACTGATAAAAAGGACTTTAAAAAAATTGTAAGATTAAATCTGCCAGAGTTTCAAAAGTTATTAGACTTGGCAACGCCATTGATTGAGAAACCAAACCACCAAAATATGAGGAAAGCAATATCGCCTTTTCAACGGCTATTAATAACATTGCGGTATCTAGCGTCTGGAAATACTCTTGAAGATTTAATATTTCAATATTCTATTTCCCCATCATGCTTTTCCTTAATAATTATGGAAACGCGTGTAGTCCTTGTCAAAGCCAATAAATACACCAAAAAATATTGCGCAAACTGACCTTTTTTTTGTGGATGGAAAATCATCAAATGACCCCTCCCGCTCTGGGTGGAGCGGAAGGGAGTGTCAGACTCTTACTGACTAAAACCCACCCGTGTTCCTTCCTTAGCCCTTTATGTTCCTGGCGGTAACCCTTTCGGACAATCCCGCTGACCCGGCAGGCTTCGGCCCATGGGGCCCCTCCTCGATGCTGACATCGTCTAGGTATTTTTGATGCATTTGTTTAAAATACCTTTATATTTTTCTTACATTATGGCGTAAATATTCAGGAGTAGAAACATTCAATACATTTTTTTTCAGTCGAAAGACGTCTTCTTCTGGACATAGACCTCAAGTAGAAACATACTTGTAATTAATCTATTAAACGTAAGAGAAACAAATGAAGCTCACAAACTTTTTGTTTTGACTCAACATCAAGAAAAGTGAAGGAAAAAAATTTGGCACTCTAATGTAGGTACGAAAATAAGGTAGGGTATTTATCTAAAACAATTTGACTGAATGGCATCACAAAAAACGTTTACGAAGTATCTAACTTCCCACCATTTGAATAAGACATTATGTAAATGAACACTTTTCAAAGCTTTTAGAGAACTATTTGGCATCAAGGTCGTTTAATAAAAATTCAGTTCTCGCACCTTACAATTAGCAGGCTACCTTCAGCATTCCATTTTGGTCTAGCATAATATCTTTTTTGCACTAGGTGGGTTTTTCTACTGTGTCGTAACGATATAAGTAGCCTTCCCGTTTCTAGTGTTGTAGCAGATGTATACGTTTTTCTATGGCATCAAAGCAACGGTTAATTAAATATTATTATTAAATAAATTATTTGAGATTGTGATTGTCACTTTACATTTTATTTTCAATCGGCATGACCCGCTTTGGGAAACGACTTAGAAATGACACTCGTCCAAAAGGTTGTTAAAAAAAAGTTACGTTCGGAATGGTGTCTAATATGGTGGTGGACAGTTTCCAAAGGGGATTTGTTGTTAATCGAACTTCAAATAATTCCCCTTTTGGGATCCTAAAAATACTAAATAGCCTAACCAACTTGCATGCAGCGCTCGCCGGCCGCTGCCGTGGCAACGCTCGCTTCGCCCGCTCGGCTCTCTCGCGTGCGCGGTTGGTCACAGTTATAACTTTTTTTTTTTTTTCGCTGAGAAATGCATTACGATTTACTATTTGACGAGACGGGGTATGTGGGACTCCTGTCGGAATGACACCGACGGTATACCCACTAAAACTCAGCGGTGTTCCCACATCGCCGTGATGGGAGGGCCATGGGAAACCGGCTAAGGCCCGTAATCCACCAAAGCGAAGAGGAGAGTGTCTCATTTTTGTATGGAATTTCGTGCGAGCAAGCGGGCAAGCGGCACGAAATTCTATAGAAAATGAGGCATCTCCTCTCCGCTTTGGTGGATTACGGGCCTTAGCCTTTACTTCCATAACCCTCCCTAACCCATTTGGTCGGGATGCACTAACTTAATTACTGACAATGAGACCAATTCAGCTTGCACGTGATTGGTCACAGTTCTAACCTAACCTTACCTAACCCGTTTGGTCGGGGTTCCCCAGCTTAGAAACTGTGATAGACCAACCGTGAAAAAAGGTCAGAAACTTCGCAAAAAGAGCTCATTTATTTTAAAAAAGCATTCATCATTGGCAAAAAAGTATTCAAAAAGTTTTAAGAGGTTCATTAATTTAAAATTAAAAAAGCGTACAACATAAGAAGGTCTATTAATTTTCAGAGGATCAGGTAAATATTTCCCTTTCCAAAGATGGTATAAGTCATAAGTTATTTATTTCATAACAAAATACATTGTGTTGAAAATTTTACAGTGATGATAAATAAAATAACAAGTTCAGTTCTAAACTAGCTCAATTTGTGTTTGTTTTACGAAATATTTTGTCCGAATTAATAATGCTTTATAGACGAAATAGTTTTGTTTGTCAGGCAGTGATTAAAACATTGTTCTGATTTCAAAAGGTCGTCAATTCGTATAGCCGTTAGCAAACCCAATTTTGTTGCGATGTTCAACAAATTAAGCAATTGTAATGTATAACTACAAAATACCTAGATTTGTTCAAAATATGAAAATGTTCAAAACTAAGTCTTCTAAAGTTTTTTGATAAAAAAAGCATATTACAGTGTATTTGAATATTTGAAGAATACACTATAGGATTTATTTTTATACTTAATTTACTTAAACTATTTATTGATCTCATTCTTGATTTTAATTTGTAAAAAAAATTTTTGTTTTATTTATTGATCTCATTCTTCATTTTGTTTTTTTTTTTATTTTTTTTTTTGCGGTTTCTTTATAGTGTCGATCAAAAGTCCTTAAGCAAATTCGCAAAGTTATAGTTTGAAGTTTAGTTAGTGACTTACGACCTTCTTTTAATGAGTAATTTGACACACACACCCGCATATTACTCGAATAATCACGCTATTGAATATAGTTCCGTGTCATGTTCGTCTTGTTCACATAGTTCGTAAAACTTTATGATTATACCCACAGAAATCTTAATAAATAAATTAATTATAAGGTGGACAGATGCACCATTCACCGCGAAAGAATGTTGTGGTTCTTTGTTGGTTGATAATAATTTGATATTGTGGGTTAGTGAAGTGTGTTTAATCTATTAGAGGTGTTAATAATTTTGAAACGCAAGCAAATTTAAATATTGAGATGAAAGCGGATATTATCGCGCTGCGTAAAAGTGGACTTAATATTATACCACAAATATTTGATGAAACCGGACTGACTGTGAGTATTATGATTTAATTCTTTTATCGAACATTTATTTAATTAATGTATAACTGCTGATCCTTGTAGTTATTTTATTAAACGTTTTATATTTACCATAGGGTCTAAATAGAAGAAAAAATATATATTTCCAAGAGTTTATTTATTTACTTTTGGAATGATGAATATAACATTAAGTATAAATTATAATCTTATCATTTGAACTATTTTCAATTTTTTTTTTTTTTCAAAATAGTAGTTAATAATATTTTATCATTTTGCTAGTAGCCTTACAATATTCCTTTTTTGTTTTAGAGAAATTACCTACCTACTGTGAGTAGGAAGGTCAAAAGGTCGGAGGGTCCGTGCCAGTCGAACGCGATCGACAGTGGAAGGCCCCAGCTGGTCAGTGAATAAGAAAGAAATGTTGTTTTAACCAACCAGTTACCAGATGAAGTTGCATTGCAAGGAAATATGCAGAAATATGTTTAAATATTATAGGATCCATACGCCAGCGTTTACTTGATAGCATGGATAATAATGGGGGTTATACAACGTATTAAGTTATAAATTACAAATTGATTTTAGTAATATTAAAATAATATTGTGTCTTAACCGTATTAAGGATTATTTTGAGGTTTATAGTTTCAATCTTCTTTTCATAATGAAAATGAATACTTAAGCTATAACCGCAATATATATATATAGAACAATATTATTTTATTAAAGATACTTACAATATTTTAAGTCTAATGGTAGTAGTTCACATGCTTTACTTCAATAAATTGTTCTTTATGAGAAAATAAACTGTTTTAAAAGTTTATTTATAAAATTATAACGAATAAAATTTTGGAAATCACTTAAAAATCTTTTTTTTTATCCCATATTTCAATAAAAATATAATAATACAAATAAAATAAATATTACATTATTATTCTCGTGTATTAATTAATCGAATAATAATAAAAAAAGATAAGAATATTGTTGAAAAGATAAATTAAAGTTTCATCTCGAGATTCGAACCTAGGCCAACTTGTTTAATAATCCAATACGCAACGCTATCCGCTAGCGGTACTTGTTATGAAGATGTGAATTTTAGCAATCGTATGAACCAACCAAGGTTATACGTAATTACGCCGCGCGTGTGAAAAAGCGACGGTATAATTATTTTTTGTTTCGTTCGACGTTAGCCAGTGTACACACACAGATGTAGGTACGGGCCTGCGCGGCGCGGGCGCGTGTTCACAGAAATTTCAACTTTATTGTGCCTATGCAAATTTGTTGTAGACCGTACTTACTTTGCTTGGCGAAAGGTAAAATATGGTGATATACAAGTATCACACGAGTGTAAAACATCAACATATTGTTTACCCATCATCATCTGCCTAGCCTTTTCTCAACTATGTTAGGGTCGGCTTCCAGTCTAACCTGATGCAGCTAACCCATATTGGCTGGCGAAATGATGACGATGAAGATATAAACTTGTCAAGTAGCTATGTATAGTGCATACATACCTACTTGACAAGTTTATTACTTTGATTGTCGCAGAGATGATGAATGTTTTTAAATACGAGTTTGGCCTTCTAGTAACAATATCTTGTATATTACTATGGTCAGCACCTTAAATTACCTACCTATTTAAAGTTACACCATTAAAGTATTATGTAATTAAGTTAAATTTGTTGAGCAGCTTAGGTAGCTGAAAGCTCTCAGACATGCACGTCATTTCCGGTTGCTTCTACGTTAAATATAACTTAAGTGGCAAATCTAACACCGTCTGAGCTTCAGTTAACTACCATCCATTCTGAAATTAATTATGTAGTTAGGTCTCACATATTCATACATGATGCTACGAATTTGAGGTTTTCAGACACAGCCTAGGATAAATAATAATTGTTGGATCCCAGGCCTGCTATGAAATGGTTTAAAAAAATCCGTGGACTTCCCGAGCTAGATCGATTAATCGAACTGTGCATTTTCTATTAGCCCCTTGACAGACTTCGCCGTCATCATTCAGCCGAAAGACGTCCACTGCTGGACATAGGCCTCCCCCAAGCACCTCCACTTCGACCGGTTCGACCGGTTCCGGACTTAACCGTAAATGGCATAAACCGTTTGTTTTCCCGCAAAAAGTCAATGAATCTGCCTAGCCTTTTCCCAGCTATGTTGGGGTCGTCTTCCAGTATAACCGGTTGCTGCTGAATACCAGTGTTTTACATGGAGCGACTGCCTATATGACCTCCACAACCCAGTTACTGGGTAAACCGATAGCCGTTGGTAAGACTGGTCGTCAGACTTTTGGGATTCTGACCACCCATAAATATAAGGGAGATGCGTTACGGGGTAGTCAGCAGCAGGTCAATGTCAGGTTGTATGTTGATTAAAATATGATTCGCGACCGTAACAAATATAGCTTTACAGCATTACAGTTAATTTTTAAGGGGGATGCGCAATAGTGAGTAATGCGCGATTAGAATCAGCAATACACCTCCTGGAGTTAGAATTGGTCTCAAATGTCATGATTTCATGAACTTAGAAAGTTGTATTGATGATGTTTGTGATTATCCTAATCCTAACTATATAAATTATTATTTTATATTAATACATATATATATATATATATATATATATATATATATATATATATATATATATATATATATATATATATATATATATATATATATATATATCCATCCATACTAATATTATAAAATCGAAAGTAACTCTGTCAGTCTGTACCTATGTTACTTTTCACGCCTAAACCACTGAACGGATTTCGATAAAATTTGGCATAGAGATAGATTGCATCCCGGGGAAGGACATAGGATCACCGTTTTACACTTACAATATCATTGCATAGGATAGTTTTTATCCCGATATTCCTGCTAGTAATTCTATAATTATTTGTTACGGCCGCGAATCATATTTAGATAGACACACAACCTGATACTGACCTGCAAATTGAGAAAACGTAAGAAAATTTGAACCCTGGCGCTTTCGCCATAAACAAAAAGTAACAACAATATAACTTTAAACACCCTACTGCCTACAAACGACTACTGAAACAAGTAATGTAACAACACTACTGTTACATTTAACAACTCCCAAGCGACCCGAAATACTTTTACAACAATTTTGAAATAACGTGAACAGTATCGAATTGCAATAGCCGACTGCTGATACGAAAACAATGTGCTATTTATTTAAATTGCACATTTTTCCATTTAACAATTTCGCTTAATGATGGTCATGGAAAGAAATCGGAAACCTCCTCAGTAATGGTTTGGGAGCTGATAAATCGAGGAGGGCGCGGCAGTGATCGCTCGTAAAACTTTTAACGACGCACCAAATTGCTACCTATTACATCGTGTTTCATTCTCAAGCTATTCAATAAACTATAGGGTATGACTGGAAGATTAGCTGCGATGGTGCGCGGCATGTGCGCGGTATCTATTTAATACTACAAGGACATAAATGTACAGAAGCGGACTTAATGCCATAGGCATTTTCTACCAGTCAATATTAATAAAATTGGTAAGTATATTGGTATTAATGTTTGTCATGGTATAGTTTAACATAATCAGCCTATAATGTTCCCACTGTTGGGACACAGGCCTCCTCTCGGTGTGAGTGAGTGGGCCGTAACCCACCACACAGGCAAAGTGCGGGTTGGTAGATGTCACATGTTTAGATTTTTTGGTTCTCGGACATGCCGGTTTCTCCACAATGTTTTCCTTCACCGTTTTGAGAGCAGTGGTAATGCAATACAAAAAGTAAAGCACCGATCTGGGTTCGAACCTTTTTTTTGTTTCCGGGGTGGAAAATTCTCATGGATGTCCACCACCCCGGGGCGGAAGGCGGGGTCTGTCAGACTCTTACTGATTAAAAACCACCCCGGTGTTCCATCTCACACCTACGCCGGGGGTCGCGGGAACGTACGATCCTTCTGCAACCCCCGACTAGTGCCACACCGCCATTGCGGGCCTCCTTTGGTCAGGAGGGGAATGAGGTGTTACACTCCCCCCGCGACGTCTAAGAGCCTGATAAGTGGGGACGATAGACGTCCCCTAGTCCGTCACCCCTGGACCCATTTAAGGGGACTGGAATAGGGCGTTGTCCGCCCTCCGCTTGGCGAGATCTCCCTCTCCCTTTCCGCAGTCTCCTTCTGCGAGACGACTGTTTGGCAGAAAGAAACCACCGCATCCCAGGACTCTTCACTGCCGACCATCCACTCGACCACGGCTGGCAGCGACAGGTCACTGCCTACTTCTGAGATGAAAGCACGGCGCGGCTCCTCCCAAGCGACACACTTTGCCAGCGTATGCCGCGCCATGTCCTCCCGGCAGTCGACGCAGTGGTGACACAGGGCGTCCGGCTCCCTGTTTTATGCGGCTCAGGTACTTCCCGAAGCAGCCATGCCCCGAGAGCATCTGCGTCACCCGAAACGACAGGGAGCCGTGCCTCCTCCCGAGCCAGCACTCTAGCACCGGCTGGACCGCCCTGGGTTCGAACCTACGACAAATTGTAAGCGGCGACTGTTACCATTGATCCACCGCTGCTTGCCTGGTTTAATTTGCACCATTTTAATTGTGAAAGCGGCTGTGCTCTTCATATAATTAGGTACACAATAATAAAAATACTTAAGATCGTAGCACAAGCAAAATTCCGACGAAAATGAAATAATCTTAACGAATTAAGCCAATTTTTTAATTAGTTGTTTTATTTTATAAAAAAAAATATCGTCAACAGTGCTCCGATCCCAACAAGAGATACCGTAATAATAAAATGACGAACTTTCAATTTACTTAAACTGACGAATAAAAGTTGGTATACTATTTCTTTATAACTCGAAAGTAAGTAATTTTCCACCAATTTGCTCGAAACCAATTTCCGAATGATTCGACTTTCGGCTCTTTTACGTTTCCCTGCTCTCTGCCGGTAAAGCGTGAAGTTTTATACCTCCAAACCTCTTCAAAAGTGACGTTATACTTTCTTCGAAATGAAACTATTTAGCTTCTTCTTTTAATATCACGTAAACCGTGATTCAGTGATTTTGAGATTTATATTCTCTTCGCGCTTAATACTGAAGTTATGACGCATCATCATTCTTACTGAAATCTTAAAATTAGTTTTATCCGTTCTTAAAAATATTGGTAATTTTGAAAGCTATAAACTTGATTCAACCATCACGAACTAAAAATAAAGAACTTAATGAATAAATTAGTAAAAAATAATTGCTTTATATAATGCACTTTGTGAAGATCAAAAGAGGATATTAAAAAAAAAACGTGTGGTGTCGGGGTATCCCCGGCAGAAACGAAGTTCAATACAAGATGGCGGCTGCGAATATTTTAAAATTTTTCGTGATTATATATTTTTTTATTGCAGCCGGTCTCTTGGATTTTCGATTTGACCTTACTATCGGCTTCAGCACCTATGATAACAATGAAAACTATCGCCCTCTCTCTCTGTCTCTTTCTGTTATATATAAGAAAAAGTCGCATGGGGCTTAAAAGCGTTTACTCGGGTGGTTTACGCCGTACGACATTTCATACAATTCGTTTGTATGAAATGCCGTACGGCGTAAACGCTCTTAACGCTTTTTCGTTACGTAATGTTCTCAACCAGTTTACTCCTACCATAAGCTGCTTTAAAGAACTTCGCTCCAAAACCAGACGAAGCTCTACATTAGAATCGAAACAATCCAAAACAAAGAATGTGCATCATCTATCTATACCCACATGCATATTTCAACTGCGTTATTTCTAAAACAAAAGACGGCCACTTTTACTGAATAGTTTAAAGCTTATTTTGCACCAGAGCGGCGCAATGTGTTGTTCTCCTAGGCGGGCTAAAGAGAACATTCAGGCAATTTGTTTGTTTGCGTCGGGAAACTAAGAGATTGTCTTAAAACATCCCCAGATTCCTTGTTTTACATCTCATTTGCTCACAAACCGGCCAATGTTTGTTTTTCAAGATGGGTTAAACTATGAGAATTAATTAAGCAATTTGAATTGTATATTGGCGGCGACGTTTTCGTATTAATGTTTTTCGAACAAATTTGGTAGAAATTACTCTGTGAGGCCATGTAAGCTTTTGAAATCAGCTTTCATCAATGTTAAACGAAGGTCGTATGACTTAAGTGCGAGATCTCAATAATACTTAACTTACAGTACGTACAGTACGTATAGATTGAAATTGAATGGAAATTGTTTATTGAAATAATTGATTTACATAAATATTTACAAATTAGGGCCTTATAAGAAATAATTGGATAAATAGTCTTTATATTCACGTTAGAATGGTAAAAAAATCATAATAAGATTTTGATTTCTGAGCCCGAGGCAAGGTTCTGTATCAATGCTCAACAAATTACAAATTTTTTAACAGAATAAAAATCTAATATTATTATTTTATTACATTCCATTAGGCTAGGCAAACAGCTGTGTCATTGACTGATCATGCACCAGTCTACATTAATTTTTATAGAAAAAATCATAATCAGCCTATAATGTTCCCACTGCTGGGGTACAGGCCTTCGCTCTTTGAGAGGGAGTGGGCTATGACTACCACGCGGGCCCAGCAGTGGTGGCCCAACGTTATCGGTCCCGACTTACGAGTTGTAGATAGAAAAATAACAAGTGGTAACTGTGGTGTATGCGCGCAGGCATTGGCGTGGCAGTCGCTTACTGGCCGTAGGCGAAGGCACACGCTCTCTGGGTTTCGCATAGACTACTTCACCTAAGTGATCTGTCAAAGTGTGTTTTATTAACCCAGCGAACATATATACACAAATTAATCTGGTCTACCAACGAAGTAAAATATAAAAAAATATTCCACAACGAAAAAGGAATAAATTCCAAGCGACCAAATAACAAAGAAGTGTCCTCTCACGAGATCGCCACGTGTACAAACTTAAGTTCTCTTTCATTCAATCTACTGTCAGCTTAATGTGAAGGATAACATAAAGCTGTCCTTTTTTTTCTTCATTGAAATAGGTGAAATTATAAACAAACTTATTAAACCATGTTACTACTTAAAATATTATGTTAAGTTTAAGCTACGCTTGCCGCGGCCGGTTCCTGGATGGGTGACCATCCATTACGTATTGATACCTATCCGTGCCTAGGAAAACACGTTAAGCCGTCGGTTCTGGTTGTCTTTCGAAGATCTTTGACAGCCGTTACGGGTAGTCCGAAGGTCAAACGTCTGACAACCAGTCTTAGTATTTCTATTCTATTCTTACCAAGGGGTATGGTGTTACCCAATAACTGGGTTGTGGAGGTAGACCAGGTAGTCACTCCATGTAAAATGCTGGTACTTAGCTGCATCCGGTTAGGCTGGAAGCCGACCCCAAGACGTTCCTCTACAACAAAATTAGATAAATGCGTATCTATGTACGTAAAACTGCCCAAATACAAAATGCAATGATAACTAACACAAACAATTTGTTTGTCATAAGTCCAAACTACTTATTATTATTCATCTACAGAAGCCTTAGTTAATTCTGAATTTTGAGTATTTTAGTTAGTTATGAAAAACTAAACGAAGACATAAAAAAACTCCTCAAACTATTCAATAAAATAAGAAAGAAAATACATTTAATTAGCACAGATAAATACATATTGTTACGAGCTTCGGGTTCGTGACAATAAAAACTGCCGATTTTAATAACCAAAAATAACAATTTATTTTACAACACTAATTACAAGTCAAACACAATAATTACAGAATGCAATTACACTACTGATCACTCTTAATTCGCACTTGAAGATCGCTTAGATGTTTTCGCTCTTGTCGCTTTATCCAAACTGTGTCGGTCGTCGCGCATCCCGGCCTTATATAGTGCCGCAGATAGTTCTAGAACCTTCCATTGTAGAAACATCTAGAATGTTCGAGTACATACCGGCCCCGACCGACTAGGTGTCGATAGTTCGAGAAAGTTCTACAAAGTTCTAGTATCGAATTTTCTAGAACGATCGTGACTCGACTAGTTCTGCTACTCGATACTAGATGGCGCTAGTGGTAACTAATGTCAACATGTACCAGGCATTAATTGTGGCGCGCAACACTGCCCCCTCCTAAGACATGCTCGTCCCGAGCATTATCAGCCCCATAATAACGCGCCAGTCGGTCCACATGGACGATCTTAGGAGTACCTCTTGCACCTTTCTGTATCCGGTAGGTTACGTCATTGATCTTTGTCACAATCCGGTACGGTCCGTCCCATTTAGCTTGAAGCTTAGGAGATTTCCCTTTGCTGCGGACTGGATTGTGCAACCACACTAGTGAACCTTCGTCGAACCCTTTATTGTTCATTTTGCGGTCATAACGGGTTTTCATCTTTTCAGACATTTGCTGGCCCGATTGTCTGACGTGCTCATAAATGTCATTCATTTTGTTCCGCAAGTCATTCGCATAATCGGTTATACTGCGTGGGGCATCAGGTGGTATTCCGGTGATCAGGTCTGCAGGCAGCCGTAATTCTCTTCCAAAGTTTGCGAAAGCTGGTGTCACCGATGTACTTTCGTGAACAGCGCATCGATATGACAACAAAAACGGTTGTATGTGCTTGTCCCAATCTCGTTGCCGATTTTCCACAACTTTGGCTAGGTACCTCTCCAATGTCTGATTAAATCGTTCTACCATTCCATCCGACTGTGGGTGGTAAGAAGTTGTTCTGGTTTTATGAGTACCCATAACTCGACAAGTTTCCTGGAATATTTGTGACTCAAAATTCCTTCCTTGATCACTGTGAATCTCTAAAGGTACTCCAAAACGACAGAAGACTTCATGAACTAATTTATCTGCAACTGTCGAAGCTTCTTGATTTGGAATGGCGAAGACTTCCGGCCACTTGGTGAAGTAATCCATCACAACCATGAAATACTTGTTGCCACTTTCACTTACCGGAAACGGCCCCGCAACGTCAAGGGCTATCCTCTCCCATGGTGCACCAACATTGTACAATTTCAATGCACCTCTACTGCGAGTCTGAGGTCCCTTTACAGCTGCACAACTTGTACATTTGCGACACCAGTCCTCGACATCGTCCCGACAGTGGACCCAGTAAAACCGTTCTCGTATCTTCAGTAGAGTCCGTTTTACTCCCAGATGACCTCCTGAACAACCATTATGGTACAGCCGTAGAACATCCGGTACTTGAGCTTTAGGGACAACCATTTGCAAATGACAGCTGTTTCCCCGAGCATTTTCCCATTTACGGCACAGGACTTCATCCTGAATCACCAAGCTGTCCCATTGGGCCCAATAGCTTTTTGTGATCGAACTCATCGCTGAGACGTCACTCCACCTAGGCTTAGGAGCTCTGGCCTTCATCCACTCCAGAATCGGCTTGATGTCCGAATCTTCCTGCTGTGCACGTTGTAGGCTTTCCTTCCACTCGTTGCTGAGGTCTGTCTTGAGCATCCTCACAGGTACGACTTCTTTACTTTCTTGCCTAGTACAATGCTTGCAGTCTTCAGGACAAGGTCTTCTTGACAATGCATCTGCGTTGCCATGTGATTTCCCGCTGCGATGTTCGACCACAAAGTCGTATTCCTGCAGTAGCTCAATCCATCTCGCAACTTGTCCTTCTGGATTTTTGAACTGCAATAGCCATTTCAGTGCAGCATGGTCAGTTCGTACGTGGAATTTCCGCCCCAGAAGATATTTGCTAAAATGCTGCAATGACTTTACCACAGCAAGCAATTCCCGTCTCGTGACACAATAGTTCTTTTCCGGCTTTGACAACGACTTGCTGAAGTACGCTATCACAACCTCTTGATCACCATTCCGTTGAGACAACACACCGCCAAGTCCTATGTCACTTGCGTCTGTGTCAATTATAAATTCTTTGCTCGCATCAGGGTACCCCAAAATAGGTGTTTTGCACAGACGGTCCTTTAGCTCCTGGAATGCGATGTCGCAACTTTCATCCCAGCAGAAATGTCGCTTCTCTTCAGTTAGCTTATGCAGGGGTTTGGCTATGTCTGCAAAGTTCTTGACAAATCGCCGATAATAGGAGCACAAACCCAAAAATGCTCTGACCTGCGTCTTGTCTTTTGGAACTGGCCAATCCTTGACAGCGGCGATTTTCTCTGGATCCGTGCGGATACCTTCTTCAGACACTACATATCCCAAAAAGCTAACCTGTCGTTTGAATAGTGAACACTTCTTCGGACTTAACTTGAGGTTGGCACTTTGGATCTTCATGAGCACGCGTTCCAGGTTTTGAAGATGTTCTTCAAACGTGCGGCCTACGATGATGATGTCATCCAAGTAGACCAAACAGGCATCGCCAATTAGTCCAGTAAGTACAAGTTCCATCAACCTTTCAAAAGTTGCCGGAGCATTGCACAATCCAAACGGCATAACTTTAAATTGCCACAGACCCTTTCCTGTCGAGAATGCAGTTTTCTCCTTGTCCTTAGGGTCAATTTCGACTTGCCAGTAGCCACTTTTCAGGTCCAGCGTGCTAAACCACTTTACTCCAGTAAGCATGTCCAGCGTGTCATCAATTCTTGGCAAAGGATAGCTGTCCTTCTTTGTAACGTCGTTCAGACGACGATAGTCAACACAAAACCGCATGCTGCCGTCCTTCTTTCTTACCAGCACTACAGGTGAACACCATGGACTAGATGAAGGTTCAATAACACCATCCTTCACCATTCCTTCAATCATGGTTTCCACTTCCTTTTCACGTGCTACCGGCAATCTCCTTGGTCGCTGACGGATAGGCAGTTCTTCTCCTGTGTTTATTTTGTGTTGAACTAAGCCAGTCTTCCCGATGTCAGCATCGTTTGACGAGAAAACATCGGCGTACTTGAGTAACATCTTCTTCGCCTTGACCATTTCATTTTGGGACAGAGCGCTGCGGCAGTCGTCTAAAAGTGTGGTCACTTTCGTTTGTGCATCCTTGCTGAGGGTCCCAGTCGATGGATATTGGCATCGACGCAACCAATCCACTTCCTCGCAAGTACCGACTAGTGTGCCTTTTTCTATAATCTGTTCCTGATCACAAAGGTTCAGCACACGTACCCCTGAGATGTCGGTAGCTCTGACCAAAGTTCGTGCCACTTTCCATGGAAGGTCATTGTCTACCCTTTCCACGAGTACACAACGATGTGTTTGCCTAGGATTCCGAGGAAGACTAACCGGCACAATCGTTTCCGATCTCGGCGGAAGAACAATCTTCTTAAGGCTGTACACATTACCTGGCAACGCCCCTTCCACGAAAAGTTCCTCTTGTCCACATTTCAAAACGCCTTGCTTGACGTCAATCTCGCAACAATTCTTCCTCATAAAGTCAAGGCCCAGGATGCAATCGTCCATTATATCGGCCACGATGAAATTATGCAGGTAGATTCTGTTGCCTAGCTTCAACTCCATCTTCTTCTCTCCATGGACGGGTATGCGCTGACCGGTGGCTGTTACCAAATTAATGCGTTCTCGGTTGTGTGCGGAGTCCCCAAGGGACCGTCTTATTAGTTGGGAACTGACTACCGTGCGAGAAGCTCCAGTATCTATGGTCAGCTTACACGGCGTTCCGTTGACCTCGCCCTTGATGATTAGGCTGTTCCCGTCATGGGTTTGTGTGATCGAAACCCTTGGGGCTCTTTGAACCTCAGCCAGCACCCGCCCCGCAGTCCTGGCTATTACTCGTTTCCCTGCTGCTGGTGCTGCGCGGTGCTGTTAGCCGCACTGCCCTCTGGAGATCGACCGTCATCTCTTTCTGCAGTTCGCTTAGGGCAACTGGATCGAAGGTGGCCCCTTTCCCCACAGCCGTAGCACCTTGGGCTGTATCCTTTATTGCGGTCGCGAACTGTAGCCGCTGCAACCTCCCTGACGCGATGGGAACGATGATCCTGCCGCACAGCTTCCACCTCCAGTGCATGGGCCAAGGCGTCCTTAAGCGTCCCGTGGTGACCGAGCCTCACAGCAACTCTCACTTCAAGGTCGCGGATGCCGTCGATGAATGCCTGCACCAGGTTTCCATCAATAAGCGCAGGTACAGACTGGTAAGCTTTGCGAACCAGCTTCTCCACTTCAAGGGCCCACTGCTGCAGGTTTTCGTTACTGCGTTGTACGCGATCCTTAAGCTGCGCACGAAACACGTGTTCCAGGTGAGCGTCACCATACCGAGACTCCAATGCCTCAAGGAGCTGCTCGTAAGTCACTTCCTTACCGAGAGCTTCCAGAACGGTTAAGGCCTGGTCGCGCAGGCCTAGGGTGAGGGCAGTCATGGCCTGACTTTTATTCCACCCGTTCGCCTTCATGACAGCCTCAAACTGGATTTTGTAGGCCGACCAGGAAGAAGTACCGTCGAACGGTGGCACTTTGAATCCACGTAGCGAAGGTGTTGTAGCTACGGGAGCTGCGATTCCATCCCCAAGTTTGAGGTAATCCAGCGTTTTCTTCACGTCAGCCATCACGGTTACCTTCACGTCAGCCATCACGTTGTCAACCCGATTATTTACTTGGTCGATTCGGGTCTCAGCTTCCGACAGGCGGTTGTCATGTTGAGCAACCTTATCCTTCACCTCCTTCATGTCTTTCCCGAAGGTAGCGTGAAGGTCCTTCATAAGGAGCATCTGCTCTTCCTGGCGGCGCACCTGCTCCTCCTTATCACGTTGGAGCTGTTCTTCCAACCGACGAGCCTGTTCCTCCTGTCGACGAGCCTGTTCCTCCTGTCGACGAGCCTGTTCCTCCTGTCGGTGGGCCTGTTCCTCCTGTCGACGGGCCTGTTCCTCCTTATCCCGCTGGAGCTGTTCCTCCAACCGACGAGCCTGTTCCTCCTGTCGGCGGGCCTGCTCTTGCAGCATCATCATCAGAGCAGCCAAATCTGGTGCTGATGATGCTGGAGCAGCTGTGGACGGGCCGGCCTCCGAGGTCGGTAGTTGGCCTTCCGACCTCTGTGGCGTTGCTCCACCGAATCTCCTCTGGTCCGTCTCTTGCTGCCGTTGACTCCGGGTACGGGTACCCTCCGTGTCGTCTTTGGGTAAAACCGGCATAATCCTTGCTTCTGACACCAATTGTTACGAGCTTCGGGTTCGTGACAATAAAAACTGCCGATTTTAATAACCAAAAATAACAATTTATTTTACAACACTAATTACAAGTCAAACACAATAATTACAGAATGCAATTACACTACTGATCACTCTTAATTCGCACTTGAAGATCGCTTAGATGTTTTCGCTCTTGTCGCTTTATCCAAACTGTGTCGGTCGTCGCGCATCCCGGCCTTATATAGTGCCGCAGATAGTTCTAGAACCTTCCATTGTAGAAACATCTAGAATGTTCGAGTACATACCGGCCCCGACCGACTAGGTGTCGATAGTTCGAGAAAGTTCTACAAAGTTCTAGTATCGAATTTTCTAGAACGATCGTGACTCGACTAGTTCTGCTACTCGATACTAGATGGCGCTAGTGGTAACTAATGTCAACATGTACCAGGCATTAATTGTGGCGCGCAACAATATTATTGCTCAAAATATCGCTTACTCAAACAAAAATTACGAACATCCATGTGTATCCACATATTTTAATATCTTTGTAAATGGTCAATGTAATTTATTTAATTTTAGTCTAACTTTAATCGAATTTTCATATCAATTATTATTTAATTTTATCTTGTTTGTCGTAATTTAATAGCTAATGGTCTTACCACTGTTTTTTTGTGCTAGCGGTGTTAACCTGTAATTAATTGTTGCACCCGCAATTGTATCCTATTATAATAAGCTGCCAATGTGTTGGTGTAAGCAATTGTTGGTTATCCTAAATAAAATAAATAAATATCCAACGAAACAAACTCATAATAGAAACAAGCGACTACTTTTTATCTGTAGTAAATGATTCAAAGGAATTACACAGTATGTTGATAAAACAAAACACAGTAGGACAACACCCTGATAAGTTGGTATCGAGTCCAACACTAATTAGTGTTGCCGAACAATCCGGAAAAGTTTGTTAATAAAACTGGTCTCAACTATTAATTGCCGCCATTCGAGTGTTGCTGACGGGTAAGCTCGATCAGTTTCGGTTATAATGAGCTCCAACGGAATTGTAACCTACTGTAATTACCGATTTCTTGACTATTTATCGTATTGAGATTGTATCGTGTGCAGCCGTGGGAAAGGTGCGGGTTCGTCTCGTCGGTAGTTTGAATTTTGCTTTTAACTTATATTGGTTAAGCTGTTTCTGCTATTAAGCTCATTTAGCTCAGTTTAATAGCTAAGGTTAATTTCATGCTTTGCGAGTTTTCGGTATTCATCGCTCACATTCGTTTTACTGTAGAAGATAGTCTAAAACACATGTTGGATAAAAAGTTTATTGAAAAAAAGGGCACCCGAGTTGCTGCTATGATCCGCAACACTCTCCCGTTTATGTCATTCTACGAAAGATGCAAAACCAAACAGCTTCTGAGAGGCACAAATTTCAAGTCGTTTGTGATACTAGACCCGAGATATTCTTCTAAGAATTTCTGGTCAAAGAGTATCGTGTACCCTTCGACATTTCTGCGAAAGATAAATAAAGTCCTCCAGACCGTATTTCGGCCACATCTCAACGGAGACTAGCCTTCGGCACGGGAGATATTATAGTGTACAAGTGTGCACACAGACACAGGTGCTCCCCCTCTTCCCTCACTCTCATAGTCCGATGTGACGGCAATCCAACACGACCGGAAAGAGATCAGGTGCAGGACCAACGGCTTAACGTGCTTTTCGAGCCAACTTACAAACTCCGGGCGGTTACTAAGAAATTCCTATTGGAAAAACTCAATAACACTTTGCCCAAACCGGGAATCGAACCCCACGCTCAGCAGTCGCTTGCGACCACAAGACTAACGGGGCAGTTGTTACGGGGCTGGACGAAAGATACTACGGATACCACTAAGCGAAAAGTGAAGTAAATTATTTGATCTATTTATCTAGTTACCCCCTTACTAATAAACATTGTATAGCGTCTGTATAGTTACACAACGCTTTGTCTTCTTCTTTCGAAAGTCAAAATACTGACGACTGAAAGAGAGGAATCGATGTGTAACTATTCATCTGATATAATAAGGGTTAGCCCGTAACGTCCCACTGCTGAGCAAAGACCTTCCACCTATTTAATCATCATAGTCCCTCAAAAGAGTTGTGAACAAAAATAACGCTCAGCTGAATTTCTATTAAAATTGTTTAATCGAAAGCTACAATCTGAGCTGAGTACGATTAAAAATATCGAAAACAAAACAAAGCTTTAAATCTGAATAACACGTCAAAAAGTTTACATTCGATTTAGAAATTCTATCACAAAATGAAGCCCACAGAAATAACATTGTGTCTATTTGTTTGCCTAAACCAAATTGTCGCGCAACTTGAAATACGACGACGTTTACTTGGTGAGATTCCACCGCTGAGTAACAGGGATATCACGTAAATGAGTTAGAAAGAGTTATTCGACTTAGGGTAGGTAATTTCCTACGTTCGACGTATATGGTGCGTGAAGCTTCACACGGGGAACTTACTTCGCGTCACAAATCGGCCTTAATTTTTTTTGTCCATTCAAAATAAAAATGACGTGACTGGCTCACTGAATTATTTTTGATTTGCACGGTTATCGTGTTAAGAAAAGTGCTACGGTGCTACGGCGTAGCCGACGTCGGTGCTACGCCGGCTACGCTGTTATAGCAGATAATTAATCCGCTCGTATCGATTTATTTAGCTGGGGTTGATGTAAACATACCGTTACTTATTGAAACAGTAATTTTAACAAGCAAACAATCTTCACACTCTCGGAAGTATGTTATCAGTGTTATATATATAGTATGAAATTCCGTTTAGTTTGCAGGATAATAAAATTAAGTTATACCATCTATAACTACTTAACTATATTTCATACCCATCAACTATCTCCTATATTACCACAGTTAACTCGTCTTGATGCTGACGAGCAGCTGATGCGTCTATGTTTTGTCGTTTACTGGCAGATCAGCGTAAAAGCGTGCATGAGCTCGCTCGCACAACTTTTGCGGTCGCAAAACAAACACGCGTTGTTTCCTCGCAGTGTTTATTAATGTTTTAAAATATTTGTACAACTAAAACGTGAAGCTATTATGTGCTAGGGATGTAACATGGCTTTTCTGCTGTGGAATGAAAGAACTTTTAAATCTGACTTCGTTTTATATATAACCAAATGCGGCGAAAGGTATTCTATTTATGATTCTGACTGTGAGACTCGGTATAGCCAAACAAAAAAAAAACGGTTTTGTAGTTTGATAGGAGTTGTATGTAATATTAACTGCGACCCGCGGTTTCACCCGCAAAGTCTCGATCCCAGGAAAATATGGATAAAAAGTGTCCTATGTCCCAATCCAGGTCATGGTCTACCCATGTGCCAAATTAGTGTGAACCGGTTTAGTGTGAAAGCGTAACTCTTTATAAAATTAGCTTAGATTATTAGTTTAGACAGGGCCAGGTCAACACGTTCTCTTTTGGGTAAAAAAACAAAGATATTCTCTTCTCTTTTCCAACCACACCCAGTAACGCAACACCCGGCTCTATTTCCTTTCAAAAAATCAGTATCATCCCTACCTACTTTTGTTTCATATATAAACGAAACACAAGTACAGTCAACAAAAGAGATATTATTAAGGTATATTTTATCCATGGTAGATGTTTTTTCTTTATATGTCTGGCTTATTCCCACTAAAAAAGTTGACATTAGAAGGACAATTCTCGTAATTTAAAACGTTCAAAATCTAGTCGCTGTCTCATCTCGGCGACAAACAAAATGTCAAAAACTTGTCAAAATGTATGGAAATTAGAAGTATTTTTTGACATGTTGAGACTGAAATCACGGCAGACTGTACACTGTGACATTTTCTAATTTCGGAGTTCCTTTAGCTATTCTCTGTGACAACGGTAGGGAAGTCCATAAGGATTCTACCCGTGAGAATAGTTAGACTCAAAGCGTCAATTTAGCTGAAAGTCGGGCTCAACACGCGTCGAAACTTTCTTCCCTTGCCGATGTTAATGAAAAAGTAGTAGTACTACGGATAAAAGTATCCTATATTCTTACTCAGGTAATGGTCTATCCGTGTGCCAATTTTATCCAAATTCGTTCAGCTATTAAGGCGTGGAAAGGTAAGACAGATAGACAGAATCAGTTACTTTCGCATTTATAATATTAGTATGGAAAGAAAATCATTAGGCTTGTAACGGGCATGTGAGGAGGAGGGATGATATGCATGTGACTAAAAGGGTGATCATTATATATATGTTGATGTATGGAGAGGGAGAGGAAGGCTAAAGAAAAGATGAATTGTGTGAGTAATGATATGAAAGAAAAGGGAGTGAATGAATTCGTGACGGTTGACAGGGGAGAATGGAAGAAGAAAAAACGTGTAGAACATGAAATGATGTCAAACGTGTGAAGGAAACGTGTTGCGCAGACTCCAAGTAACATGGGACAAGGGCAGGAAGATGAAGATGGTTATGGATTGTTGCGTTACCCCGGGTGGTCCCGGAGCAGTTCAGTAAATTAACATTAGTAGCAAGTAGCCTGCACACTTATCTTGTTGTTCGACTGTACAGTACAAGTAGAAACTCTCGCAATCCCAGTTCCAGATACCTTCCTGCTTTACAATGTCGTAAAACAATGTGACGCGTTTCCGGGTCAACTTATTGTTTTCGCTTAGTCCGAAATGTTTGTGCTCATTGCAAATATTTCTAACTACACAGCTGTGTTCAAAGTGCTGGCTTTACTAAATTATCTCTTGAATTATATATTTTTGTTTACTTTAGTCGGTATTGGGATGGATGGAAGCAGCTCCGATTAGTAGCTGTCTTAATTAGAGATTAAGTGGGCAGAAGTAGTTACAAGGTCTCAAAAAATCAACAAGTTCCACACAAAGGTAATACCACTAAATGTCTTAATTCACTACTGGATATACATGATACAAAATATGTGGTGCTGATTTACATGGATTAATTTAGAACAAACCCGTGAAACCCAGCGATAGATACGAATTTCGACTATTTTCTAGTAAATTACATTCTATTATTGCGAGTTGTTGCAGTCAGAAAATAATTTGTTAGCTACAATCAGAAGTACATTGTATATTCATGAATTATTTTAGTTTTATTCAATTCATGTTGCAATCTATCGCTGTCAATTAATAAATTGAACCGATGTGCGATGCTGAGGGCATGTTATAAAACAATATTTCCGTGATGACGTAAAAAAACAAGTTTGTTTTTGACATGTTATTTATTTATTTAATACATTTAAGTTGGTGCAAACATAAAATCAATAGAGTTTCTTTCCTGCAGTGCCGTGGGTCGTTGTAGTATTTTTTTTTATGATTTCGATATATCCTCTATGGTCGAAACTCACACTGCAGTGCATTTACAAAGAAAAGACAATGCGAAAACACAGAGCACGTAGGTACTGGACGTTAAACGCGAAACTCTTGTGAAAATCGACGTACACCCTTTTCTTTACCCGTTTGCTTCTCATTTTAATTCAATTTACTGGATGAAGGAGAAAAAGTAATCTTCAGGGTTGGGTAGGGACGCTACAGAGAGATTGGAAGTCATCGGCGCAGTATTGGGACGAACTCATATACTTTTATGGGGGCGAAAGTTTTTTTATTCGCGGCAGAAGAAAAAAGATTCGCGTTCCGCGCACCCTCCAACATGTGAGCCGCATACTTGAATAACTATGAATACCGAGATGAGGAATGAAAACATTAGTAGTCCGTTCGATTTCATCACGGATCCATCCTATCGGGAGTATCTAAGGTTTTATGGCGAAAATATTGTGATACTCTTTATGGTGGTATGTTAAAGTGATATATATTTTATTTCGTACGCCCAGCGCCCTATATGCGAACATGTATATTTAATAAATATCTAAATATACTAATAATAAGTAAATTAATAATAATAATTAATAATAATAATTCCCCAACGTAGTTGGGAAAAGGCTAGGCAGATGATGATATACTAATAATAAGCTGAAGAGTTTGTTTGTATGTGTATTGGAACGCGCTAATCTCTGAAACTACCAGTCAGATTTGAAGAATTATTTTTGCATTTGATAGCCGAATTATTGAGGAAGGCTATATGCTATTTAATATACACCCAACACCTAAGACCCTTAGGTGCCGAGCAAAAAGAAAAAAAAAACCGGCCAAGTGCGTGTCGGACCACGCACAATGAAGGGTTCCATAGTTAGAATGAATATATCCCAAGAACAAACTAAACATTGTAGTTGAAAAACATGTTCTCCCATACATTCCAATTGAAAATGTAAGTTTGTACGCACAATATTGAGAGATTTACCATGTTGTTTTAAGACCACAGACTTATTATAGGTTTTCCAGTAATCTGCTTTTTGGGTTCTGTGTGTATAGAACTATTTTCTGTATTTTTTCAAAATTTTAGGCTCAGTAGTTTCGGAGATAAGGGCATTTTCAATTTTCATGTATTTTCTTAAATAACTTAATCTACCTATTTTATTCAAAAATCTTTTATTTACGTTAGACGTCTGTGTTTGGGTCACAGAAATTCATATGTGTACCAAATTTCAACTTAATCGGTCCGTTAGATTCGGAGCAAATTGGCTGTGACAGACGGACGGACATACAGACACACAAGTGATCCTATAAGGGTTCCATTTTTTCTTTTTGAGGTACGGAACCCTAAAAAGACAAAAAGAACGCTAAGCGAAAACGAAGTAATAGCGTGGGCAGGCGATGCGATGCGACGGGGTGGGTCGGGCGAACAAGAAATTTCACGTCGTGGGCAGAAGCTAGTAATAAATAAATGGTTCACAATCATATTCTGGGATTGTCTTAGATGCCTACTCGTTTGGGTATGTTGTAACATTAATAACGTAGGGAATTCCGATGACCTTCACACTTGGAAAGCAATACTTAACCGGCACTTTAGCAACTTGTTATTACTTGCCTTTATACATTATTACGTTAAAGAAACGATGGATGGACGATGTGAATGATGATACCTATGGTTAGAAAGGGGGTGAATACTGAGATGACGACTAATAGAGAAATATATGTATAAGTATAAAACCAACCTGCAACTAAATTGGGATAATGTCAGGAGAAAGAGGATACATTATAACGTCAAGTCTATAAAGGGGAGTCTAAAAGGGGGTATTTAAGGTAATATTATTACCGATTTCCATTAAACACTTTGCTCTGCCCTGAGAATCACCAAATACAACGTAAAAAGGTACCTACATGTCATGTGAATACTACATCGAAATGAAATCAATATCTGAAATATGTATAATGTTCTGCAGGATCGATTTCTACTTTGATAATACCGTATACCGTTTGATCTGGCATCACAGCACAAAAGCAATAAAAGTACTAAGAGTATCAGATATCAAAAGAAAATATGTAGCAACGGTACCATACGTCTGTCAATATATCTATTCAATTTCCTGAAAAAAGTTTGAAATCAATCAACCTGCGCAAATAAATCAAAATATAAATGTTTGATCAAATGGAAGTACCTACTCAGCAAATATTCTGATGGAATGAGTGATATCAATATCGTTATCTCAACTGGCATACCATTCAGCAGAATATCATTCAACGAAGCTAAACTCGTCTTCATACATTCTCCTTGACCTTTACCGCTCAGTACCGAATTTGAATGCCAAAAAGAAATGTTGTACTGTCAGTCATCATGTGCCTAGCCATTTCCCAATTATGTTGAGGTCGGCTTCCAGTATAACCGGATGAAGCTCAATATCACTATTTTACTGTTGGTAAGACTGGTTATAAAATTTTTGGGCTTCTAACGACCTGTAACGACAGTCAAAGATCCATTGACAATAGTGACCACCCATCAGCGGACCAACTGCGGCATCGATCGATCCGTGAGGCTGTTGTTACTTAGCCACGAACCCTTAAATGTTGTACTGTAAGTACAGGGTTATTAAAGAATAAGTCGGCAAAATGTTGTTCTGTAAAACGTTATTTCTTGCTCTCGGGGTTTTTCCATGCGTTTTCTTATATTTCCGCTTCTGAGGAAAATTTATTTGGGCTTAGAAAGTAAGAGTAATAGTAAACCGGACCCCGAATAACGAATATGCGACACGCGGCACGTAATATATCACGGAGGCAAAACTTTAATCTAACCTCTTCCAAGTTTCTCTACATAAACGAAACATACCTACGTATGGTTCGGACTCGTTTGTTATTATAACCTCGAAATATTAACACAAGGTACAAGTTATATGTGAGGAATAAAAGCCAAATATAACGTACTGTTTTATTGTGCACATACTTCTAGAATATTCGTCGATTTGCAAGTATTAATACTTGCTTCGTTGATACGTAAATGCGAGTATTACGCGTATTTCTAAGCATAGGTAAGTCTTCCAGCATTTTATTTATTCATGAACTTATTCGTAACACGCAATGCGTAACATTGAAATGCTCTGTATTTGCATATGTATGTGATACAGAAATCTTAACGATAACAGATTTATCGGGGTTTGCCATCTTGTTTTTATGAGTGCGTGACTTTGTAAGTTGTGCACGTTACGACGGTACATCGGTACATAAAGTTAGCTGTGCTGTATAGAATTGATTTATTTCTCTCTATTCATTACTGCTATTAAAGATCGTAGCTAAGTCAGATATTTATTTTTTCTACATTTATCATGATTTTTCACATTAAACATACTTTATAGATGTTAAATTATTTCCTCTACTGTCGTCATCCAACACCCACATCTGTATGTACACAAATGTAGTATCATTCTTGTTTCTTGAAGTCATCAATGACTCGCTTCTTTGAAAGTTTATTGTCTGACAAAAAATAGACTTTGTTTAGGTAAGAGAATTGTTAAAAAATACAGACTCAGATATTTATTATTCAATTTCCGTTTAACTTGGCCTCAAACCAACTGCAGAAAAACACATAATGTCATGTTCTTTGTGTGTAACTAACCCATAATACGTCCTAAGAGACTCGTTAAAGTAACAGAGCGTTTTATTTCTTTGAACTAACTCTTCAAGAAATACAATAAAATATAAGCAAACTACGTACGGACTACTGTGAGGAAAATACGTGTCTATTCAAGCAAAAACATACTTTATGTACGTTTTATATATAATATATAGTTCAGCTTGTTGAGTCTTCATCAGCAATCATCGTTTGTCTAATTATGCGTTGTAAATTAGAAGTTATTTAGTTAGTATTATTCATAAATATGAGTTTTTTTTTTACATTTTTTTTAATTTATTGTACACATGCAAGAACTTAAAAAAGACTAAGTATTAATTAATAAATCTACGTATTTTGTGCATGAAACAAGGCGAACACGGAGTACGTCGAACGCACCACCTGAAACGAAAAGCAATCAATTAAAATAAAATAATTTTCCAATGACCAGAAATAATCAATTAAATTTACATAGGTTTTGCGCATTTCGCTCAACACATACACAGTACTTTTGGAACTTAAAGGCTTAATACGATTATCGATTAATGAGTCTTTTGTATCCACTCGGTATGTTAAAATGAAAACAGTAATCCTATAGTCGAATGCGGATAAAATATATTCAGTTTAAAAATAATTATCGGATTGCAAAAGTTCCCTACTGCCATACTAGCTGCCTTGCTGGTCAACTGGTTGCAAGCGCTACTGCGTTTGGGGTTCGATTCCCAGGTCGGGTAAAGTGTTATTGGGTTTTCCATCTGGATTTTTTTACACTATACAATACGCTCGCCCCCTATTACATGGGACTTAAAATGGTTAAATGTGGTTGTTCTATAGGTACACCCCTACCTAACCCTGCTGGGAATTCAGGCGTGATGTTATATACGTTATGCAATACTAGCTCACTGTCCCCTATCGTTCGCATTAAACTTATGACCTTCAAGTCATACAATGCTACGGAACTGAATCTGGAAAAGTATTTTCTTACAAAATACAAACACACACTGTATTGTATTAAAGACATATCTGTTTATTTTTCGTGCACACAAGCGATGGAGTACCCTCACTTTCGCTCCAACAAAAGTTCGCAAGGGTCATAATCTCTTAGCTAAAGTTTTGGTTACCTAGGAAAGTGGTTCCGTCATATTATAACGGCCGTCATGAAAATCTGTCATTTAAACCAGGATTTTGACATTAAGTCAAACCCCGCTACCCAAAGATTTAAATCGCTAGATTTGCTCTCACCGTACGTAGTCGCGCAAAAAACTGTCCATACCATTATTTTTTAAGAGTGAGCATATATCAGAAGAATGAACATTATTAAATATAGTTTCCATGACAATCAAGTCAAGTCACTGCGTCATTGTTTGGCAGAGGTGTCAGAATAAAACAGAAACGCGACTATCTTTCGACGCAGTAGGGCGAATCTAAAGATGTAAATCTTTGCCTTATCGTTTTTATGACAGCCGTCACTATGGCCGTTAGCGTAGCTTTAGCCAATAAGTGATCGTAATACCTACGTTTAGCGCAAAGGATGACTTTGCTGCTTATTTTCTTTCATACAATATCGCCTCTATACGTCACCCACAGAAAAAAATGAGTGGTTTATTCTACAGAACCACACTGGCAGTATCATTTAAAAGGTAAGCAAGTCGTCATAGCGTACCTTCTAACTCACATAATTCGTACTTTTAAACATTATGAATACAGTTCATCGGTACATTGAACTTCGAAGTTCAATGTGACAGTCAGTAAATCACTTAACATCAAAAGGAGCTTGAAACACGACATTTACGATCTTTTAATTACAATTTTGATGTTAATTCAAGTTAAACAAACAAATTGCTGTCTTAATTCCCAAACAAGAAAGTTTTGATCGGTTTCTTAAAATTAAATTATATTCATTGAGAAAATGTAACTATTTACACTAGATGACTAACTAACTTATTATACAAATAAACACAAAAACAAAGGATACTTAGGCGTCGAAGTACTCGTCCGCATCCCTGTCAATCAGAAACGTGCCCAGAAAACTGGCAGCATTGCCAAGTTGAATGGCAATGCTAATTATTTAGCCAAAGAACGACCCAGCCCTCTGGTCACGTGAGGTGTCGACCAGCCGGATAAATATTAAATAAAAAAACTGGCCAAGTGCGAGTCGGACTCGCACACGAAGGGTTCCGTACCACAAGGCAAAAACGCCGAAAAAAACACGTTTGTTGTATGGGAGCCCCCCTTAAATATTTATTTTATTTTGTTTTTAGTACTTATTTGTTGTTATAGCGGCAACAGAAATACATCATCTGTGAAAATTTCAACTGTCTAGCTACCGCGGTTCTTGAGATACAGCCTGGTGACAGACAGACGGCAAAAACGCCGAAAAAAACACGTTTGTTGTATGGGAGCCCCCCTTAAATATTTAGTTTATTTTGTTTTTAGTATTTGTTGTTATAGCGGCAACAGAAATATATCATCTGAGAAAATTTCAACTGTCTAGCTACCGCGGTTCTTGAGATACAGCCTGGTGACAGACAGACGGACGGGCGGACGGACGGACAGCGAAGTCTTAGTAATAGGGTTCCGAAAATGGTCAAAATTTTCTTACGTAATAAATGAACAGCCCCCTACAGAAAATATTTTGCCGAGCCCCCTAACCTATGTTTTATAAACAACAACAACGAAATGTACACATGAATTCCATAAAGAGTTTGAGCTTGAGTAGGTATACTATTTATTCTATACTATAGTTAAGTTATACTTGATGAGTTCCACGCAGACGAAAATCGCGAGTTTTATAACTATGAAAGTATAACCAGTATGAAGGTCGCGTAGGTAAGCTCCAACATCTTGAAGGCCTTCATCACAAGAGGGCGCTGCGCCTGCATGATTGCCAGAAGAACCAGCTGTCTTATGTTACGGCTGGGTTTGGACTTAGGGCGCGGGGGGCAGGCCTGCCAGCCGCAGTAGAAAATGGCGTCCGATACTTCAGATGCCTGTGAAATGCACAAAAGTAATTATTAATATGGTAATGTGATTTTACATTATATTATATGTTGGTATCCCATACTAATAATATAAATTCGAAAGTAACTCTGTCTGTCTGTCTGTATGTTTTCACGCCTAAACCACTGAACGGATTTCGATAAAATTTGGCAGAGAGATAGATTGCATCCCGAAGAAGGACATAGGATAGTTTTTATCGACATACCTTGCGGGCGAAGCCGCGGGCGGAAGCTAGTATTTAATATTTTGATTTACGACTTCACATATTCATATTTTTCTCTTCTTGTTCTCACACACTATTGTCTACACCTTTCGCAGGTCTGCTGGAAGAAATTTCTTAAGAAATAGGCAGTACCTTTGTATTCAAATTATAATTATATCGTATCCCTTTGTATTTTATTGTGTGTAAATAAATAATAAATAATAAAAATGATAGAAGGTAAAGAAAGTGGTTTAGGTAATAAAATAAATAAAAATATTTCAAAGACAGCAATCTTTCAGTCGTCAGAACTGAGTCTTTCATCTTGAATCACTATGGTGTGTCAATAACACTAAGGAGAATTTATGAAATACAAACTCAGGGTAGATTAAAAATAGACCACTCTAAGTTCACATCTGTCGCAAAGAACGAACCAACATCATCATCATCAGCATATAGCAGTCCACTGCTGGACATTAAGCCTCTCCTATTGCAACGATTTTCGGCAACTCTCATCCAGCTGCTACAAGCCATCCCGCAAAGATCGTCGCTTCACCTAGCCTGAGGGCGTCCCACCTTACGTTAACCGATTCGCGGTCTCCAATCAAGAACACGTCTTCACTAGCTGAAATCATACCGGCATCCTAATTAATGCGTGATCGAGGTTAAGAGGAGGCCCATCGAGGCCCATTCAGCAACAAAAACAATAAAAAAAATTCGTAACACTTTTTTTTTTTTTTTTGCGGATGGGAAATCATCAAATGACCCCTCCCGCTCTGGGTGGAGCGGAAGGGAGTGTCAGACTCTTACTGACTAAAACCCACCCGTGTTCCTTCCTTAGCCCTTTATGTTCCGGGCCAGCGGTAACCCTTTCGGACAATCCCGCTGACCCGGCAGGCTTCGGCCCTATGGGGCCCCTCCTCGATGCTGACATCTCTTTGAGGCGCGCGTAACACTTCAATCACAATTTGAAACATTTCGAAGGATATTGCTAATCCATTGTTTCATATGTATGTTCTAAAAATTTGTCTGCTCAAAAATGTAAATAACGCAATGAATGTGGTTGAACTGTCAAAATGATAGCCATTCCTACTGTTAGTGTGTTACATCGTTGAATATTTTTTACTCAGCTAGATGTTCACAAAAATAGGTCTAGAAAACATTATCATCATTCTTTACTTGGTAAATATACTAACAAGGGCTTAGGTAGATACACAAGCTGTGGTTTATGTTGATGGCCCGTATCTGACCTTATGTCGTAACTTATTTTTATATATCCGACTCCACAATTTCTGTGGATGTTAGCGAATGTCACATTTGGCCGTAATGCCCGTGACATATTTTTGTTTCCAAAATTGTATTGTGTCAACCGATACAGTTGAGTATGGATTAGCTTGACATAGCACTCCGGAGACTGAAACTAATGATTTCTGACGTACTTACTGCGAGTCATTGTGTATTTCTCACAATTTATATGGGCCTTTGGAGTATGTATTATTCACAATGCTTTCACTATCTTTACATACATATAACTATAGTTCTTTTGTGTGATGACACTCAACTCCTCCCAAACTGCTGGACCAATTTTGATGTTTTTTGTGTGTTTTTGAGTGGGTCCCTGGTTGGTTTATATTTACAATTGGTCCCGGTAGCTTGCGCTGAGAAGCCAACGTTATGGAATTCTGTATGTCTAAAATCGTTCCAGCCGTTTAGGGGAAGTTCAGTGACATACTGTCACTGAACTCCCCCTATACGGCTAAAACGATTTTGATGATTTTTTGGTGTGTTTAAGTGAGTTCCTGGATGGTTCAGATTTCTAATGTGGTAGGTGGCGCTGCGTTCGAGTTCTAGAAAACAGGACAACGTCTGTCCTGTCATCTTTATATGAATACATTTTCACAGTTTCTGCCCCCCCCCCATATTTCATTAGTTTTGCCTGAACAACAAAAACAATACAATACTGTGTGGCCTTTACCAGGAATTCAGGAACCATGAACGAAATATTAAGACACAGTGACGCAGTACACAATAGCAAGTCGATACACGAACTGATCCCCACGGGAACAAGGTCACATAACACATTAAACAGCCCTGTTTTCCCCATAGGGAAATAGTATCAACGTATCCGTGTCAAACACATCTCGAAAATATGATAAAGTCATACCTGATACGTTATTTCCCCAGCGTTGCATAAAAAGAGGCCCAGAAGAAAGAATAGAGCCACTACAAAGAATATCAACTTCATACTCGCGATGAACGTCAGTTGATCTGAAAGCTGGAAAATTAATTAAAATGTTACGTAACTACTATCGGCAGGAAATTAAAAATAACTGACGCAATCTGTCTCAATCTTTGAAACGTGGCAATTACGGAATCAATTACGTCAGGAAGAAGAAAACATAATCTTTGTCATCTTTCTCAATAATATTGATACAAGCGTTATTATTATACACCCTAAACTGCCCTAGAGGTGAGTTGTAGAGATACTTTTTTTAGTTTCGACCAAAGAAGATCCCATATTGTTCGGCGACTTAAAAATAAAAAGTCGGCGGACAGGAATTAATTACATTTTATTTAAATGGTAGCAGTACTAGAAATATTTATTTGTATGGCGACAAAGCTGTAATGAATTTGAGAACAAAGATATAAAACGATCGTATCTTTCAATCCCCCCCAAATATATCTAATATAGCTCCGAACCCAAATTGCTCTCAACTTTTACGCCTTAGTAAAAAATATGTTGTAATTATTTTTATGGCCGCAAAAAAAAATATCTCACAATAGGTGATGTCATTTGGTAACCAACTGCAGCAACGATAAACAATATATCATTCTAAAAAAAAATATAATCATCCAAATGGAGAACCTTCTCCTTTTTTGAAGTCTGTTATAAGAATTATTATACACAACATAAACAAAATAATTCCACAAATCAAAAAAAATAATAAAACCTCTACTATTCTTTACAAATCTCACCACACAGAGTTTCAGAACCAGTAACACGATTAATGCGTAAGCAAGACAAATAATACGCAGTTTTGCAAGATTCCTGCGCAGTCAAAGGTATTGGGGTACAACAATGCGATTACTTACGGCAATTTGAAGCAGGAGAGAGACGGCCGAGCCCGAGCTTTGACAAACTTGTAGCGCCATCACCGTCCCAAACGCTTTATCGATGTCGCCAGATAACCTGATGAGATAAAAAGAATTATGCTCCGTTTGACATTGAATTGACCTTGATAAATGTTTGCCTCGTGAAGCTAGTTTCGTTCAAATTAAAACATTTCTCCACAAAGGAGCTTAGATTTAAATTAATTTGCTCTTTCTTTGTCTTAATTATCTACTAGATACTTTTGACATTGTAGTAAGCACCCTTGTCATTTTGCTATCACAATTCATCCAATACCTAAGTAAGTCTTACCAAGGGGTATGGTATTACCCAGTGACTGGGTTGTGGAGGTCAGATAGCAGTCGCTCCATGTAAAATACTGGTTCATCTGCATCAGGTTAGACTGGAAGCCGACCCCAACATAGTTGGGAAAAGGCTTGGCAGATGATGATGATGATTTGTTTTTTTTTTTTATTTAATTCATCCAATAAGTGCCAAATATAAGGGCGTTGTTTCTCAGAATTTCTGAAGTCAACTATACAAGATGTAACTGACGCAACGCAAGTCCTGAAAGTACTTTGTTCATAATTGACTACTGAATGGATTTCAGTAACTTTTAATTCTGGTATTTTTTTTTAATTATGTGTTTTGACATACTGACCGCCGATTGAGCCTAAGAAAATTAAATCTTATTTCAAGGCAATAAGACTCTATTTTAAATGCATAAAGCAAAGCAAAAATTTTAACACGATTTTCATAATAGCTTTAAAAAAATATAGTTTTGGTCATTGTATTATACTTTTAACTCAATACTCTAATTAGGGTGTATGAGGTCTTGAGTTAATTATGTTACATACATTGTATACTTATGTATACCTAAGGCTACCCGTTCCACAATCTTGGCTTGCTTTTGCCTTTTGTCTTTTGTTCAGTTGGATACCAGTGTTGTTTTCTAACAGAATTCATGTTCATAAAAATCCTACCCAATAAGAGTATTGTGCATTTTTATTCCTTCCACAAGTCCGCTAGCCAGTTTTTCCGTCGCCATATCATATTGCCCTCTGTCATTTAACGCAAAGAATTCTTCTCTCAATTTCTCGAAGTATTGTTTTAGGGTCATGAATTTATACTTGTACATGATAAGGTAGATCATGGTGAACGTGTCGACTGATAATATCATACTGATCATCATAACGTACAGGATCACTGTGGTGAATACTCGGACGAAGGTTGCTAGCATTGAATCGTCTTCAAACGGAGGGTAATACGTCACCACTGTTACGAAATGAGAACCTGAAAAAAAAAAAAACAATAAAAATAATTCATTTCACATAAACCTACATGGTCACTAGGTGCACGGTTGCACCTAGGTCTTTGGTGGTTTCCTATTATGGAGAAGAAACCTGGAAAGCCGGCGAGAAACTCAACAAAAAAAAAAACATTTTATTTGCCACATTTGCTGTGGGCCAAAATAAACACTACGTGGAACCCTGACACAGCTAGAAGGCGTCGTAGCGTAGCAGACGAGCTGGACAAAATAAATGACCAGTGGTCCACTTCAACCCTGGATCGTAAGAGCTGGAAGTGCTGGAAGTCAAGGGGAGAGACATTTGCCCAGCAGTGGGATGATGCAGGCTAACAGCAGTTTTTGTTATATGTATACTTTGTGTTAACACGGAACTGATTCACTGTCCCCGGTATTAGTATAAACTGTATTACGGTTTTCCTCGTTCTCTGTAAATGTACTTACTTATTATAGCAGACTTGTGACAAAATAATTATTTTAATAGTAAAAAAAAAATTAGTTGTTAATAACAAAGCAAAGTACAGCAGGAGTTAAATTTAACACACACACACACACATATTTAAAAAAACATAAAATGAACATCACACACTTGAATATCTATTAAGTATATTAAGTAACAAAATCTTACAATTAACCGGAACACAAGTTTAAAATGCTTTTTAATTGATCCTTAAAGTTCACTTTTATTTCCTTGTTTCATTTTGAAAGAGAATTTGAAAAAAATCCAATTAAAACAATATAATGTGCGGACACGACCGTTTGACTTTACCAATTTAGTTTTACGTAACGGCTTTTTTACTTTGATAAAAGGAAATTAACTTACCCGTAAACATCTTCCTTAATCCTTCAAAAACAAAGAAAAAGCATGAGCCATAAACGATCGCAACGTAAGCGATGACATTTATTTTCATGATCTTATATTTCTTTGCCATTAACGCGTTCTCTTCGTAACTCTCACAAACAGACACCATTTTATGATTCAGGCTTTTTATCAACGATTTGTTGGTTATAACCGAGAATATTTTGATCATAACTATTGTATGACTGACGGCGAAGCTTACGGAGTCATGTTTTTCGTCCTCGGGATAGTCGCCGATCGTGGCAGCCATTATTTCTAATATCGTCATGAAAACGTATAGGAAAAACAGCAGGCCGGTGTATGCTCTATAAAGCAGGGTTCGATCGTCACCTATTTCGCTTTCCTTGTACCAGAAATTTCCGGATCCGATTAAGAAAATTCTTTCGCAATATGTTTTCAAGATGTAATGGTTTTTCATTTTGTTATTTTTCGTTCACGGTTTTGAGTGGTTCGCTCTAATGGGAGGGAAGTCTGCAAAACGTACAACTTTAATGATAAATGATGATGAGTAAGGTTTGTGTTTAAATTAAATATTTATTTAACTTGCTAGTGTACCTAAATAAGCAACAACTTAAATGTAAAAACTAATTCTAAAATTAACGTTTTCACTAATACTAGGCAAGTGTATCATGCTATGTGTCATCAATATCAAAAATAAAATAAATCGTATTGAAAATTTTTATAGCGAATATTTCGTTTAATATTTATATAATTTATAATTGCCCATTTCAAATTGCATGAAAGAGTTAGTAGATCATTTAAATCACGTACCGTTAATTCAACACCAATCTCAATTAATTTTAAATAAATAAGCATGTATTACGAAAAGCGGCTATAAATATAATGGTTTCGTTCATTAAAATATTACGTTAAACCAACACACGTTGCCGCGAACGAGTTTAATCAAACAATGACTGGAAAGTATTAAATAATCGCCGATAATAGTTAGCGTGGAAAGAAAAAGTTTGTAATAAGCTAATTTACTCCTCTTTAATAGTACCACAACGACAAAAGAAAAAAAAGACCGCCTGCGGCAATATCGAGTTTTTATAAAAGCAATATCTGTTCTGGTTTTTGTAACCAAAACTAATTTGTTAAGTAATGTAGTTTGTGGGTATTGGATTTGATACTGGATACACAGTATCAAATGCATTGATTCTGTGGCTTTTACTAAACTCCCAGAAAAAACGAATTCCCAAAACATGGAGAGAAAGTGATTTGCCGAATACGGTTTCGTGAATTGGCTTTATGCAGGTTATGAATTATGAATATACCTAAAAGGAATGTAGTCTCCTTCTAGCTTAAGTCTATTTTGGGACAAAAAATATACAGCACAATACCTTTTTTTCCGAGTTTTCGAGGAAAATCCCATTGGTAATTCCACCGAACCGGGAAGACGAAATTTGTTTGCCCATTTTCGGATATTTTGTTTCGTTTGTCCGAAACTCATCACCCGCCGTAGTAGGTATTCGGGCATATTTCTGCTTGGGTGGCAATCTTTCACAAACTATTTAGGCATATTCTTCTTTAAACTGTAGTCATCTACTGCTGAAATATTCTTGCGGGCGACTCTATCTCACACTATAGTCATTATTTTGTACAGGATTTAAACTTCACATCACTGTATATTTAAAAAAAATGCCACGACTTACAATTAATAGCGTAACATACATTACTGTGTTAATAAAATGCAAGTGCTTAAATAACTCGTGGTCATTTACGAAGTTATAAGTTAGTTAGATGACCAACTTGAAATATTTACCGCTTCTACGTGAGAATGCTTCGTTAATCCTTACTACTATTAACTAAGTGTAAGTGATTACTTAAGAACTTTTTCTAATAGATCATAATAACACCAAGTTTTGAAACTTCAAGGGGCCATATTAAATGCTTTATTAGATTGCGCGCGGAAAAACACACTAGTTTAACAAATAGCGCTATTGTAAAGTTAAATTAGTTTCACCTTAACAATGGAAAAGTTTAATATTACTAATGTTATACAAAGAAAGGCGAGATTCATTGTTATAAATTCTGAAGGTTACTTTGTACAAAAACGGGCTGTAATGTATAGTGATTCCTTAAACTGGATAGTTGATACACAATAACAACAACAATAGCTTATCCCAATTCCTTTGGTTTAGTAAGTAAATTACGACGGCACGGTTGGCGCAGTGGTTAAGCGATTGACTGCTGCGCTGCGTGTCGCGGGTTCGATTCCCGCACGGAACAAATATTTGTATGACCTACAAGTAGTTGTTCCGGGTCTGGCTGTTTGTGTATGTGAGATTAAATGTTTGTAAACGCACCCACGATACAGGAGAAATTCCTAGTGTGGGGCAACGTTTAAAAAAAAAAAAAAAAAAACCAGGATTTTTCAACACTAGTTATCAAAAGCAAGCTGTAACACGGTAAATACTGTAAAAATACTACATGCAATCACTTTCTCATCACCTTACTGACGGTTTCTCAGTTAAATCAAAGCCAAAAACCCCTGAATACAGTGAATACCTTTGCCAGTTTCGGCAAAACGTTATTCTCAAATTTGCTTTGATATATTCTTAGCATAATAAGAATTCTGAGAATAATGATCGACAATAGCCTCGCTATATATTTTAATACAAAATATACTGAGTATTAGGTATGTTTCAAGTGTCAGATACATACAACATACAATGCTTAGAACCAATTGACAATTTAACATCAACATCAAATTCAGCCTCTATCATCCCAGTGTTGGGCAAATACCTCTATTTGTGCATCGCTTTGTTGTTCACAGTCAGTGAAAATCAAAGCGTACATAATAAAGACAATCACAAAGTCTCAAGTTGAAATAGCATTTGCCAAAATTTGTCTTATTTCGCAGATTCTGTCGTCCGCTGGCTGGGAGCCAGACTCGCAGGGACTTACGAAGATAACTATGTTCCCTCTTACACTATACTTCATCTTAAACTGCCTCTCATGACTTCGTATTCAACCCATCCATCAAATGAAATTTTAAAAAACAATAAAGCCTTCATGAAGTAGGGAGTTTGTGCAAATTAATGTTGTGATTTAGGTAGTTTACGAGTATACTTGTTCAGACTCTGAAATAAATGAAGGTCACGGTCAAGACAGGCTCTTGTTACAGACACCATTAAAACCCCCTTTATTACATTTGGCCCGAGGCTCTTGCAATAAATAATACTTATTACACATACTTGTCGTTGTAGTCATCTTTTTCTATCCAATGAGCAATGCTCTTTTGCTTCGCTTCCCATCCTTAAGTTCCAACTTGTTTTATCCTTAATTGTTCTCTGTAAGTAATTTTTTGTCGACCTGCCTGGCATTCCCAGTAAACAAAATATTTAACCAACGATAAAATCTACAAATGACAATAAGGGAGTGTCCGAAAAAAATGGGACAATATACCAGTTCGAACCAGTAACAATGTACCGAACGTAATGCACGGCAAACTGCACAGACCACTTCCAGGCTTCGGTGTTTGTATCAGTTATTTATTGCCTACCACTTTATTGCCTCACTGCGGATTTGGGAAATGGACACCCTCTGTGGCGGCGGTTTCTATCCAATCGGCCTTATATTTGGTTTGCAAAATACATTAGAAATATTCAATTACATGTTTCGGCCGTTTGATATATGATTGCTCCTACTTGATCGTATTTCCTGTATATGATGTATTATATTGTACGTTAAGGTGCACTTCTAAATGTATCCGAACAGGCATTACAAATAAATCTTTAACTAGTTTCAAAAATAAATTCATTATGTTTACCAAGTCAAGTAGTAGAATCAAGTATAGACGTCGACGTATATCGACTACACAACCTGTCTACTCTTTTTTCAACTATTTTGGGGTTGGCTTCCAGTCTAACCGTACGCAGCTGAATACCAATATTTTACATGGAGCGACTGCCTATCTGACCTCTACAAACTATTTAAAGGGTAACACCCCTTGGCTAGACGTCAACGACAACGACAACGGCTTAACGTGCTTTCCGAGGCACGGAGGGGTCTCGATATATAAAGGATGGTCACCCGTCTACGAACCGCCTGCGACAAGCGTAGCTTAACTTCCGACACGTGTGGCTGTTATCATTTAGTCACAAACCTACCATTAACCTATCGTATCTCTATTCCAAGAAAATCATACAAAGGCAACTTTCTTTTTCAGCTAGATAAATAAAAGAATAATCTACTACAATTTAAGCTTGCAGAAAACACGATATTTCAGGAACAATGCGACATTGAAAAAATAAAGGAACGTTTCATAAGAAAGTACATTCTCAGAAGAGGAGACAAGAGTCTATCAAAAGAATAATAAGTAGACAATAATTTGTCGTTCCAGAATTTTCTCAAGGATGCTGCGTATCATCTGACTTAACAACACTATAAGCTTTTATGCATCTGAAATACTTTTCTTCTCTGCGAGTAGCCGCAAATCCGATTTAAAATTTTGTACCAACACTATGTGTCGATACAAATGTTCCTCAATGCGGCCGGCTTTACACTGTGTGGGTAGTGGTTCCTTTAAATTCTGAACAAACAAATTAAAACTTGATTCATTCCCAATAGTACAAAACAATTTTAATTACAAAATAAACAACAATTTATCAATACCATCAATACAAAGCGAGCGTTGCGGTTTATTATAGAATCCACACATAGATCATAATATCGTAGAAAACTCTTGAAAACTCTTGGTTTTCGCAAGTGTGAAAACGAACACTTCTGAAGAATTTGTGATGAAGTAAGTAATTAATCTTGCTTTGTTGCCGACGTTGTGAAGAGCTGCTTGCTAAGTGCAGAAATGTTTCGCCACTGCAAACTTTGCAATTTCGAGAGACGTCATATTTTATTTGTTGAGATACAATTTCTGTGTTTAATGTGTTTCGTATAGTTTTACTAATTATAGGTTCTTGGAGTTGGTTCTAATGATATTAGACTGTAGGACAATGGCCCTTCACTCGATAGGGGTGACCATTGATTATCCCGATGGTCAGTACGAGTTGCTAATTTCAGACTAGGCTTCTTCACGATTTATTTTTCCAAAATATACTAGTCAGTTTCCAAATTAGTTTTGAAAGTAGATCCTTATGAAATCGAAGAAGTCTCATGGCACGCACATGTAAAATTTCGAATCCTAATGCTGTAATGCTGCATGTAAGAAGCTGTTTCGAGGAAGCTTAATCAGGGAAAACATTGAAAAATTTTTGGGGAAGACCCGTCCAGCAGTGGGAGAGTATGGACATGTTCTATGTTACAAGGTTTGGTTCGCACTTAGTCCTTCAAGTAGATCATTTTGCGTGGGCCATGGTGGCCGTCGGTGGTTATTCCAACCAGCCTACCTCCCCACAGAAGTTGATCACATCTCCTAGCCTGTTAAAAACATTTGTGTAAGATCTGAGTGCCCCAAGGGTTTCTGACGTAATCTGCGTGTCCCAAGGGTTTCTGACGTAATCTGGGTGATGCCTGTGCATTTAAAGAACACATGCACAACGGTTTCCTCAGCCTCCATGAAGGTTCTAGCCCTGCTGAGTCTGAGGACAGGGGGCCTAAAAAGGCCACTTTGGCAGAATCATACAAGGATAACATAATGGACAGTTAACCGTTAAGTTAATCGTATCAAATCCCATTGGTGAAGCATATTTCAGTTTTTTTTTTTGGTCTGTGCTAAAATACCAATCAGTCCGATCCAAATCCAATTCCAATCTCTTTGATTATACCTACGTAGTGCAGCGAAAAAACGAAAAACACGGACTGGCTTCGTCATATTACGATTCATAATGTTATCCTTTCATGATTCTCCAAAGTGGCCTTTTTAGGCCCCTGTAAGTCATAGGGCATATTTTGTATCTGATCCAAGTACCACAGCACGGTCATTATATCTGCGTAGTTATATCCTATTCCCGGCTGTTACGGCGTGGGTAAGAACAAAAAATTGCTTCAACAGTTTTAATTATCCATTTAATATTTATGAGCTGAGGCTCCGATACATAATACAACGATAGTTTTGAATAACTTTCATAAGAAACAAAATTCCAATCAAGTAACAAAATAACATAGAAAACTAATATTATATTATCAGACTAAATTAAATTTTATTCAATATAGTAGTATATTGAACTAAGATTTAATTTACTCTAACTTGCATAGTTTTCGGAGGAACAGTAATAAAATACCCGATCAGTATTGTTATCAAAATGCTAGTTTAGTGTAGGTTTCGGCGTTTTTTTTATCGTTTTAAATATCGGGTCGCATGTTATCAGACTATCCAAATGGGTTGCATGCCAATAGTTCTGAATCCTCATCATCATCTGCCTAGCCTTTTTCCAACTATGTTGGGGTCGGCTTCCAGTCTAACCGGATGCAGCTGAGTAAGAACAGTGTTTTACATGGAGCGACTGCCTATCTGACCTCCACAACCCAGTTACTGGGTAATACAAAACCCTTGGTAAGACTGGTTGTAATATTTCTAAATATAGTTTTCAATACACGGTATGTCTGTCTATTTTAAAATCGAACAAGTGAACCGCGAATGAAAGATTTCGCGTACTGCGGGATTACTTAAACAACGTTTATTTCTAGTACAGGGAAAAGATTTTAATTAAAAGAGTCCTTGTGAAAAATTTAAAACTTTTACTTTGAAATTTGACAACGTTATACAACGTCTTCGTACCTACTAGAACAGACAGAAAGTAACTCTGTTTGTCTGCCTTTCTGTCTGTTACAAACCTGTAGGTAGGTCTAGGCGTGAAAAGGTAACAGACAGACTAGAGTTATTTTCCCATTTATAATAATTTAATAATTAGTAGATATAGATTCATATTTCTTGATATATCATGGACTGTCTACAGATAGAATGAAAATTTATATCATAATTTTGTTTTTGTGAGTGTACGATGATACTGTCGCTGGACGCTGTCCATCCCCTACCGCCTATTAGTCATCTCTCAACGACCACGTGGAGGGGTCAAGTCCTACGGGTGCCATTTGTGACCCAGAACTACACGAGTTTTATCCTCATAAAACATATTTTAATTTATGCAAACAACAACTTTTTAAATCAAAGCAAACACGCGTAGGTTTCAAATTAAATTAATATCAAAGATAAAAGATTATTTATATTATATTTATGATGATATAAAAAAAAAATCTGTGTTGACCACAATAGCCATAGGCATTCTCTTTGTGTGGACACTGGACATTGAAAATTATACGGCACGGAAACTTGTTCACATGTAAATTTCACGATATTTCGCATTTAATAGTAGATTGTTTGCCAAGGGAGCAAACAACTATTTTGAAGGCGAGTGTTTCTTTGAATCCAGAGCGGAGCGAAGGGTTCTAGAGTAGAATCCCGAGTGCAGCGAGGGGTTCTAAAGTAGAATCCTGAGCGCGGCGAGGGATACAAAGTACGTCACTCGAGCTCTATAGAAAATAAGTAAGTGCAACATATGAATAAGAATAATACGTTTATTTATTTACAATTTTGAGTATTACGAACGAAGGCAGACTGCTATTCGCGCGTTTTTTATTTAACACAAACTTTTTTTTTATTTAATTCGCACAGGTTTTCCCTTAAATTTACTGACGTGTTCACATGCAAATTGAAGTCGAGCTATCCGGTGCATTCGTCTTCTCATCGTACGCTCACTGACATTCACGCCTCTTGCAATTTGGAGCCGCTGGCGTATCTTAACAGCGGTCAGGTAGCGGTTTCTTAAAATTTCCAGGACAAAAAAACGGTCGTCCCGGGCCGATGTGTATCTAACGCCTTCACTGCCTGGTCTACGGGAATAGTGACCTGTCTCCTGGTATCGTTATAAGGCATACTGCATCGATGAACGTGTTACATTTACCTTTTGACCGCCACAGTCATGTATAGACAAACCAAAATGTGCCCAGCACGCCACGGTTCGACTACATAACACACTTAGACGCCGAGGGCACGTTTTTGATTGTTTGACCTGTGGCGGTCAAAAGGTTAAGCACCACAGCAATTTCACGCTGTGTCAATCCTTGGTCGATTAATGCTATAGCCTGTGCAATCTATGCAGGTGTTAATGGCATTTTATTGGTGTTAAAGCAGCAGTTATTAACTAAATAAAAAACAAAAAAACAATAATTAAATAAGCTAACCGTAAACTTTTACAGCACACAAATTTAAACTTGCAACTTAGTCGCGGAGACACGATTCAACTAAAAATTAAAAATTGCACCAAAGTGCACTCAAACATAATGAATTACCCTCTTAAACTAAGAGTAAATATTTTTTTGACCTACCCTCATAAAAAACAATGATTGGAAACACTTAAAAGTTTTTGTTAATACGGTATTTGCGAAATAAGCGCCAAATGCCAACTATTTTTTGTTGGATCTTTCGAACACATTTAAACTAATTTGTATACATAGATGTAGTACACATGTATATGCCTGGTATAGTGTATAACACATGGTACATAAATCAGATTACAGCCGAATCCTCGCGTGCACTGGTATCACATAATCCTGTTTGGTTAGCAGCTGCCAAATTTGCAAGCAAACTATTCTGATCGATGTCACCACAATCTGCCACACTGATGTATGAGACGACCTATATTGATCGCACAAATGAGCGTATGAACTGTTCGATTGGGGCTACCTTTCGGTTTAACCGGTCGCTGTATCTATCTGCTCTGAAAGGGTATTATGATGGACCGTTCCTATAGATGTAGGTAGATTTGCGAGTCCTGTTCCTAAATGTCAATGTCATTGGCCGACCGCTAAGAAATCTTTTAGTAAATTGAATCTTTAGTGATCAGTCTCTTTCTACAAACTAAAAGAAATTATTTTTAGTAGGTACCTAAATATCAATTTTATTAATGTTATAATTATTTATGCTATAATTTATAAAGGTTAAATTAATAACTAATTGGGAAGGTTGGAACGTTCTTTGAACTCAAATCGCGGGTTGAGTGAATTTTAGATATCAGGTTCCATTATTTAAGATTATTAGAATTTTCTCCGCTACTGAAGTTAAATTGAAACCTTCAAAATCCTGTGACATTTTGTTAAGTGAAATATTTCAATTTTGTTATAAAAAGTTAAAAATAGCTGTTTACGCAGCGGTTATAAAATATGTTTTTGTAAATTAAGATTCATGCGTCAGAACTCAGAACCAGTGTCCTAGTTTGTCCCAGGTACTTAATATTTAATGAAGAGAAAAGTCACAGATTTCACAGTATACACAGAAGTGACCAGTTATTGTCAAAACTTTACCTGCCGCACTAAATTCAACCCGGCAATGTAAAAGTTTCAGGTGAAGTTATCAAACTCCAAATTTTACAATTAACGGAGCATGTTCGCGGCGTAAACTTCTATATTTTAGCATAGGTGAGCGCCAGTTTCTAATATGCCGCAAAATATATAGAGCCACTGTTTCCAACAGAGACTTTAGTGATGGCTCCGAAGTCAGCGAAGTTCGCTATTATGTAGCAGATTGTTTACCCGTATTGTCAGCTTATTAATAACATTTAATTTTAACAATGGAGGGGTAAAATGGGTCGGTAGTACGATACTATCATGCGTGAGTTAATTTATTGAGGTGAACACTGGCTTTATGTAATTTTGCTGTCGTACCGAGAAAAACCTGCAGTTTTTTTACCAAGGTAAGCAGTTACGTGTTTTTCTTTTACAAACTTCTATCCTGGCGGCGGTTGTTTTTTGAGTTCCATGTCGGCTGTCGCTTTATTAGAAGCCCCACTTCCCCTGGTAAACTTGCAATGGGACCCGCGGGTGCGATCAACTATACTTATACTTGTGTTAATACCTGCGCTCAGACCTGTGTCAAGCTTCGTTGGAGACGAATTTCACTAAAATTAACTGGTTGAAGAGCTTTCTAACACTCATTACCGATTCTCGACGGAATCTAAACGACTGGTAGCATATTTTTAAAAACAAAACCTTTCATCCTTGAAGGTCACGATACCTTTAAAGATGAAAGGTTACTCATTAAGTAGGATCGTTCAAAAAACGTTTGCTAAAAATGTCAATCGTTTCCTTATTAATGAAAAGGAAACCATTATTCTTCGCCCAGAAAAAGGTATTATTAACTTATTAAAATATTCAAGTATTCGAAATGCTATTGAAGCGTAAATCTCGCAGTCGATCGTAAAAACTGTTCCCCAGAGTAACGAAAGTAACTCTGTTTCATTGGATCCGAGTCGTACCATTGTCCTCATACGCACTCTGAGAAAAAGACCAATTTCTGAGATTTCCGAAGGGCTTAGCTTCATTTCCTTTTATATCTCCCCAGATACTAAATTCGTTCAGCCAATAATAAAAAATCGTCGGGGACACTTGGAATGGACTTGACGTAAAATTTACCCTCAATCCTAGGGACAGATTGGACATTATAACACACTTACGTCTTTCGAAGAAGGCCTTTGAGCCGACTTGATTGGTTTAGGCTTTGCTACAACTATTATAGATTACTTAGAAGCATACAAAGACACCAAGTAATTGATCAACTTCAACATGCTAATTAGGTTTCAAGTTCGTTGAATTGTTAACAACTATATGAAAGGAATTTTCTGGAATTCTGGAGGTATTTTCAGGAGATATAAAAATATAATATGAGAGAAATTAATTACAGTGTTGTTGAGCAAATGAAAGAACAACATAGAATATTTAGGCAGCACGTTTTGCCGACCACGTTGGAGTCAATTAGGAGTTGTGATAATTGCAAGCTGTAATTATCCCAGTATTTAATAATATTTTGATGTAAGTAAGGGCTGATTTTTCAATCGACAGATAATTTTTACTCGTAGAATAAAATTTACGTCTGACAGATTTTGTATGGAAAAACAGTAAAAAATTCAAACCTATTCCTCGAATAAAATTATCTGGCGTTGGAAGGAAATATCAGTCCTAAATCGTTTTGCGTAATTGCTGAAAGTATACAGGGTGGAGGGGACATCTACGCACAACTTGTTACCATGAATTCAGTACTTTCCGAAACTTGACGTTGTTGACGTCTGCCATGTTTGAATTATTTGACGGTTCTGCGGCCCATATAGACAGTGTGAACGCGGCATTACGTGGGGACTATTGTTGACTCATGTTTCAACTCGTTTGTCATTCGGGAGAAGGAAAACTGTATTTTATATAAAGGACTTGCTGACGTTCAACGAAAATGCATAAAGTGATATGAACTATAATTTAAATGTTGGCGATCTGTGGTGTTTTTAATTAGTATTCTTGCTGCTATCTGGCCACATAGCTGTCCATTTTTAAATGTCAGAAGTTTCCTTGTAAAATGTTGAAATATTTATTTTTTACAGTATCTACCTAATTAATATAAATGGAAGGCTTTAACTTTATTAAATATTCTTTTACTTACGTACATATTGCTGTGCATATTTACCATGTCAGTCTTTTGGTAACGCTCCATCTAAAACAACAGCTTGAGTTATAAACAGCCTATAATGTTCCCAATGCTGAGGTCCACGCGTCCTCTCTGTGGGCGAGATTGCCAACGACGAGTAAAGGTTCCTTCAAACAGGCGCGACACGACACGCGACACAAAGGCACCGCAAGTCGCGCAACGAGCGGTGCCTCTGTGTCGCGCGCGATTATATCGCGTGTCGCGCCTGTTTGTAGGAGCCTTAATTCACCACGTCCAAGTCCATCATAATCTGCCTAGTCTTTTCCCAACCGTGTTGGGGTCAGGTTGAATACCAGTATTTTTAACCCCCGACGCAAAAACGACGGGGTGTTATAAGTTTGTACATGGAGCGACTATCTCCACAACCCAGTTACTAGGTAACACGCTACCCCTTAGTAAGATTGGTTGTCAGACTTAAGGGCTTCTAACTTTAACAACTGTCCATCAAGCTAAAACGAAATAAGATTAGGTAGATTATCAAAAATTTGACAAACGATTTCACATAGGTACCTAACGACATAATGCCTCAACAAGTTCCATTGCTCGCAGCTCTTAGTTGTCGCAAGTGGTATACCCGGCGAGTTTAGCATGTATCTATTTAGTATGTACCTATGTATAATATATATATATATATATATATTTATGTATCTATAGTCTATTCCAAAAGTATTTGATGAAAATGTAAACAAATGGATCAGAAAACGTTCCTACCACTAGATACCAATTTGTGGAGGCACTTACAAATGGAATCCTTTAATTTGATAATTAGAATACTTACACCAGAATTCTAATTTAAATCACCTTAAAAATGGTTTTACATTTGAAATTTTTGAAGTGAAAACTTCTTTAGCGGCGTTGTACACTTTTTTTGTAATGGGTAAAAAATGTTAAACTCGCGTCAGGACACGTGACCTGATCGAAAATTCGTAAGACGGATGGAGAGTGCTACGGCGTAGGTCAAACTGTGCTACGGCGTAGCTCACACTATGCTACGGCGTAGTTCACTATACCAGCGAATATGGCTGTTTTTTGAATAAAATATTTCGTTTGACATTTTGAAGCTTTTTGTAGATTCTATAATTAGACTCAAACTATTTTAAATAGATATTTAGTTAAGAGCGTTGACGCCGTGCGGCATTTTATACAAACTTTCAAGCCCTTATTTTTCGAAATGAATGAACCGATTTTAATGAAACTTCATACGCATAAGCAGGATACAAAGGTCTAAAAATACTAACTTTTTAGACTTTTGTATCCTGCCTAACTCGCGCCACTGTTACCGTAAGCGACACCACGCGTGTTTTGTTTATAAGACGATTTAAAAAAATACCCGCTTCGGATGTATTCGGCTGTCCTCGGGATGTACTCGGTTTTAATGTATATCCGATATGTCAGTGAGTGATGGCAAAGTATTCTTTTTGTGTTTTGTTTTCACTTCTGTCGGCACTCCCGGAGTGCCACTGTTTTTTTTTTCGTTGATTTTTCTTTTACAACTTAACGATAAATGTTGGAAAAAGTTGTGAAATATAAAAAAAAAATGTTTAAAACGCTGTAACCCGACTACGAAAAAATAAAAGTGATCAAGAAACATGAAACAAGAAAATATTTCAGATATAAATCAATACAGGTACCAAAATAGTCAAAATATAGCTTCAGTCGCATGCCTGTATTCCATGTGGGTGCCAGGATCACCTACAAAATTTTAATGGCATGCGACCACGGCTTTACCTTGACCATTTTTGTACCTGTGTCTTGATTTCTGTCTGATATAAAAACAAGTGCGAGTCGGACTCGCACACGAAGGGTTCCGTACCACAAGGCAAAAGCGCCGAAAAAAACGTTTGTTGTCCCTTAAATATTTATTTTATTTTTATTTTATTATTTATTATTAAAGTAAAAATACAACTGAGTATTTTGTGAATATTTCAAGTGCCTACCTGTTGCCATTATTGATATCGAGCAAAAAAGGACAAAAAATCGCATTTGTTGTATGGGAGCCCCCCTTAAATATTTATTTTATTTTGTTTTTAGTATTTGTTGTTATAGCGGCAACAGAAATAAATAATTTGTGAAAATTTCAACTGTCTAGCTATCTCGGTTCTTGAGATACAGCCTGGTGACAGACAGACGGACGGACGGACAGACAGCGAAGTCTTAGCAATAGGGTTCCGTTTTTACCCTTTGGGTACGGAACCTTAAAAATGACTTTCTAAATACAGAATGCGTTACTATTTCCCTTTAATGACTAATTGCGTAATATTGTAACCTGAACAGGGTTTGTTTACACTTTCATCAAATACTTTTGACATAGACCATATATCAAAAACTGTCATACCCACATCAAAATGTACAACGTACATAGGTTGTTAAGACAAAGCGTCTGGTAACGGTCCACTGAACAAGGCACAAACATTTTTATTGTGCTAACGACTGGTGACATCGTAAAAAAACTAAAGCTCCAATAAAGTAAAGAAAATCCAATAATAATAAACAGCTCTGCAAGCACGTAAGAGGAGTCAGGAAAGTAGGGTGTGCATGTATTCGAAACAAAATTGAAGTTATTGAAGCATGGATTGCGTCTTGTGAATCGTGACAACGGTGTCCGGGCCAGGCGCGGTCGGAACTTCCCGGGCAAAGTTGAAGGCAGACTCCACATATTTCACGGCCACATTACAAAACTTTTATAGAGCTTTGGAGTTTCGACTTATAAAAGATTTAAAGGTTTATCTCTTGGGTGCAATAACTAGATACAAGTCTTGGATTTCCATTGTCTCAATGTTTTATGATTCAATCGGTTTATTGGAAAGTTTCTGGGAAGATGTTAATGCTGATAATAAGCTTGTTCTGTAGAGTAGAGTACCTTCTCCTAAAAACGCAAATCTTATACGCAGCTACTAGTCCAACATCTATACATATCGCTCAATTGAAGAAACATCAACTGCAACTTTACTTTTTTTTTTGTCTTTGTTTCTCCTAACGTAAATACGCTTTCTAAGTGCTTTATCATATTTAACTCATTTTTGGAAAAAAAACATACATTTACGTCGATGTTTCTTCAAATGAGCGATATATCTATCTATACATTTTATAAATTAAAGTCGCTTAACGTGTCTTGTGTTAACTGAACGTGTTTTAAATTTTGATGCAATTTTCTCTATCATTTAGAGACTTTATTCCGAAAGGTGTGTAAAACGATAATATCAAACTTACATATACATCGCGATGTTTCGTCAACTCATCAAAACCACGCGAAGTAAGGGCGGGTCAAAGTTGAAGAATTAATAAACATAACTTTAATAGCACTATAATTACGTTTTTAAACAAACGCTTACCTAGATTTAAGTCAAGGCAAAGCACTTTTTTTTTTTTTCATATTTTTGAATTTATTTTTATTAATACCTAATTATCTTACAATTTAACTCTAAAATATACATATTATATAGTATATACAAGTATATAAAAAAAGAAGGGAAAAGAAAAAGAGAGGAGCTCATTGGGCATCAAAAAATTCGTCCGCATCGCTGTCAATGGCATAAGTGCCCAAAAGGCTGGCAGCATTACCACCACGGATATCGAGGGATATGGCATAGAGGCGTGGCGCGTGTCGCCTGCTGAAGATCAACCTGACCATGTGTTGCTATGCGCGACGGGCGTGGCGGCGATAAACACCGTTGTCATATGTTTGCATCGGAACGTGTAGTGTTAATTCGTATTTTTACAAAATGCCGAATTGTTCCGTCCTTTTTTGCAAAAATAGAGCAATCACAACAAACCTTAAGACAAGTGGCGTGTCCTACCACCGGTAAGTAAAAAATCATTGCACTAATTATAATATTTATGGATTTTACCAATATTTCATTGTGAAATATTTTTGAGATAACATGAATAAATTGCCTAGCAACGGACCCATGTCAAATTATGCACTAGTGATGCGTAGCGCTTAGATATGAATATCGATAATTGTTAGATTTTCTAAATACGAAATTATATTAAGAACCTATTTTACAAGAATTAATACATTTTATTTCAGTTTCCTAAAAGATCCAGAAATTAAAAATAAATGGATAGATGCAACAGGCAGGGAAAATAATTGGTTTCCCTCAAACCAAACTGTAATTTGTTCTGTACATTTTATAGAGAATTGTTTTATGTCGTCCGCGAAAAGACACATGCTTTTTGAGTGGGCTGTACCTACACTCAAATTAAGATACGTATATGAAACCGTAAGTTAACAATTATTAGTACAGCCACGTACAAAAGTATTATGCATGTTTACTAAAAAAAAAATCACAAAATATACTGTGGGAAGATCCTGATCCTGATGATGACCTTAATAAGCTTTATGAACAAGCTTTATTTGACGAGGAGATAGATGTGCTCACACGAGACATCACAGAAACAAATATACCGGTGATAGCATACACGGCTGGGTTTGTGGCACATGCGCTTGTCAAGAAGTTGAAGTGTAATATCTGTGTATCGGCGTTGCTAGCTACCGAAATAAATCACCATCACCGACTTATTAAACATAAAGACAGAGATGGTCTTGTTTGTCCCTCTGAGGATGTAGTAGTAATTTGTAAGAAGATGGAAGGGGTTATAAAGAAAACTGTTTTACCTAAAAATAAATTTCGAGTGACTTCAAAGTTCACAAAGTCGTTGCTAGTTCCAAAAGCTCTTAGACACTTTGTCATCACCGATGGTGGCGCTTGTGTTGGATCATTCGGTTCCCTACAAAATCGTTGAGCTGGATGGTGCTGATACACGCGTCATGTTCGTGAACGAGCGCCGCGGAAGGTTGAGACTGGTCATCTCTTAACTGCCAAGGCTTATTTTTAATCTTATATTTTGGTTAGATTAAAATTGCTTATTAATTAATTGGTAATTAATTATTAGGAACCTGGTTATTTTACTAAAAGTTTTTTTTAATGTTCAATAGGATAATTGAATTTTGGTTTTAACGATAGTTAAATAGTTTTAATTTTACGTAAGAGAGAAACTGAAGAAACGACTTATTTACTTAAATGTCATTTGTAAACAAATATAATTTATATTATTACGTGATTTGGTTTTATTTGTTTTAAATACACCACATTGAAAAGCAGAAAAAATAAACAATACTAAATACACTGAAAACCCAAAAACACTTCTCTTTTTTGTAGTTGATTTCTATCGATATTTTTATCGATCAAATATTTCTATCAACCCATCTTCCCTAGCTGATGCTAGAATTGCATGTGTGCATTCAGTGACTCTATCTATACTTTCCAGTGCCCGCCCCTTTTGAGCATGTGTGCAATAAGATATCACAAAAGTGTTACGCTTGTTTTCTTGTGTGCGTGCGAAAAAAGCCGCCCCTTTTGATAATGTGTGCCGTTTCTATTTCTTTTGTTTTTGTGGGAGTTTCCGAGGCGGGGAAAATGTGGCGACACTTGAACTTGAACAAATATGCAGTGAAGGCATATCTCCGGATATCTATGATTACCACGTTGGATGGCAATGCTTATTCTAAGTAAGCACTTTTTATGAATCAAAATAATATGTTGGTGACAAACATTATAAATTTTTTGATTCTTCGTTATATTCGAGGCTTCGTCTCTAATTAGGCCCTGACGCTCCACGCGGTTCACTGCACCTTTAAGACGGGGGGTGCCCTAGAATATGAGTACCTACGAGTACGTCTGCCGAAACACCTCCTCCACTGAATAACACACTTGTCTATGCAGTTTCTTTGGTACCTAGATATTTTTAAATTTGTAGCTTTTTTTTTTTTAAAAAAAACGTTGCCCCACACTAGGAATTTCTCCTGTATCGTGGGTGCGTTTACAAACATTTAAACTCACATACACAAACAGCCAGACCCGGAACAACTACTTGTAGGTCATACAAATATTTGTTTCGTGCGGGAATCGAACCCGCGACACGCAGCGCAGCAGTCAATCGCTTAACCACTGCGCCAACCGTGCCGTCAAGCTTTATTAATAGAATATTTAACTCGGAAAGCAAGAAGTACAATTTGATAACTGTAATAACGTCAAACGCAGCTTAGTTCACTTCAACTAATCCTTCTCGTTTTGAGAAGTAACAAGAATGTATCATTACTCCCCTGCACACTAATGATGAATTGTTCGAACTCTACGCAGGCACTATTCTTCGTGTATTTTTTTATCACCACTGTTCTCAAAGCGGTGAAGGAAAACATCATGAGGAAACCGGCATGTCCTAGAACCAAAAATTCGAAGACATGTGACATCTACCTCCCTCTCACAGAAAGGAGACCTGTGTCCCAGCAGTGGGAACATTATAGGCAACTTCCTAAAACCTCTGAAATCACCTCAAATGAATGACACAGTAGGTAGTTAATAATGCTTTAAGAATACTTTTATTCCGATTCTCATTTAAAACAACCATAAAAGACTTGCAAACGAACAAGTTAATTCACTTGAAACATTTTACATACAATGTAACCCAACTTTTAAAACAGAGAGTATACAGAGTTATTAAATTACGTCTTAAAGCAGACGGAGTCCAAAATGATCGTTGAGACGACGCGACGTTTATATAGGCAGACGTTGAGGCTTTTAGCAGCGAAAGTTTTAACTGCACAGCGTTTACTCAAAATGCAAATTACAGGCTCCATATATGCGAGGTGGGGTTAGACAGCCCACAGTATGTGATACACGGGACCCCAATATTAAACCACACGATCATGCCATAAATTTTCAACCTGCCGTGTATACGTTGTAATTTTCACGTACGTTGATGTTTACACGTTTTTAAGTGTTCAGCTGTTTTTGTTCGACTTATCTACTCTAGCCGTTTGTTAGTTGAGTGTAAGTCGTAAATATTGAGGGTCATCTCGTGTTTCATATTTTTCAGTTGACCTCTTCAATTGAAATGGGTTGAGCAGATAGTTAAATGTATACTTAACCCGAAACTATTTCCAACCGCTCCCGCCACATTCCGCGCGCTTCTGGTGGAAGCGCCTCTCGTTCCCGCTCGAAGCTTCTAGAACATTATAGAAGCTTCCTTTAAAAACTTACGACGCGCTCCCTTCTTTTGACATTAGCCGTGTGCATAGAATATCTGTGAAATTATCAAACAATGGCTACTAGACTAGGTATTTCATACGATGAATCGGAAAACATTCTCACATCACTCAACTCCAACTCCTGCCACTGACACCTACACACAACACGCGCACACTCTAACACACCCACGCCCTATTTTTGATTGTCTAACATTTTAGTTTTTGATTTGTTAGCATTTTATTTTCTATTGTTTAACATTTTATCTCTAATTCTTTAATATTTTTAGTTTTGTGCTTTGTTCAGTGCAATTTAAGCTTTATTTTTGTTTTTAATCATTTCCGATTTAAGTTCTACTTTCACTTTGACCTCAATATTTAATTTAGTTATAAATATTCGTTTGCTCACCTATTCTTACATAGACTCCAGTGGTAAATAGCATTATATTACAACTCTCCTCCCCAAGATATAGGCGCCGCCTAGTTTGGGGACCACAAAAAGATCAAAATTATAATCGCTAACAGTTACAGACCGACGTTAAGTTAAGTTAATTATAAGGTAATAATTGTAACATTGGTTCCATAAATTCATTATTATTAAATTATCCGGAAAAGAACCGACATAGCTTGCAGAGCAGGTAAGCAAAGTGAAGTGGCAGTGGGCCAAAGTGTGTCAAAGGACCGATGACCGGTGGAGCAGACGAGTCCTGGAGTGGAGACCGCGTATCGGCAAGCGTAGTGTGGGACGCCCCCAAACTAGATGGACGGACGACCTAAAGAACTGACTGACTGTGACTGGGGTAGGATGCGGAAGGCGGAGGCGAGGGTGTTGTGGTGCAGCCTGGGAGAGGCCTATGTCCAGCAGTGGACTGCGACAAGCCGAGTTAATTGATAGAGTATCTACACTAATAGATAGATAGATAGAATACTCTTTATTATAGTATATATAAATTACAGAGACAAATATAGAAACTATACAAATTGTGACACAATGGGCGGTCTTATCGCTAAGAGCGATCTTTTAAAGACAACCTTTGGATGGATTAAAAAGGGGAAGGACAGACAGATACTGTAGGTAGTCTGTGGTGTAATACAATAAATACATAAAGTAACCTAAATAAATATAAATATGAAACAGGGGCCAAGAAAATATACCTAATGATGATGTTTAAGGAGGGTTTGGTTTGTTTGATGAAATGTGGTTTGATTTGTTTGTGTTTAATAGATTGGCCGTGTGACGTCCGTCAACTGAGCTGCGCATCGAAAAGGGATCCTCTGTTATACAATTTACGAAACTTTATCTTCACCACGAACCCTATTGTTTTGGTATATATTTATGTTAAGTACTGGAAATAGAACAGTTATAGTACATATGTGTATGTTAAAAATCATACCGTGTTAAAAATAAATTAAATTGATATTTGTGCATTTCAATGTTTCTTATTTGGAAGAAAACATTCATTTGACAAACTGTGTGACAAATTGCACTACCTTATGCGTACAGCCCTGCAATACTGTGGTCGCTAATCTTGTCTATCCACACTAATCACACACTTCTTTTCTTCAATGGTAATCCTCATCGATGAACCCCGTCTGGGGAGAACGAAATGATTTCCTACTATACAAATAAAAAAAACCATACTGTTCAGAACCACTTTAATGTATAGTCTACAAAAAAGATAAGTATGCAGGATCGTCGAATATAGTTGAAGTTTAGTAAGAAACCGATGGATGTTGTCTACTGAAATTTAATTTGATAAATGAGCTGTTTGTTTTCTATTAATAAAATTAAATTTTATTCGAGAACATCCATCGGTTTCTTACTAAACTTCAACTATATCCGACGATCCTGCATACTTACCTCTTTTGTTGACTGTACATGCTCCCTTGTAGGTGCAAAAACGCGGTTCCCGCACATTCACAGCAACAACACTAAACTTAAACAAAAAAAACAAGCTCTTAATTAAAAACAAAATAAACCATCACTTCCACTACTTACCGCTATATATAGCACTGTAAATTATTTTTAGGACTCCCAAGTTACGTACGGCAGAGTCTTTACAACGACAAGTTGTGGTATTGTTAAACTTTAATGCACTTTGGCACTTCACACAAAGGAATTAGGTACTTTGGTTCACAGTACTCTTAGTAGCAATTGCTCATTTTATTTGTACTGTGTGCAACAAGATGGGGTTAGGTACAAGTGTTATTTTGTAATGATGTTAAATGTTATACGTTACATTATCACATGAATTATAACATACAGGGTGGCATGGTCATTGATGAGCTACCTGTTACCATCGATTCAGTACATGATTTTAAACTGCTTTGAAATTTCTCGTCACCACAACTCTCTAAGACCAAGTAATCCCAAAGAATGACTATTTCATGAAATCTTGACATTTGGGGATACTAAGTTCACAAGTTGTATTACTGATTGTAATGATTATATTTCTGTAAATACATATTTTAATCAACACACAACTTGTTACTGACCAGCAAATTGCAAAAAACGTAAGAAAATTTTAATTTCGCGGGCCACCTTAGCGCTTCCCCCTTAAGCTAAGACTTTGCATTTCTGGCCTAAGAAGTATCTACCTAAAGAAGATCATAAAATAAATTGGAATACTTCCCCTTCCCTAGAACAGTATTATTACCTACGCCTAACAAGGGCAAAGTTGCCAACTATATAACTTTTGTCAGAGATAAGGAGGCACAGAATTTCTACAGTTTGTCAACAGCTAGCAATTCTAGGTACTGACCCCTTGAGAACACAAAGTTAGATATCATTTGTTAAGTGCCTCTCTGGAGCACATTAATTTATTAATGTGCTCCAAATTTATTAATTAAATAGCTTTTACAAATTCTACTAAAATGTAAATATTTACATATAACTTGAACTTAATTATTAGTCCAATTCTACAAATCTATCAAACTTCTATTGAATTCCAGTAAACACATTCAGTCAGTCAGTTCAAGTAGTGAAGCAATTAAACTGTGCTGTCTCATACAAACTTGGCGTTAAATGTGGTTCCCTTTCTAGAAACGTGTAGACCATAAACGGTCCCTCTATAACTTTCTTCAAAATTGGTGAATTTAGTTCTTTGAGACAAACCCTAGTCAGAATTCGTCCCAAAGAACTAAATTCATCAAATTCTCCGCGGTTACTCCGTAATCTTAATGCTTTTGCTGCCTGCTTATGCCAAAAATAAATATAATTCCTTACTCGTAGATTTTATCCCATTAAGTTATTTTTTCCAACACATAGGTACCCTAAACATTGACGGTACCTATACTTACATAAGAGCAACAAAAATCCATACTAATATTATAAATTCGAAAGCGACTTTGTCTGTCTGTATGTAATCATTTAACGCTTATAAAACCACTGATCGGAGGCAAGGAGATAGTTACGAACATAGGACTCCTTTTTGACCTAGTAACACGTTCCCGTGGGATAGTATAGTTCCTGACAATCATTTAAACTAGTTTGTAAGACAACAGAAGGTACCAGTAATAATATTCTTATACCTAACAACAACAAGGTATCTTCTTGCTCTAAATTATGTAAATATCAAAAAGGAGATCAGCAGAATGCCTTGACAGTATTTCATCAAAATATTCAAGGCATTTCTTCCAAATTATTAGAAATTGAAATGTTTTTAGAAAAAACAAAGTTTGACATTGTTTGTTGTACTGAACATTGGTTAAAGGATTACCAAATGTTAATTAATTTTGAGAACTATAGTGTGGGCAGTTGTTTTAACCGTAAATCTATGCTGCGTGGAGGTTCTCTAATATTGATAAAAAAATGTTTAAAATCCAAGCAACGAAATGACATAGTGGGTTTATCAGTTGAACATTGCATCGAACTGTCCTGTGTTGAGCTAGATAAGCATGTCATAGTGTGCGTTTACAGACCCCCTAATTATCAGAACTTTTCTTTATTTGAGTCAATAATGGAAGATGTCTTAGCGAAACTTGCATCCAATAACAAAGCCGCAATTATTTGTGGGGATTTTAATATTAATATTTTGGAAAATAATTCTAATAGCAGTAGATTATTAAGCCTTTTTAAATCGTTCAATTTATATAATGTGTTTGCAGAACCTACTAGAATAACTCCAAATTCTGCTACTTGTATTGATAATGTCTTTTGCGATTGTGATTATTTAGATAAAGCTATCGTAAATTATCTGCCGTCTGATCATAGTGGACAAACGGTATCTTTTAAGTTTAAAACACCTTTGCAAAAAGTGCAAATTCAATTTAGACCAATAACGACTGGTAAACTAAATAGATTCAATAGTACCCTAAATAATAAGTTAAATGATCTGGGCCATGATAGGGATGATGCTAATAAATTGTACGAGGATTTCTTTTCAGTAGTGCACACTCAATTTAATACAATTTTTGAAAAGAAAACAAAAAACATTTGCCCTAATTTTGTTTTAAGTGACTGGGCAACTAGAGGTATTAGGATAAGTAGGGAAAGACTTTTCGAGCTGTATGGCCTTAAGCCTTACATCAATACTGAAACTTTCAGCAAGTATGTTGCTACATATTCCAAAATTTTTAGAAATACTTGCAAAATAGCCAAAGCCCTGTACATTAGCAATAAAATCAAATCAGCAGAAAATAAGATAAAAACGGTTTGGAAAATTATAAATAACGAAACTAGTAGGAATAAAAAACGAAACACTGATTACACATTGGAGACTTCACGTGGTGCCATAAGCTCTAACTTAGAAGTAGCTCAGGAATTTGTAAATTTCTTTACTAATATACCATCAAAAACGACGGAAGCCTTAAATTCCTCATCCGACGTATCAATTGATTTATTAAGAGCGAACGTTCCAGCCTGCCCGGTTGAATTTCAATTTAAACATATAAACCCCGCTTCAGTAATAAAAGCTTTTAAGCAAATTAAGATCAAATTGACCGAAGATCTTTGGGGAATGTCCATTAAAGTCTGTGCCTCCATAATTGAAACTATTGCACCTTACTTAGCCTTAGTATTTAATTTGTGTGTTGATCAAGGAATCTTCCCCGATTTAATGAAATACAGTAAGGTAATACCACTTTTCAAATCTGGGGACAGTAAAGACACCAATAATTATAGACCCGTATCCGTGTTGCCGGTTTTCAGTAAGGTGTTCGAAAAGATAATGCTTAATCAGATGCTCAATCATTTTAACATGAATAAAATCCTTCACGATCAGCAATTTGGTTTCACCAAAGGACGTTGTACGACTGACGCTGGTGTAACCTTATTGAAACACATTTTTAACGCGTGGGAAGAGGCCCAAGACGCCATTGGAATCTTTTGTGACCTCTCTAAGGCATTTGATTGCGTCGATCACGAAACCTTGCTTTTGAAACTTGAGCATTACGGACTTGGAAAACTTGCGCTCAGTTTAGTTAGTTCTTATTTAAATGATAGACAACAGCAAGTCCAAATAAATGGTGTCAATTCATATGGTTTAAAAGTAAAAATGGGTGTGCCACAAGGCTCGATATTGGGTCCTTTCCTCTTTTTAGTGTATGTTAATGATCTACTCCATTTATTAAAAAATCAACCACAAATGGTGTTATTTGCTGATGACACTTCCTTAATTTTTAAGGTAAATAGACGTGCTACAAATTTTGACGATGTAAATAACGCCCTACTGCAGGTCCAAAATTGGTTCACTGCTAATAATTTAGTATTAAATGGAAAAAAAACTAAGTGCATAAGATTTTCTTTACCAAATGTCAAGGGTAGTGATTGTGAGATAATATTGAATCAAGAGAAACTAGAATTCGTCGATAAAACTGTTTTCTTAGGGATCACGCTCGACTCAAGGCTACAATGGGGTCCTCATTTAACATCTCTTGCAGGACGGCTAAGTTCAGCAGCTTATGCTGTCAGAAAAATCCGTCAATTTACTGATGTCGATACCGCGAGACTAGTCTATTTTAGTTACTTTCATAGTGTCATGTCTTACGGTATTTTACTTTGGGGACGGGCTGCAGACATCGATTCTATTTTTATTCTGCAGAAAAGAGCCATCAGAGCCATATATAACCTCCGCAGGCGCGATTCTCTGAGGGAACTGTTTAAGGAAATTAACATCATGACGGTACCTTGTCAATATATCTACGAAAACATCATGTATGTAAGAAAAAACTTACATCTTTTTAGTAAAAGAGGTGAAAGACATAATTATAGTACTAGAAATAGGGACCTATTAGTTCAACCAGGTTTCAGACTGGCTAAAGTAGACTCATCTTTTATGGGGTACTGTTTAAAATGTTATAATAAAATACCTCCCCACATTCTTCAACTGAATGAGACAAAATTCAAGTCTTGTATAAAACGCACACTATGCAGTCAGGCATATTATAAGTTAGGGGATTACATAGCTGATAAAAATGCCTGGCTCAATGCTGGTCCTGCTCCACAACCACAACTAATTGATTAACACCTGAAAATACTGTTGGAGCTGCTGAAGATTGTAAGACTATCTTTGCATTGTATAAACTCAATTTCATTTGTATTGTATAATTGCATAGCACAGATGTGAGTTCTATGTAAGTACTATACCTTATTTTACCATTTACCGGGTAATATGTCTTTCATTGACTTGAATGTGCCCTGGCGACTGATAGTATGTCATGCTCACACAAATGTCTCGCTGACGGTGGCGTGTATGTTGGATCATTTAGCTCCCTTCAAAATGGTTGAGCTGAATGGTGCTGATCTATGCGTCATGTTCGTGAACGGGCGCCGTCAGTTGGGGCTGGTCATCACTTAGCTGCCTCGGCTTATTTTTAATTATTTTATTTTTATTTTTGGATTGTTGTTTTAGTACTATTTGTTGTACTCTGGACGCTTTTAACGCATACGTCTTGTTTATTTTTACATCGTTCTCACATTTTTTTAATTATAAATTCAAAAGTAATGATGTAACTAATATTTTTGTAAAATATAATTTAAAAAGAGTGTCCATGGAGTTTCTTGTCCGTTCTTCTCCATAGGTACCTACGCTTTGGAATGGGCAACTAGCTTCACATTTTTCTGACTGACCTACTTCTTGACAATTCAAAAGTGCCTGTAAAATGGTTTAATTGAAATAAATGCTTTGAGTTTGAGTTTGAGTTTTGAGTTTGACATACACGCGGGTGAAGTCGCCGGCAGAAGCTAGTAGAAAATAAAATTACTATATTATAAAAAACTTCAAAATTATATAATTACTAGCTGCACCCCGGTGTTTCACCCGCGTAAATGTCGATGCCGTGGGAATATCGGGATCAAAAGCCTATATGTTAATTCAGGGCCTCAGCTACCTCCATACAAAATTTTATCAAAATTGGTCCAGCCGTTTGAGCGTGAAGAAGTAACAAAAAAAAAATATGATTGACATGTAAAAGTGTTTGTACAAACCTACTTACAGAAATAAAATCATTTATTCATTTATTGTACATTTATATCTGTAATTTACATGGTGTAAATCATAACGAGTATTCTACTATATTCTATTATAAAGGTAGGTACTTTTATTAATAACGTATTAAGTGATAACAAGATACCTATCTATCGCTTGATTTCATTTTAATATTGAGAGTGAATAAACATCGTTTCTATTACGTAAGTGCTATCGATATTCCGCTTTCGATAATATTTTAACATCGCATATTTCATCCTAATACAAATCATGCTTTAGTCAGACATAATGTAGATAAATGTTAATCAGAAAACTAGTTACAATTTATCAAGCGTCGATGCATTAATAAACGTTTAGATTGTGATGTCAAATGTTGATAATAATCTATACTAATAATAAAGCTGAAGAATTTGTTTGTTTAAACGTGCTAATCACTGAAACTATCACTTGGATTTGAAAAAATATTTTTGCAATTGATAGCCCAATTCTTGAGGAAGACTACAATAAGCTATTTAACATCACGCCACCCTTAGGAGCAGAGCAAAAAGAAAAAACTGGCCAAGTGCGAGTCGGACTCGCACCACAAGGCAAAAACGCCGAAAAAAACACGTTTGTTGTATGGGAGCCCCCCTTAAATATTTATTTTATTCTGTTTTTATTATTTGTTGTTATAGCGGCAACAGAAATACATCATCTGTGTAAATTTCAATTGTCTAACTATCACCGTTCATGAGATACAACCTGGTGACAGACAGAAGGACGGACAGACAGAATAGGGTCCCGTTTTTACCCTTTGGGTACGGAACCCTAAAAAAGTCAGAAAAAACGCTAAGTGAAAACGAAGCAATAGCGCGGGCAGGCGATGCGATGCAACAGAGTGGGTCGAAGGAACAAGAAATTTCACGCGGAATAAGTCGCGGGTAGAAGCTAGTACTTAATAAATTATTCCAATTTCTAACATACACAAAGCTTTGTTGACATTGTCGACCCATGTTTGAAGAGGAAACTGGCTATGGTCTAAAGACACTTAATCATTGAAACTAATTATAACTTCGTATCACCACTAAAGATCCCCTTTCTAGACTATTGCGAAAGTAGACATTGCCTTCATCATACCGATGGATAAACTAATGGTTATTGCAGTTTTTCATGGACTTCTTATAAACAGAAAAACTTCTAAGTTGTTGACTAAATCGACTAAAGAGGTTATAAATGGGTATAGGCTTCCCAGAATTGGGAACATCATCACAGAATAACTAATAGTACCTACTTAGACATCACGGAAATAAACTTAGACCATAATGCCCCTGACATTTTCAAGCTCAAAATATCGTTGTCGGCGTAGCTATTGTTAGTTTCAAGGACATTCTCGAATATTAGTAGCTTGTACGTACAAACATGTTCGTTTCGCATCCAGTCGGGTCCAGTGACACCGCAAAACCACCACAACGTCTTAATTTTACTGACACTGAGCTACTACTCGTGTCACCTCGAAGTAAGCTAGGTCTTACACTGACATAATACCTAAATACCGCTTGGACATACTATACATATCTGGACCCTAGGTTTATCATAACTAGATCTTAGAATTGCGCAGTGAATGAATGATAAAAATGTATCTTTTAGGTTTAGGTTTACAAAAATAAGTCACCATGTGGCCAGGCCGAGCTAGGTCTTACATTGTCATAATACTTAAGGACCGCTTGGACACTATAAATATGTGGATACTAGGTTTGAACTAAAATATTCCGATCCTTGAATTTCGCAGTGAGAGAATGTTTTTTTTAATCTAAATTAAAGATAAGTATCTGATAATTAGAAGAATAAATCACATCAACCAAAGAGCTCTCTCTAAGGTGCGTTTGTCAACGTAGGTGGCTAGCCTTCTGTTCTCCAGCAGTGACAGTCTATTCATAAAAAATTTTAGGTACTACTAAAAATATCTCTCATTCAGTTCCCCCAGACAATTGTCCGAAGCCGTCGATTCTGTTTCTGACACAATGTATTATTGTTCTAAAATAATATCGGTAGTTTATCGCAAAATAATCACGTAGCAACAATAACGCGCCACACGACCGCCCGCTTCGCAATTCCACACAGAACTTCACAGTACACACATAGAATCAATTATACTTTTTAACTGTCACATAAACTACCCTACTATTTATGACAGAAAATATCGGCGATAGTATAATATTGTCTCGTAGGTAGCCAATAAAATAGTTATAGCGCTTAGGAGGCAGCGTGGGTTGGTATTTTCATTACAGCATTAAGTCAACTTGGGCGGAGTCATTAATCTGTTTACGAGATATCGAGCTATGTAATCCTATCTTATGTTGTAGTTATTATTGGGTCCGGATATAGGGCTTTACAAGATGAATATAAGAGACCCGACACAGGATTCGATCCCAGGACCCTACGCTCAGCAGTCAGGCTTGCGGTCCTGGGAAAAACGAGCAACCCAATAACCTGGCCTTGTGGTAAATAGACCAGGTTATTGGGTTTTTCGATTTGGAATATCTTCGTAATAGCCCGAGTTTGGAAGTTGGCGGTGTGATACCCCCGGGCCTCCATTACCCAGTAACTGGGTTGTGGAGGTCAGATGGGCAGTCGCTCCATGTAAAATACTGGTACCTAATCAGCTACATCCGGTTAGACGGGAAGCCGACCCCAACATAGTTGGGAAAAGGCACATGATGAGTTGAATTAATTATTTAGAGGCCTGTTTACTCAACATAAATCACTGTCAAACGAATAATTGCTTAAGCTATTTTCTATGTGGTAATTACAATAGTTTACGACATTTAACGTGAGTCGTAACTACGTAAGTATACCTACGTTAAACCAAATAACGTAAGGTATAAACTCTTTCGACAATAAATCACCTGGATATTCATTCACCTGTAGAATGTAGTGAAGAAAAGATTACACTTTCCTACTGAAGAAATGTAGGTTATTCTTGAATTATGAGAAAGAAAAAAAGTTACTATACAAGGTGTAACGTTAAATGCGCAAAACCTCTTGTACTCATCATTATGAACAACCTTTACTATAAGACCCAAGCTGAAATCGTGAAAAAAAAAACAGTTTTTCCCTACATTTATGCTCGCATAACTCGTCAAAATGTACTAAACAGCTGATTTTTTTTTTGTGATTTCATGTTTGTTCTCATAGTAAAAGTTGTTCATAATGATGAGTACAATTACCTCTTCAGAGGTTTTGCGCATTTAACGTTACACGTTGTAGATACTAATTTGATTATGATTTATGTAAAAAAAAATTGTGATATATGTACTCTAAAAACAAGGCTTTCCGCTTGAGAACACCAAATTTTTGTGCCTAGTAAATAATATTGGAACAAAGTTCATAATACAGTCAGTACACATGTTTAAATTTAATACACCTAAGTTATATGACATTTATGTTTAGATGAATTAATTTGGAAGATCTCTCGATTATTGTCCCCTCAGAAATCTTACCAACCGATGCTATGTATGAGCTATATACCTAATAACCTTGTAAGATGAAGGAGACTAGTCTCCTAGGAATCCTAGTGTACAGGATATTTAAATATTGTAACGTTTTTCCTAAACAATCATCATCTGCCTAGCCTTTCCCAACTATTTTGGGGTCGGCTTCGAGTCTAACCGGATGCAGCTGTATACCAGTATTTTACATGGAGCGACTGCCTATTTGACCTCCACAACCCAGTTATTGGGTAATACGATACCCCTTGGTAAGACTGGTTGACAGACTTTCGGGCTTCTGGCTACCCGTAACGACTGTCAAAGATCCACGAATGACAGCCGGGACCAACGGCTTAACGTGCTTTCCGAGGCACGAAGGGGTCTCGTTATGTAAAAACGGTCACCAATCCACAGACCAACCGCGGCAAGCGTAGCTTAACCTGATCGATCAACCTGTGCGGCTGTTATTATATAGCCACGGGCCCCTCAGTCGGTCCTGTTTTTCCTGAACAATAAAGTATTTATTTATTTTATCGACTTAATTGCTTGAAAACTACGAATATTTTATTATTCGTAGCTTGAAAACAAGATAACTTTAGATAACGCACTTGTTTTGTTTGATATTTATAGTATTGTATACGATTAGCTTTTGTTTAGACTTCGACTTTTAAAATGTGGAGCAAATATTATGATGTGCTACATTAGTATTATAAATAGCATCAAGATATTATTATGTTTTTTTTATCATTTGCAGGTCAACTCTGTAATTTGTTATTCAGGGGTCTTGATCGTTGTAATGTTTCTATGACGGTTCTTGAACTAATAGTGATCATCATCATCATCATCAGCCTATAGCAGTCCAATGCTGGACATAGGCCTCTCCTATTGCACGCCATTCAACTCGATTTTCGGCAACTCTCATCCAGATGCTACCAGCCATCCTGCGAAGATCGTAACTCCACCTAGTCTGAGGGCGTCCCACCTTTTTGTTTACCGATTCGCGGTCTCCACTCAAGAACACGTCTACCCCAACGGTCATCGGTTCTACGGCTATTATGGCCGGTCCATTGCCACTTCAGCTTGCTTATTCTGTCAGCTATGCCGATAACTTTGGTTATCTGCCGGATCACCTCGTTGCGGATTTGATCCCTCAGAGAGACTCCAAGCATAGCCCGTTCCATAGCTTGCTGAGCGACTTTGAATTTATGGACCAGCCGTACCGTGAGTGTCCACGTTTCGGTTCCGTAAGTCAGTAGTGTGCGCAGACACAGGGGCTTCTTCTAAAATGGTCTACGAAGGCTCATGCTGAGCTGTAGATCAGAGAACGTTTACAGACTGAAGGGTGCTATAACTTAGTCAAACTCAAACTCAAACTCAAACTCAAATCATTTATTTCAATTAAACCCTGTACAGGCACTTTTGAATTGTCAAAATTAAATAGTCTGTCAGTTAGTCAGAAAGTTGAAGCTAGTTACCCATTCCAAAGCGTAGATCTCTATGGAGAAGAACGGGCAAGAAACTCCATGGACACTCTTTTAAATCAAGATATTACAAAATCCTGGGTACATTATTCTTGTTGCTTCTATATGTGAGAACAATGTAAAAAAGACAGAAATGAAGAAACAATTCAAGACATAAGATTAAAAATAAGCCTTGGCAGTTAAGAGATGACCAGTCTCAACCGACGGCGCCCGTTCACGAACATGACGCGTGGATCAGCACCATCCAGCTCAACCATTTTGTAGGGAACCGAATGATCCAACACACGCGCCACCATCGGTGAGACATTTAAGTGAGCATGACACGTTCTCAACTGCCATGCTATTTCAAGTCAACATCAAAAATCATAATAAACGGAAACATGGTTCTTACATTTACAAAATTAAAAAAAAAAAAATGCTTCTAAATTATACAAAACTACAGTTTGCAATTTATTTAAGAGGTAAATAGAATTTTATTACCTACCAAACAGGAAGAGATATTTAATATTGAAGTATTCAACAATTAAAAATTGATTGAATAAATTAAAAAAGTTATGTTCGTAATGTCAGAAACACAAAAAAAAGAAAAAGGGAAGCACCTCTTCCAAATATTGAAATTAACTACAAAGATAGTCTTACAATCTTCAGCAGCTCCAACAATACTTTCAAGTGTCAATCAATTAGTTGTGGTTGTGGAGCAGGACCAGCATTGAGCCAGGCATTTTTATCAGCGATGTAATCCCCTAACTTATAATATGCCTGACTGCATAGTGTGCGTTTTATACAAGACTTGAATTTTGTCTCATTCAGTTGAAGAATGTGGGGAGGTATTTTATTATAACATTTTAAACAGTACCCCATAAAAGATGAATCTACTTTAGCCAGTCTGAAGTCGGATCAGCCTGATTCGGCACAGCCGGACGTCAAAATCGAATATTCAGATATATGTTTGGAAAAAGGCACTCGGCTTAGCTCAAATTGTGTGTGATTCAGGTGGGTGCCGAACGGAATTTTCCGACCGGCACGAACCAAATTAAAGCTTAAGTGTAGTAATTGCTGCGAGTCGAATTTGTTGTTCAACAAATACTGCCTAATCTAATTTACTGACCAGTATGTAGCACTCCTGATGTGCAGACGTCAGCACATCAAGCTACCCGAAACTGTCAAATTTCCCCATCAACTTTGAACCTTATTTTTTTGCGATAAAGTTGAAAATCTATTAAAGAAATTTGACTGATAGTAGTAGCTTGATGTGCAGCTGTCGTCTGTACATGAGCACGTCATCTATCGTATCGAAGTACTAATTAATTATACTTCTCTATCTTCTCTATCGCTCTCTCACTGCTGAGAATCGTGACTTCGTGTCAAATTGTCTGCATAGTGGAGTGTGGCGCTGACCTTCAATTGCTCGGATATTTGATCCGACCACCTTTTTAACTGACGTCCCCTAGAGGCCGAAGCCCAACAAGGTGGTCGGATCAAACACTTATAATTATTATACTTGCTAAACTGTTCGTGTTCGCATTGAAGCACAGAAAGAACTACGCGATACTTTTTACCGACTTTACAAAAAGGAGGAGGTACTATGTTCGGGTGTTTGTATGTTTTTTTTTTTTTTTTTTTTGTATGTTTGTTCATCGAATACGCCGCCAATTGTCGACGGATTTTCAAAATTCTTTTTTTGTTCGAAAGTAGATAGTTCTGAGGTGGTCCCATTGTCACCAAGTTAGGATCTGATGATGGGATCTTAGAGAAATCGAGGGCAACCCTCAAATTTTATAGGCTCACTTATTGTTTTTCGCATATTTTATGAAGTATCTTGTGTATTTGTGTATGGTTGTCACCATCTCAGGTAGCTGGGCTGATGATGGAAGGTACAACTCCTTAACAGTAAGAAGTTACTCGAACAGGCAAGGACTGTTTTTTAGTGTAATTGTTTTGATGTTTGATAGGGCATTTGCCACATTTGGTCTCTGCAGTCAGGATAGTCTGCAGAGTACCTAACTCCTCGACAACTAACAGCAGATATATCGTGTTTAGGCTCATTGAAAAGGGCTCGATGTGTGGATAAACGTACTGTTACTGAGGAACACCGAAGACCTGATGCTGAAGCCAGGAGCATCAGAAAAAGTACGAACCTTTAAATTACAGCACCGTAGTCGTGTTTGGGCTCATTTTAAACAGGACTAATTTTAAGTTCAATGCAATGTTGACATAAGTCTGGCCTGATGCTGCAGCCAGGATTATCAGCATCTAATCTAAAAACTAATAAAAGGAGAACTCCTCAACAATTAACGTCCCTGCATCGAGAAAAGGAATATTTTATAAAAAGGCGATGGGCAAGTTGACATTAGGCTATTGTAACTTAGATAAATTATAAATAGACCCACTAAAAAGCGAGAAATAAAAACTTTTTAACAAAAAAAAAACCGACTTCCAAAAAAAACACTACAAACTGAAAAAAAAAACACTACAAACTGAAAAATAACTTTAATTTCGGAAGTCGGTGGCAAAAACTAAAATACTGATCCCTAAGACACCGACTTCCGAAATTAAAGTTATTTTTCAGTTTGTAGTGTTTTTACGATGTCAATTCATACCAAACAGAAAAACATTGCCCCGAATCTGTGTTTTTTGAACACACACAACACACATAACATACATAACATCACGGTATCGGTATCATCTCGGTGGTGAGGTGAGGGTTAGGTAGAAGGGTACTCACTACACCCGCATTTAACCAGTTTCGTTTAAGTCCCATGTAATAAACCTATTGCCATCAACCGTTCACAAAACCAGACTCCGAGCTGTAATCGAGAAATTCCTGATGGAAAAACCTAATAACACTTTGCCTGACGTGACTTTGCCTGACGTGACTTTGCCTGACAACTTCACAAAAATAAAGATAAGTAGGTTCTCAGTGTTCGAGTTAGGCTGACACATTTTAATTTATATTTATGAAGAAATGGTCTGTCTTGTTTCTTTTTTCAAAAGCATCATACCATAAACAAAACGGTATCGCAATTGTCAAACATAGATTCGCGATTGTTGATGGTTGTGTAATCAAAGTAGTCAGTCGTGTAAATAAACAACTTATCTTTAATTTACGCATCTTGAAAATGCTTCGCAGATATCAGTTACTGGTGCTGTTGTAAATATTTGAAGCCAAGTTTACTTGAAACGTGTGCAAGTTTATTTCTTGGCCATAACTGGAGTTAGAATCTATAATGTTGGCTGGCAGGACACACAAACATTGGGCAGACATTTTTCCAGGTAAATTTAGTAAACTCGCAGCAAGAATCTTGCTAAAGCTACAGTTTCCTAGAAGAGCGGTGGCCGCCACATAACGGCCGCAGTGACGGCTGTCATGAAAATAATTATTGCAGCGGGATTTGAGTTTTTAGGGTGTCAAAAAACGTTCTTTATGAAAACACACCAACTGACTTTCATAAATAACGTTTTAGTGACGTCATTCTCCGTTTCTAGAAAACCTTAGCATAACCTAGACATTTCATTTCACTGTGCGTTTTACTGTTGATCTCAGAAAATACCTCGTAATTCTCTTCAAAGTGAACCACTTTCTCTTTAAAACCTTAATATTGATATCCATTTATTTTGTAGTCACAAGAAATGGATGACCTGTCTACATCTCATATCTAATGAAAAAAAAAGTAATTTATTTTAAGGTTTCACGATTTGAAATATTTTCTTTACGTCGAAAAGCAAATGTATTTTCTGAATACATTCAAGATTTAAGAAAACACTCGGCTATTATTAAAGTTTCAATATCTTAAAATTAAAAGTGTACTTATTCAAAACTCTTTGCATTTCAAGTTTTTAATAACATTTAAAACGCAACTCGTATCAAGTAGAGTAGGACCAGCCGCGTGAACGCAACACTGAAGAAGATCTCGCGATACAGCGGGAAACAATAAAACCATCTGCACACTATCCCAAAAAGGTTTACTTCTAGTAATGCGGAGAGGAGCGTTTGCAGGGGTCTTCCACAATGGTTTGAAAGAGCAGTGAGTGCGCATGTTCGCCGCGGCACATCGCAAGCCGGCCTTAGAGCCTCTCCAGTTCGCCGACGGAACCCGGGGATGCCGCGTCGAACCCCGCGGCCTCGCGCTCTCGCCCGCAATGTAAACACTACAAACTAGTTCTTTTTTTTAATGGTGCAACGTACTTGTGACTTGTGTGAAAAGTTTTAAAAAGTTTACTCATCAATTAACGGTATTTTCTCGTGCATTTATTTGGGTAATTATTTTTAGTATAAATATATATTCTAATTTAAAAGTTTTGATAAAATTACTGTTTATTTTAAATTATTCCGAATTAAATCCAGAAAAATAATTGGCTGTCGTCATCATTATACTTGAAAAGTTTAAGTACAAAGTCACACGAAATAAGTATAAAAATTAGTTTTAATGCGTATTGCGACCATTAACCCCCAACTCTTAGCACGCAACGCCGCCGTCACTTTCATAGCATGTGAAGTATTTTTAACCCTTTTTTATTAAATTAGATTTAAAACTTTACAACTTTACTTAAGTCTTGTAATAGGGTTATTGATTAGTAATGCTAAGTATAGACATAGGTACCTTTTATAAAACGTTTAGGAACAGAATGAAGATTGATTTTGATTTCTACCATTATAATTTGTTTCAAATGAAGGACAAACAACATTAGACAGTTATTTCTTCAGACTTTTAAGGTATAATTGGGAGTTAGGGTTATTGATTAGTAATGCTAGGTATAGACAAAGCTTTTATAAAACGTTTAGGAACAGAATGAAGATTGATTTTTATTTCTACCATTATAATTTGTTTCAAATGAAGGACAATCAACAATTGGACAATTATTTCTTCAGACTTTTAAGGTATAATTGGGAGTGTTATATCTAAGGCCTTCTACATATCTCTCAGTGATTGAAATCAAACTAATATTAAATGTGTAATTAAATAGACATAGTGTCTATTTTAGCGCTGTTTATGGCAAAAAAGTAAACCCTTTTGCACGAACAAAAAAATCTGAAACAGTAAATCAGGCTAAAGTAAATCATTCGAAAGCATTTCCTTATTACTGTTCGTTATCTTAATTTGCATCGTATCCATGTTTCTTTTTCCGAGTTTCCTCCGCTTGTCAATTCTTGTTAAGTTGCCGTCGCGTCGGCTACAAGATCGCAAATCGTCCAGAGAGACTTGATCACATAAAACAAATATTACAATGACGTTTCCCTCTATATTCTTTATTATATTCAGTATTTTATTAATAGAATTAGCATCATACCTACATAATACGCCTATATTGTTCCCACTGCTGGAACACAGGCCTCCTCTCTTCAACAGGGGGTGGGCTGTAATCTACCACGCGGGCCCAGTGCGGGTTGGTTAAAAAGTTCGTTAATATCGCTAATTACTGCATAAATTCAATCAATTTCGTGAACGTCTTGTTTCTAAATTATGCCGTTTCGATAAATTGATTGTCCGGATCACTACATTCAATCAAATGATGGTCGGACTTGATTGAAATACAAATTTAAACAAGTACTTATGTTCACCCGTGTAATCGGATTTGAATCAGATTACTCCCTTTCTTAAGTGTCTCAAGAATCGAAAGGCTTTGAATCAGATTACTCGCTTTCTTAGATGTCTCAAGAATCGAAATAATCAGAGGAATTGGCAGTAGCACCCACTTTTATTGTGAGAATTAATACTGCAATCAGCAGTACGTTTGCCAAGCGCAAAGATTATGGCATTATGTCTAAACGATTGTTCGTCAAAACACTTACCGCTTTATTCATAAACACTGCTTAAAGTTAAGTAATGATTAGCGACTGATTAACCATACATTTTAAACGTTTTAACGTCTCTTAACTTTAAGCAACGTTAATATTATATATACTAGCTGCGCCCCGCGGTTTCACCCGCATAAGTTTCGATCCCGTGGGAATATTGGGATAAAAAGTAGCCTATATGTTAATCCAGGGTGTCAGCTACCTCCATACAAAATTTTATCAAAATTGGTCCAGCCGTTTGAGCGTGAAGAAGTAACAAACATATAAACACACCCCCACACTCACACACACACTCACAAACTTTCGCCTTTATAATATTAGTGTGATACTTATTCACATTTATCTACATAGGTACATTATCTTATCCAATTTCTTTCTTATGCCACAACCCGTCCGAGCTAGCTTAATTTAATAAACAACAATATGTTTATTCAATCTCGTCTCGTCACGTTGACGTCCATGTCTCGAGCCTCAAATCCTCTGACATTAGAAAGTAATTGGGCACAAAATGGGCACAAAAATCTTCGTTTCAATTCCCGCTACATGTCTGGCAAGACTCTGGCAACTAAATACGTGACCCTTCAACGTCACACAAAACAATTTGGGAGCATCCGAATTTGGACGTGGCGGCTGCATCTCTCCTTCATATGTCGGAGTCAGCTTCGGATGCTGTGGCTTTGAAATATTACGTGAAATATTGTAAGCAGGTTGTGTTTAAATAATGCTTCGTGTTTTGGATTTGTTTGTTGGATTATTAACATAACATCGCGTGATGTTCGCACCTGTATTCCCCGAAGACTTAGGCTGAGGGGTGATAATTACCGACCTAACCACATGAGTGACTACACCAACATTTTGCTTTATCGTGTGAGAAATATTATACTGATCGGTTGACTGGTCTATTCTTGTATAAGAAAAATTTCATTTTCATAATCAAAATCAAAATATTTTATTTCACATAAACCTACATGGGCACTTATGAAACGTCAGAAGCTAGGTGCACGGTTCCAATTGGTCGTTTCCTATGGAGAAGAGCCGGCAAGAAACTCCACGGTCACTCTTTTTAAAAATAATTGGCTTTTAAAATGTTTTCAAATTACAGTAGGTAAGGGAGGACAGCGTAGGCCTGTCAACAAGTACCAGGTACTTCACATTTACAAAATAAGAATCTATCAAAAGGATAAATAAAATATAAAAACTGGCCAAGTGCGAGTCGGACTCGCACATGAAGGGTTCCGTACCACAAGGCAAAAACGCCGAAAAAAACACGTTTGTTGTATGGGAGCCCCCCTTAAATATTTATTTTATTTTAATTTTATTATTTATCATTAAAGTAAAAATACAACTGAGTATTTTGTGAATATTTAAAGTGCCTACCTGTTGCCATTATTGATATCGAGCAAAAAAGGGCAAAAAAATCGCGTTTGTTGTATGGGAGCCCCCTTAAATATTTATTTTATTTTGTTTTTAGTATTTGTTGTTATAGCGGCAACAGAAATACATAATTTGTGAAAATTTCAACTGTCTAGCTACCGCGGTTCTTGAGATACAGCCTGGCGACAGACAGACGGCAAAAACGCCGAAAAAAACACGTTTTTTTGTATGGGAGCCCCCCTTAAATATTTATTTTATTTTGTTTTTAGTATTTGTTGTTATAGCGGCAACAGAAATACATCATCTGTGAAAATTTCAACTGTCTAGCTACCGCGGTTCTTGAGATACAGCCTGGTGACAGACAGACGGACGGACGGACAGCGAAGTCTTAGTAATAGGGTTCCGTTTTTACCCTTTGAAATGAAATGAAATGAAATGATTTATTTGTAAGTAGGTTTGTACAAACACTTTTACACGTCAATCATGTTTTTTTTTAAAACTAGATGAAGTCGGCGTTTCCTATCTGACTACTCTGAGAAGAAAGGCCGAAACAAACTCAGAGGTCACAGTCTCTTTTAAAGTCCAGACATAATCTTGGTCAAGTTATATGAAGACCATGTAGATCGATGTCTGAGGTGGTCTTTTGAGGAAAGAACCACACAGATTGAGAGGACCTGTCCAGTCAGTGCACGCATTTGTCAAAAATCGTGCAGCTCAACTCAAGACTTAAGGAGCTCAACGATTCGACGAACAATACCAAAGAAAGGACATTTGGGTAGGCCACATAAATTACTCAAACTGCCAGACCATGAAAAAAAAAAAAACAGAACAGAGAGAATAATAAAAAAATATATATAAGTATGTAAAATGACCCACCTGACCTTTGGGTACGGAACCCTAAAAACCTACTAAAACCAAGTGATATCTACACCATTTAAATATTGTTATCAATCGAACACTTTATCTACCGTTCTGATGACACTTAGGTCAACTTGTTACGTCGGTTAAAGGGCAAAGGTTCTTTAACATCATAAAGATAAACCATGTGTTTTTGGACACACATCGTTCGCAATCTTAGAGTGGTGTTGCGAAATCACTATCATACGGATTGCTGGATTATAGTTAAGGTATTTTAAGCTTTTTAATTGATACGCCACTTAACACGTTAAGGCATATTAGAGGATCCTAAGTGACTTTTACAACAGAGCATAATTAGCCTGAAATGTTCCCACTGCTGGGACACAGGCCTCCTCTCTTCTAGAGAGAGTGGCTATAATCTACCACGCGAGCCCAGCGCGGTTTGGTAGACATGTCTTCGAAATTTTGGTTCTAGTACAACAGAGATCGGTGAGAGCCGTGGTGGCCCAGTGGCATCCGCCGCGACTTACGAGTTGTAGGTCGTAGGTTCGAACCCAGACAGGCGCTTTACTTTGTGTAAATTGTTTCATCACCATTGCTGTCAAAACGGTGAAGGAAAACATTGTGAGGAAACCGGCATGTCCTAGAACCAAAAACTCGAAGACATGTGACATCTACGAACCCGCACTGGGCCCGCGTGGTGGGTTACGGCCCACTCCCTCTCACAGAGAGGAGGCCTGTGTTCCAGCAGTGGGAACATTATAGGCTGGTTATGATACCAACAGAGATTAAGTCGATATTATCGCTTCGATCAATGCTTAGTTGAAAGAGAAGTATAGTTGGCACTAAAAATACAGTCTGAAATTCTGAATAACTTTAAAACTTCCAGCGACTAACATTGTCCACTCTGATATGCCCCACTTCTACACTTTCTACGAACTCTCATTTCTTTTCAGTAACGCATTCATAAAATTTCATTACAAAAGATAGCTACTCTGTTCTATTATAGAACGACCATTTCCCGAACAATTTTCCAAAGAATACGTGGAACATTGTACTGTTAAAAATAGTCAGGAACAATAATTGCATAATGTTGTCGTTTATGCCGAATTTCACAGTGGCGCTTGGGCCGGAAAAGCGTCTGAACGATGAGACATTTAAAAAAATAATGAGGAAGGGCTTATTATGCCTGTGATGGGTTTACAACCTGTCTCTACTTAAGTACCTACTGTAGCGATTTTAAGCCTCCACTTTAACGTTGGGACAAGCGGAAGGCCTTTGCATAAAAAGTGCCATGCTTCCCATCGTGCACAGAAAGCTCAACGAGATTTTTTAAGCAATTTGGTATTTTGACCGCGTGTATTAAGCAATTTGGTATTTTGACCGCGTGTATTTTATACCATGTTTAAAGTTACGATTTACTAGAAGAACTTTTCCGTCATATTTATAACGGACGTCGTAAAAATCTGTCATTTCCACACATATTTGACATTAAGGTGTCTAAAAACGCTCTGTATTTAAACATTATGACCGCATGTGACGGTCACCGCTCTTATAGGAAACGGTAGCTCAAGACCTTAGATGAACCGTACCTTTAATAAAAAAAAGACTTAGACCATAGTAGATTATTAAAGAAAATAAAGAAAGAAAATACATTTATTAAGCACAGACTAAAAGACACAATACACCAAAATCTCGTAATTTTAAGAACGGTCAATTCTACTAATTAACGTGCAATGTGAAAAACATGACACCGGAATGCGATGATATTGTGAACAGATCAAAAAATTGTATTCTGCTAACCTTAAAATTCGGTTTGTTCACATTCAAGTCGCAATATCATCGCAGTATAGTCTCATAGCGGTCAACTTTGTTCTCGTTTACGAAATTAAACATATTTTCATGTTCGTTCAATGTACGCAGACGATATTGTGATACTTAGTGATACTTTAATTTTTAGCAACCTTATTTTCTGATTTGTTTAATGTCTTTATTAGTTTGCTTGATTAAGTGTATGCTCATAGTATTTTCATTTCCCGTTTGTTATTAAATATCTTTGAAAATACAAAATCATTGAAATAAATAATCGGCTAGAAAGCTAACATGGAACGTATTGGTAATCGCCACGCGCAAGCGCGATGCGAATGATTAAAGATGTCAAAAAGAGACGTCATTATATTTTTAATAAATATGTCAAACTATAATTGAATTTTAAATAATTTCTTTTTGTCTGAAATTATTCTATAAAGATTTATTACATTTTATTTATAACTACATTAATTTTCTCGTCTATTGTACATATCCATCGCAATATTTTTCAATACGTATGTCAGAATGGATGTCAATTGCGTCAAAATCAGAGTTGCCATTTGGCGAATAATTTCCCGACATGCGGGTAATTTCAGTTATTAGACATGTGATACTACGGATAAATACCTAGCTATTACGGACTGAATAATAAATATTATTTTATTGATACACCTCCGATCCGATAGGCAGATCGTACTTCAGTCAGAAATGGCACTTACGCTGTTTTCGATTTTATTGTCCATCCGACTGTCTGAAGGTATTTTTGCCCTTATTTTTTATCTGCTACTTTAAGAGACCGAACAAGCGAGCGAGTTGAGTAGCTAGGCCACACGTTCGAACTAGGAGAAGCTAGAACGACTAAATTTATAAATAAACGGACGGAAGAATCGGACGTATATAGAGTGCATCGATCCAATAATCGACGATCGGTAACCAAATCGGTTCTGGTTATGATACATTTGAGTGAGTTTATACCGAATGTTAAGGAATGAGAAAGTTGAAAACTAGAACCTTTTTTTCAGTTATTGTAAACCGTTTTTTTCCGGTTAAGGTAACTGAAGTTTCTTTTTTTTCAATTATTTTGGGGTTAGGGATCAATGAGGCCTACCTACCCACTTTTTTGGTTTAGTTTTAGAGGTATGCCGGAACAGATGAAGTTCCATACCCTCCTTTGGTTTACCATAGTCAAATAAAGAGTGAGTATTTTTATCGTGGTGGTGGGTAATAGACGATTATTCACTAGCAACTCTGTCACATCCGCGCGAAAGTGTGAATAACACGACATCATAACTTTGTTTTTTGATTATGATTTGGATTTTAATATTATGGCCCTCCAAATAACGCCTCGCGAATTGGAGCTCCTTCTAGATTTTCTGGAGGACCACCTATCTTTGGCGTTAGGCAAGGTGGGACAATGCCCTGTCCAAAAGGCTTTAGAGACAGTGCGCCGATATTTCGAATGCCGATGCCGGTGGACTGTCCAAATCTGGGCCGGAGTGGAAGAAGGTAAGTAACTTATTGTATCCACTAGCTGTGCTCGCATGAGAGTCGGAAAACAACAAATAGGTACATAATTTATTTTGTTTGCAGTACCTACTACAACCAGTACAAAAGCCGGACGAAGGCAAATAAAGGAGGGCCGAACAAGGACTGGTGGTGGGCCAGCACCCCAAGTTTCGTTGTTTCCCCTCAAAGAGCGCCTGATCAGCATCGTGAGTGGATGCAGTTCGCCTCTACCAGTCAGGCAGAACCCACTGGACACATAACTAAAACAATAATATAATTACGTGTTTTTAATGAAAACCATTGCTTTTTAGATATTTGGAAGAAGTTCTTTCTGACGCTGCCAGCTGTTCTGAGTAACTTAACCCAAGAATTTAAATTTATTACATAGTTCAAGATTACCTATATCTAAAACGATCCCTGTCTTTTTACTGTAGAATGGAGTAGCTGGGAATAGTCGGGAACCAGTAAGGTGAAAGGTTTTTTTTGTCTTACACTTAATATTCAAAATCATCACAACATCAAATAATAATATAGGATAAACATTCTTAGGGACCGAAACCCTCCGAAGCGTCGCCGTCGTCCTCGTCGCTCGTCTTCCCCGAAAGGTTACGAAATACCTTTTCATTACAAGCTTTATACCAAATATTATTAACTTGCTTCTTTTAAATTAAATCGTCATCATTTCAGCCGAAAGACGTCCACTGCTGGACATAGGCCTCCCCCAGCACTACTTCTTCTTTTAAATACTTTTGTTGATTGATTGACTATTGATAATAATGAAACTGTTAATGACTGGTTTTAGATACCAAAGAATTTGAAGCGGCCCAACAGCGACTAATAAAAATGGAGCAGTCTCGAATAGAGGTCGACAGAGAGTTGGCACGAGCCATGAACAGGCATGCCTCTGCTATGGAGGAAATAACAGGGGCTGCAAACCGTTTCGTCGGCCTTTAAGAGGAGACTCTTCGGCTGCGACGATGTAGCGTAAGTGTAAGTATCTAAGCAAATAATAATTAATCAGACAATCATCTTAATATGTTCTGATGACAAATCCTCTGGGCTTCCCCTAGCATTTGTTGTTTTGTAAATAAAACGCTGAGTTTAAAATAAAACAAAATCTTATTTAATATATAATATGTACAAAATGAAAAACAAAATTGTGTTTTCTTTCAGTGCTTTGTTGACGCTGCGGCGCCGGCGGCGCGCGGCGCCGTGCTCCACGCTATCGACTCGCCGCGGACCATTTTTTTATTTTTATTTTCATTATCTATGTTAATTATTAAAAAATATGCATAAAACCAAAAAAACTCAATCTTATTTATTAAACAATACCTATGAGGGGCTCGAGGCTAAGTAACAGCCACACGGGTTCATCGGTCAAAGTTAAGCTACGCATGTCAGGCGCAGTCGGTCCGTGCTTAGTTGAATCCAACTAGACGCCGACCTCAACATAGTTGGTAACCATAGAAAACATACATAAACTCACGCCCGTTTTCCCATGGGGTAAGCATAGGGTAGGCATAGCATAGCATGGGGTAGGCTCGACGCGAGGGTTACCGTCGCGTCGAGCGCGACGGCTCTGTGTGGAGTCGTCCGTACTATCTAGTACATTACAACTGCCCAGCGTCGCGTCGCCGTCCCGTCCCGCCGTGCCGCGCCCGCTGTGTGCAAGGTCTCTGCACTTGACGGGACGGTGACGCGACGCTGGGCAGTTGTAATGTACTAGATATTACGGACGACTCCACACAGAGCCGTCGCGCTCAACGCGACGGAGACCGTCGCGCCACGCCGCCGCGCCGCCGCGCCGAGCGCGAATACAACTCAGAAGCGGCGGGGGCGTGGCGTGGCGGGACGCCGACGCTTTGTGTTGTATGGTTTACGTATGTGGTAGTCACACTGCCGATGGATGTCGAAAAACTAATCGAATGTGTTCGTGCTCACGTATTTTTGTACGATTTGGGCCATAGGCAGTATAAAAACACTGTTTATGGGCGCGGCGGGACGGGACGTGATCGCGCCCGCAGTGTGAATGCTGCCGCCGCGCCAGCGCCGCCCCGCCGCCCCGCCACGCCGCGCCCCGCCACGCCACGCCGGCTGTGTCCAGAGACCTTAAAAAAGGGGAGGAGGGGACTTAAAATAAATATAATATACGGGATTTTAATTCCTATTGGCCCACAAGCACTGGACCAGGCTCTGTTGCACGGCCCTGGCTTGCTTCAAAGCTTGGTTGACACGGCGCGCGGACTCGGAGATAGCCGCAGCTGCAGCTTGCGCAGTTTCTTAAATACATGTGGGTGGTTCAGGGCCAGGGTCACTTGTTTGACCGCCCTAGAGATGCTCGGTTGGGAAACTGAATGGGAGCAGTGCTGCCCTACCAAGGTCTGATAGGACCCGCTGTTAACGCCAGGGTTCAGTACATCAGTACCTAGAAAAAGTACATAATTTAATGTTTGTAATCTAGCTGCCTTGTTGCTTGTCAATAAATATGTGTTTATGTAACTAAGACTAACCTTGGCGGCAGCATCGAGTCCATCGCTGCGCCTTTCCCGAGGGATGTGCGGCGTCAGCTCCGTTATTAAATTTGCCACGACGGACTTAGTGAGCCTGTTGGTTTTTACAAACTCACGGTCGCTCATGGAAAATGCATCCGTTGCAAGGCGACGACGACGGTCAGAACGGCGGCCGGCGGTGGCGTTCTCTCCGTCTTTCTGATGCCGCTGCATCGTCTGCACGTTGCGCCAGGGTTAAATATAATAACCGCAAACCAAAACCACTCATTTTAAAATAAATATCCAACTAAGTATGTAACCACAATAATCAAACACTTTACAAACAAAAAAATACACAAAACGTCTGTCCAAAAAATCTATCTTATTGAACTCAATACAAAAAGACGGGAAATAACAATTTTATACGCTTTTAACTATGCAGAAGCTAAAATTATTAGTCACAGTCCGGTCAACAAATAATCTCATGCTTACGTCAGTTTTGACGTTTTTATTTGTAGTTGAATACCTATAAATTTTTAAATGCCATGTCGAAACTTTAGCTGAATACCGTTTTGGTACATTTTTTGGTTTCGGTCTAGTCGCAATCTCATTGCAGTAAAAGTTCCATTTGACTTACTTTTTTGGTTTAGTAGAATACCTTTTCTGACATTTTGGATCTTTTGAGGCACTGCGACTTGAATTTGAACGTTTTTATGTTACGAGAATTGGCCTTCTGATCTCAGTCTCAATCTGCCAAAAATACCTCTAGTTTCCCTACATTTTTGACAAGTTTTTGACATTGATTGTCGCTGAGATGAGATTTCGTTATTAATTAGGTACGGGTATTGGCCTCTGATACATACATCATTTAAAAACAAATGAAAAATCAAATAAAAAGTGTAAAGTTCGATGTAAGAAATTAGCAGGAAAGTGCCTCACGACTGCACCAAAAAGGCCCAGTTCAACAAAAATGTCAGATAACTAGTGCCTGACGCTGGTTTTCAACTACATTAATGTTGACAATTTCTTAGATTATAGTTGTATAAGTAGGTACTCCTTTGTTAAAATTGCTGCAATGATCTTATGCCCGCACGGATTTCCAACTGCCTAGTCCAGATTATTATTCTCATATTTAATGTATGATAATAATTCGATTACGATGCATCTTAAACGTTTAGACGCAGTCCGCATAATGCGACGGTCAATATATGCAACGGAAATAACCACATAAAACAGGCTCTGTGAGAATAGTCCTTTGTGCTCCCCCTGTACAGCGCTGCGCAGAATATAGTGTCCGGGAGGACTTAATGTGGCTAGCCGCATAGCGCACACGGAGCTTGACCATAATATCACCCAATCATATGTTATTAACCGTAGCTTCCATTATTAACTTTAAACTCTGTCAAATATTTTAGTAAATAAATACATTCAGGGAAATGAATTGTACTAGCCTTTTCATACAGCCGTCAAAGAATGACAGCTGTGATTTCAATATAAGGGCAATTTAAATTGGTAGTCAAATATTTTATAAAGTTTTTATTTTATGTAAAGTCAGCTAAGATAGACTTTACGTAAAATAAAAAAAATCTCGGTTCAGCAGTTAGGGAGCTACGATGGCGCAGACAGACACACATACACACGTTGAACTCATAACACCCCTCTGTTTATGTCGGGGGTTAAGAAGTTTATAAAATAAACTTATCATTCGTGAAAAATAGAAACTAAGAAACATTTGATATCAATTATAAAAAATAATAAAAAGATTTTAAACTAATGGTCGCTCTTTTCTAAGGATTTTGAGTATTATCGTAAATCAAATTGAAGGCTAACTAAATCTATTATTCATGAGGCCACAAGAAAAATATACAAGTAATAAAAATAGAAAGTGGAGAAAAGATTAAATTAAGTATAAATATTTGAAATTGATTATTTAGGTAATACGGGCTGGTATCCGCAAATCCACGTCAAAGCGCGTAGTTTACGTAAGTACGCGATTGATTAATTTGTGCCCAATTTGAAGTGATTCAGACACGTAGTTCGAACTACGTTTGTTGAATATTTGAAGCACAAAATATGGAGGATGAATAATATACCTAGGCGCTATTTAAATATCTTTTTAACCGGTCAAGCTCCGCATGTACCCTACATAGTACGATACAATAGAAAATCAATTGTGTCTCATGAGCGGGGCTTTTTTTTTTTTTTTGAGAGGTCATTCGTTTAAAGACGTTCCACCTACATGTACCTAATATTTTCGATAATATATAAGTAGGTAAATAAGTTTTATAGATAGAGGCTTGGTTGAGAGGTTGGTTTGCCTTAAAAGGGACTTGTGACTAAGTAATAACAGCCGCTTGGGTCGATCCGCTTGCCGCGGTTGGTCCGTGGATGGGTAATTGGCACATTTTATGCAATGAAGTTAAAAAAATTATACGTTTTCTAATATTTGCGCTATTATAAAACGTGTACTTTTTTCGCTAGTGTCCTTTTTTTATACTTTATTACATAAAATTCAAAATGTGCCAATTTGCCTAATGCATACTTCTGGAGTTGTTGATTCGTCTTTAAAAACATTAACTTCGTGCGAGTCGTCTATAGGAAAATAATATTATTTAAAAGCCACTCTTATACTTATGTAAGTAGTCTATTATTCCGTTTAGACTAATAAAAGCCGCCATTACGGGTCGTCAGAAGCCCAAAAGTCTATTACGGGTCGTCAGAAGCCCAAAAGTCTGACAACCAGTCTTATCAGGGGGTATCATATTACCCAGTAACTGGGTTGATAAATAGGTCAGATAGGCTGTCGCTCCTTATAAAATTTTGGTATTCAGTTGCATCCGGTTAGACTTAAGGCCGACCCCAACATATTTGGGAAACGGCTAGGCTAGATGATGATGATATAGATTTTATAGCTATGATGGATTTGTGTTCGGGTATTCGCAAGTTTGGTATACCTAATTGATTGATACTCAAATCAACTATACTACTAAAAAAAATAATTTATATCATTTACTAGAATAAATTATTATTTGTAGTAGCTTGCATGCACATGGCCTAGTCAGTGACATAAATAATTTTTTTTACATCGTAAGTGGAGCTGTGGGAAAAAGCTAGTAGGTCAAATATAAACTTTTTTTAAGCGACTTCAAAAAGGAGGAGGTTCCAAATTAGACTGTATTTTTTTTTTGTATGTATGTTAAGCAATATTTCCGGCACTTGTGAATCGATTTCGAAAATTATTGTTAAATAGTTAAGGTATGCCTCAGGGGTAGCCTCATATAAATTTTATTAACTTTGCTTGGATAGTTTTTGAGTTAGCTTCAAATACGTATTTTTTCCAAATAATATTGATGATGATATAGGTAATAACTTCCTGTCACTAACACACCTAAAAAGTGAAAAATAAAACTCCTTTACAAAAAAAAAAACAACAGACTTCACAAAAAGCACTACAAAGTGAAAAATAACTTTAATTTGGGAAGTCGGGGCAAATAACGAAAATACAAAACCAAAGACACCGACTTCCAAAATTAAAGTTATTTTTCACTTTGTAGTGCTTTTTGTGAAGTCTGTTGTTTTTTTTTTGTAAAGGAGTTTTATTTTTCACTTTTTCACACAAATAGAACATAAAACAGCTCAAAACATAACGAAGTGTTTTGCGCAGAAGAAAATGTCGTCTATTTATGTGCTTCTGACTTACAAATTCTAGAGAACATTTATATAGGTAGGTAGGTACCCAAAATATACTGAATACAAAACCCCTAAGCACCTACCTACAATATATAATTTAAAAGCAACAAAAAATCTATATCTATTTAAATAAAAATGAAACGCTGTTCGTTTGGGAAGTGTGAACCTCACTTGTGAACGGCTGGACCGATTTAGGTATTACTAGCTTCCGCCCGCGGCTTCGCCCGCGAGGTATGTCAATAAAAACAATCCAATGTCCTTCCCCAGGGTGCAATTTATCTCTCTGCCAAGTTTTATCGAAATCCGGTGGTTTAGGCGTGAAAAGGTACAGACAGACGGAGTTACTTTCGAATTTATAATATTAGGATGGATTATAGCCATTAAAGTCCGACTGCTGGGCAAAGGCCACCCTACTCTCTTTCCACCTCTGTCCATCCAGAGCTGCCAAGGACCAATCTTTATTAAAGGAGATCAGCTCATCCCACCATGTCCGTCTGGGCCTGCGGCGATGTGCTATTAGGTATCAAAATTTTTTTCGTAATGTATAAACCAAATTGGATTTCCCGGAAAATTTTCAAATTCGGGAAAATTGAACGACCTTTTTCTATGAGATATTTGTATAAACTATTGGACAGTGTCTGTCGGGTGAGCTAGTCACAAATAATTGACAATAAAGTGTAATAGTCAAATTTAGGTATACTCTCTGCTCACATCGAAGTAAACTCAGTATCACAATAGAATACGAATCTCGTTTGGCCGTAACAGTTAGACCGATGTTTTATAGTCTACCATAATAGGTACTGTTCATTCACTGAGTCAACTTAACTGTCCTTTTTACCTACTAGCCAGATGGGACGTTGAAATAACAGAGATGGTCCCGAGAGGAACGGGGCTACGACTATTGATTCGTGATGCAAGTGCTATTCGCACTGATAAAGACAAATTTCTTAATGTTGGTAGTATGCGTAGTGATATTACAGTCACGGAAAACGAAGGGAAATTGACATCCTACGACAATTTTCCATGTCATAACCAATTCTGATTTGAAATAACCAATTTGTTTAGCAATAATTTTCACTGACTCTAAATAAACAAATAAAAATCTTTAAGTATTGTAGACCACATGATCCATAGAAAAACACAATAAAAATAAATATTAAAATAGTTAATACTTAAAAAAATACAATAAAAGTGGCATACATACACATAAACTCACACTTTTCCTTTCCTCTCTTGCGGATTAAAATACAAATACTTACGGGGCTATTTCCAACCACCGCTTGTATGTGTTGATTGCATACATCCTATCAGCAAGGTCCTTAACTAAACAGTTTCTACACGTACCAACCAACATGAATGATGCAATTCTGCTTCTCTGGATGGCATTGAACGCGTTCAGCATCGCCTCTGCGAACATTCCAGAGGCACTACTTTACCCAAGTCACATTTTAGATCCAAAAAAACTAACATATTCAAGTAGGTATATATAATTCCAAGGACAAGAATAATAGGCATACTTTAATACAAAAGCTAAAATCTGTAAGTCTTACGCAAAATTAATTACAAGATTTCACTAAGACTTTACTGAGAAGACATCACTAATTAATTGTGAAGAGATTTCAGTAGTGCTTCTTCAGATAAAACGGTATCTATTTCAAATTACTTTACGCAGTAGAGACGTACGACTATGTTACGCAGTAGAGACTACGTTATGTATAAGTGAATTTCACTAGAATCCGACCGATACCCAGACCGATAGACCGATAGACTGATTGTCTGTCGAGATGGCAAACTCTTTGCCATTTCTGTCTTGAGTGGAGACCGCGAATCGGTAAACATAAGGTGAAGCGACGATTTTCGCAGGATGGCTGGTAGCAACTGGATGAGAGTTGCCGAAAATAGAGTTGAATGGCATGCAATATCGATTATAGTTATCGATTATAGTTGAATGGCACGGTTGGCGCAGTGGTTAAGCGATTGACTGCTGCACTGCGTGTCGCGGGTTCGATTCCCGCACGGAACAAATATTTGTATGACCTACAAGTAGTTGTTCCGGGTCTGGCTGTTTGTGTATGTGAGATTAAATGTCTGTAAACGCACCCACGATACAGGAGAAATTCCTAGTGTGGGGCAACGTTTTTATAAAAAAAAATAAAAAAATAGGAGAGGCCTATGTCCAGCAGTGGACTGCTATAGGCTGATGATGAAACAAGTTGAAACAACCAAACTGAAATGCGTCAGTGAACCGTGTATTACAGCCCTGATCAATTTAATTTATTTAATTTTTGATTAGGGCAGTAAAAAAATAATTGTTATAGTAAAATAGTAACATTATACTGCTGTATATTTATACAGCATATAATATTACTATTTTCCTGTAATAATTCTTTTAGGTACCGTAAGTAAGATGCCGATAAAAGGACACTACGTAGTCGCGGCCTCAGAGCGCCGAAATAAAATAAAGTAATAGCCAGGAAATGTCATCATCATAATTTTGACTGTCAATCTCATTTCTTTTGTGTTGTATTTTTTTGTATTAAAAACCGGTGAGGTGGTAGTTGAACCTTGTTTTAGTGTTATAATTCGTTTTTCGCACTTTATATTACAAATCACAGAAGAATGTAAGTCCAGCAAGCTGTAGACTTTTATTTTTAAGAAATCTTTAGGATAATTTAGTCTAATCTACATCTATCTTTATCCGTTTAAGGTGTTGCGATAAGGTAGTCTGCGAAATTCAAATTTTCTTACATTTTTTTGCAATTTGCAGGTAAGTGCCAGGTTGTATGTTGATTAAAATATGATTCGCGATCGTAACAAATATGGCTTTACAGAATTATAATTGTTAGAATCAGCAATACAACTCTTTAAGTTAGAATTGGCCTCAAATTTCATGATTTCATGAAATAGTCATTCAATAGGGTATTATGAGCTTAGAGAGATGTGATTGACGATTTTTATGATTATAATTCTATAAATAAATAAATATTTGTTACGGCCGCGAATCATATTTATAGGCCGACCGCTTAACTGAGACGTTGCCTGAGGTAGCTGCGCGGTGCGGGAGGGGTGTGGTGACGTGATGCGAGAGCTTAGCGATTAGACTTTTGACAACTATCACCCCTCCCGCACCGCGCAGCTACCTCAGGCAACGTCTCAGTTAAGCGGTCGGCCTATCATATACAACAACAAGATCCATATACAATCTGATAGGCACTGACCTGCAAATTGTAAAAAAACATAAGAGAATTTTGAATTATTTACCCTGACGCTTTCGCCTTAAACGATTTCACACACTACACGCAAACTGATACGGTAGATGCATAGATGCCATTTTTTTTAATCCCCACTCCGCGGAAAAATTTATAAAGTCAAAGTCAAATCATTTATTTTAAATAGGCACATTAAAGGCACTTTTGAACGTCAAAAAAAAAAACTAAATAGAAATGATTCTAGTCGCCCATTCCAAAAGGTAGTTTTCGTATGGAGAAGAATGGGCAAGAAACTCCACCGTTTTCTTTTATGACGCGTGGTGATCAATGCTCGTGTCTTCTTTGTATGAGAAGAGACCTTTGTCCTGCAGTGGGGTCATAATAGGCTGATATTATTTTACTCCAATAAATCTGAACAGTAATCTTCTATATAAATAAAAATCAATGTTTGTATGTTTGTCCTCTATGCGTTCCGAAACCATTGGTCAGATTGTGATGAAACTTCGGTAGGGTATTCTGGGGACGTCCGTGAGGGTTCCTAATTATTAAAATATGGGAAAAAAATACAAAAAAAAATCTGAGACGGTACGGCTAGTACGGTCAACTAGTAAAAATATATAATAGGTAAATATGCATAAGTAAGTCCCTTACATTTAATCTACCTAATTTAATTAATAGAACTTAATTTATGTCCGCAGAATATCAGCTCTTTTATGATGGCAAATTAATGAGAGTGTTGAATTATCGGAGATAGAAAATACGACTAGTTAAGGTAAATAAATAAAATAGTTCATGTTGGTAATAATTATGTTACTTTGACGAACTAATGTAACAAGGGTCTAGTCGTTAAGTTGCTTACTTGATGAACTTATGTGTATTGGTTAGCAACTTGGTTGTTTTAACCAAATTGAAAATATAATGGGCGGAAAGGCGTTATTGGCTTTCTGTAGTTTCTACATATCTCCATGGAAAGACGGCGTGAGTTTATGTCGAGATACAGTATGTATGTATGAAAGACGTATGTGATCCGTGAAATCGTGTAAACATTAAATGTCGATTATAGGTAACTTACCTTAAATTTCTGCGTCTTTCAATCAAAATAAATCAATTTCGTTGAACTGTGTATTTAATTATCGTCAAGACAGTTAATAGATTGCCTTACACAAATTATATTCTGAGAATAAATAAATGAGTATTCTATTTATACATAGAATACATATTCTAAAAATAACGTTGTATATACAACGTTATTTTTAGAATATGCGAAACCTGAATATAGTTTGTTCAGAATAAGTAACTGAATCGATTCCAATAGTTTTTACCCATGTTATATTTTGTCCCAAAAATATTTAAAAAAGGTTGAAAGTTGGACACCGAGCGACACTAAGTAGGTTATCCAATCTCCGCACCGAACGGTTAGGTACCTAGGTACTATTATCAATGAGCGCAAGACGGCGCGGCGCGAGCGGCGCAGGTGAGCATGTTTTTGTACGGACAAACAGGTAACTTAACAAGCTTATAAGATTTTTCATGATACAGTTCTTAAATTTTGTACATAGATTCTTTACATAAAAATACTAGACACGTTTTTCGGGTTTCGCATATAATAAAAATAATGTAGTACAGATTTCAAAGTCCTGACTGACTGATATATCAACGCACATCCTTAACCGCTGGTCCTAGAGACATGAAATTTGGAGGGTGTGTTCTTTGTGAAGAGTAGGTATCCACTAAGAAAGGGTTTTTCGAAATCCACGCGGACGAAGTCGCGGGCAGAAGCAAGTAAATAATATATAAAAACAAATACTATTGATAAAATCTTTAATAATAAGGCTAAAACCATAAAAGCGCTCTTCCTCTCTCCTACTTATAAAAATGTTTTGCTGTGCCTAACAGGGTCCATGATTGATTATATTGTTTTATACTTAGCAGGGATGCAATAAAGATTGAATTGAATTGAATTGAGTTGTCTTTTAGCGAGATATACTTAGTATCGCTAGTGAAATTTAACGATCAATTAGGACAATACCGGTATACAGATACAATCTATACTAATATTATAAAGCTGCAGAGTTTGTTTGTTTGTTTGTTTGAACGCGCTAATCTCTGGAACTACTGGTCCGATTTGAATGATTCTTTTAGTGTTGGGTAGTCCATTTATCGAGGAAGGCTATAGGCTATATAACATCACGCTACGACCCTTAGGAGCCGCGCAGCGTGTGACACCGCGGGGAACAGCTAGTACAGTATAAAATACTGTGGAGTGTGGGTACTTCTGATCTAAAAGAGATACCTTTCATACTAGTACTTGCCTCTTGAAGTAGGTTTAACATACAAACCTATAAGCTTTTAAAGTAAGTAGTTTCTAAATAATGTCGTCCTGAGAGACTATGTGATTAAAAACTGAAATGAAAATAGAACGGAACACGAGCGAAATTGTTTAAACTCAGAGCTAAACCAAGCTACCTATTTAAAAATAGTGTTCACTCCCAGTGAGATTTGTAAATGAATGGAGCGAGGGCGGAGCGAGGTACCTAATGTACGTCCGTATTATGTATGTTCAACGTAGCCAGTGTCCCCGACCGCGCATTACAAAGCCAACAGCCCAATTGAAAATTTGTAGAAAGCGACGAAATTATAAAGCAGGTGGTTTTTACCCACGTATAAAATACACACTAAAATAAACACTGCCCTTCATTACGCCGTCTCAAAGCTTTTAATGTGTCTACAATCTTTGATGTAGTAATATATACTCACGGATATTATATATCTACTCTTTAATAGAAATTCCGGAATAAATCACACTAATATTATAAAGGCGAAAGTTTGTGAGTGTGTGTGTGTGGGGGTGTATTTATATGTTTGTTACTTCTTCACGCTCAAACGGCTGGACCAATTTTTCTAAAATTTGATATGGAGGTAGCTGACACCCTGGATTAACATATAGGCTATTTTACTTTTTATCCCGATATTCCCACGGGATCGACATTTACGCGGGTAAAACCGCGGGGCGCAGCTAGTATTATATATTTTCATGTTAAAAAACGGTAATTAGATTGTAGGGTTTTCCTTTTAACCAGTCTTCTGTGCATTTCTAGGAAATCCTATTACATTCTTATTTGCAGAGCTAAAACATTTCAGTTCCTACAACGAGATAGACTAATACGTTCGTAAGAATATACGTAAATTTAATTTTCTAGTGCTGGGTTGTAATCCAATTCTTAACGAAGGAAGAACCCACCGCAATTAGGCTTTAGAGATTATTCTGTTAGCTCACTTGTTTTCGCCGACGCTGCACTAGATGCGTTTTATAATTATCTTCAGATTGGATCCTCGTGTATCTTCTGATGGTTTAATAGATATACGGTAACGCTAGATTAGAACGTAAAAAAGGCTCTGGTTTTGGTTACTGATCAACTTAGAAAAACCAGGTCTAAATTAAATGAAATAAATAATGGAATGAAGTGAAATCGTTTATTGTCCGAATATACATCCAACTTACAATACACATAGTAACACCATCAACATGGCCAGACATCGCACAAGACAGGGAGGTTTGAAAGGAAAAATTAGAGACCTTTGCACAGCAGTGGGACACAATATAGCCTAAAAAATAAAATATAAAAATAATAATAACACGTAGGTAACGTAATAAACATAAGTAGTAGGGTAGGTACATTAGATGCTTTGGGCCAGCGACTTTGGAAATCGGCGTGTAGCAGGATTGCCGTCTCAGATGTAGGGGCTGCGGTTCTAATTTAACTTTCATAGAGGACTTCTTAAAAGTATGTAAAGTCAAATAAATTTTAGCAAATTGACTCCCAACCATAATTATCCGTAGATATAATCAAATCACAACTTTTCGTAACTGTGAACGTATTGGTTTGCAGTGGATATTGGAATCAAACACTGGTGTAACATAAATGTCGTATAATCACGGTAACAGGGGTAAAGGGTACACTAATATTGTAAAATCACGGTCACGGGAACTATTTAAATAATATAAACCGATATAAGAAAGCGCGGGCCGGTCAGAGCTCGGGCGCGCGCGGCGGTTCGTGACGTGTACGATTACCGGGCTGGCTATCCGTCTACTAACTGCGTCGGAGGCGCGTGCGGCGTGAGCGTCGCAGTAGCAATATCGCTGTCTCTCTCCTATGCATCTAGTGCACAGTGGTTAAAGCGAGAGGGAAGGTGTACGCGGCGGCGCCCGGAAGTGCATGGGCTTGAATTGGTTACGACAATACTAATTAATCATTTGTAGACTAGACTGGGTTGGGTCTTCAACACTCACACAACACCTTCCGGTGTACGCGGCGGCGCCCGGAAGTGCATGGGCTTGAATTGGTTACGACAGACTCCCCCTCAAGTCTAGGAGAACGCCCTCGTTCCTGGACTGGCTCTTTGCCCTTGTGCTTCGGGCGTCCACGGCGTCGCTTGGCAATGACAGGATTAGGTGGTACGTTGCTTCCAGTACCACTATCTACAAAAGGCGTTAAATCCTGTGCATGGTATTTTCCAAAAGACTCCTCAGAGTTCCTTATTGGAGAGATAAGATAGGTGGTAGGGCTAACCTTCTCCGTTATAACATACGGTCCATCTCGTTTGGACACAAATTTAGCGGTAAGACCCTTGTCCTCCCCCTGGACTAAAACAGCTCCGACGGCATAATTGCTCGCGTCGTCGGTGCGGAGCACGAAGGGGCGATTAAAATCAGCCTGGGTTAAGATTGGCGCTGAGGTAAGAAGTTGTTTCAGCTCGTTAAAAGCAGTAGTCTGAGCTGAACCCCAGGTCCAGGTCTGATGCTTCCTTGTTAGCCTTGTAAGTGGCTCGGCTACAGAGGAGAAATTCGGGATAAATTTCCTTAACCAGGAACAGGTTTGTAAAAATGTCCGTAGATGCTTCAAGTTGCTTGGTTCTTGAATGTCTAGGACAGCTTGAACCTTTTCAGGGTCGGATGACACGGCGTTTAGGCGTCTGTAATCTACGCAGAAGCGGGTGCTGCCGTTCGCCTTAGGAACCAGGCGAGCTGGTGAACACCAGGCAGATTCACCCTCTTTAATGACGTTGTCCTTCAGCATCTTCTCAATCTTCTGACGCGTAAGTTTCTTTTTGGCAGGGGTCAAGCGGTACGGAGGTACATAGATAGGAGGTTGCTCACCTGTATCAATACGATGCTCAGCAAACAGGGTAGACTCTCCCCCTAGCTGGAAAATGTCCGTATTGGTAACCAAGGTCTGCGCCAGCAGGTTCCGGTCAGGTTGGTCCAACAATGTATCTTCGTCGTCCCTGAATACGTCGGCAGAGGAACAAGACTGCTCTGATGATAAGGAGGGTTCGAAACGCATTATGTACTGAACGCGGCTGTTATTAGAGAAATACCAGCATTCCCGAGAAAAATCCATGACTACTTCGGCTGCGAACAAGAAATCCATGCCGAGCAACGTTTCGTTGTTACGCGCCTCAGGGAGAATAAGAAAAGGAGTCCTAATGACCTTCTCCTCTAAGTGCACGTCAAGAGTAGTCATGAGCACGTCTACGTCGCGAACGTGTCCATCGGCTAGCTTAATACGTCTTCGCGCCGGTTCAAGAGGGTGTCCTTTTCGACAGAGGAGGGTGTGCAGTGTATGACCCGCAATACAATGTTTGGCACCGGTGTCAACCAACGCGGTCCCCGACGCGTCTAAAATTTTGATATAAAAAATCGGCCGCAAAACTTTTCTGTCGGAGCTCCTACCGGCGCGCGCGTTCTCTACACATGTGTCGTTACACACCCTATTAATATTTAACACATTCTTAGAAACATCATTACAACAAGATAAATCATTTTGCAGAAAATTACAAAAATGTTTCTTACGCCCTTTTACGGCGTGGGAATTATTATTAAAAACATCTTTTGAGTAATCACAAAAATGATCCTTTCGTCCCTTTGCAATGCGGACGTCATTAAAACAAAAATTATAATTTTCAGAACAAATACAAACTTCGCCCTTACGCTCTTTTACATTAAGGGCGTCATCATAACAAAAATGATTATTATCTGAAAAATTACAAAAACGGTCGTTATTATTATCGACCTCGCAGCTGGTCATGTGATCGTTCGACAAATCGTTGGCCGAAAAATTACTCTGTACAGAATAACAATTATTATTATTAAGTATTTCAGCTTGACTGTACGCAGGCTCACTCGAACTATCACGCGACCAGTTATTATTTTCTTGAATGACACAACAAACATCATCAACATTTTTATAAGAAGAAGAAGGCGAAGTATTATAGTATTTCAATTCTTCGCAACAATGTTTATCAAAACACTTCTCGCGATTATACAAATTTTCGGAACCCGCATTACGATCACGATTTTTAGACTGTGGCATTTGAGTGAACTTTGGTCCCGAAGTTTGCAGAGTAGTATCGACACTATAAAAACTTGATTCGTTGTTACACTTTTTGCAAGTTTCACGAGTGACATTTTTAGATCCGCACTTGTAACACGAAACCGAATTATTAGAATCAACCGCTGACTCACCTTTGTCCGTCAACTTACGGCACTGGTCGCGCTGGTGTCCGTAGTGTTTACAATACGCACAAAACGGTCGCTGTTGTTTAGATGACGCTGCAGCTGGTGCGTGTTCATCGCGTGCGGCGGTGGCACGCGCATGCGATGCGCGCTGTGCGCGCGTCTCGTTCGGAACTTGCGCGTGCGAGTCCGGCGGGCGCGCGGCGGAGGGCGGAGCGCCGTCGTCGGCGGCGTCCGCGTCGCCGCGTGGCGTGGTAGCTGCCCCGTGCGCCGGTCTCACGCTTGCAGCGGAGTTCGATGTTCGCGCGTTGTTCATTGCGGGCTGAGTAGGCGTTTCGGATTCGTTACGTTTCGTACCCGGAGCAATGGATGCGGCCTTTTGCGATTCTCGCTTAGGCGATTCGTTTAGGGAATCTTCGATAATTCTAGATTTCGATAGCAACTCTGAAAAATTACTGACCTCTTCGCGTCGTAATCTTTTACGGATTTTTCGGTGTAATAGGCCGTAAATCATATCGAGTTGTACCTTGGTAGACAGGTCGTTTGCTGGTAGGCGTGTTAGGAGGGCTCGACTCTTCGCTACGAAGATATCTGTTCGTTCGTCTTCACCCTGCTCGTCTCTGAATACCTCCCGATATATTTTGTATTCAGGACGGCGGTCGCCGTACGCATCACGAAGGTATTGTATTGCATCTTTCCAGGATGTGACCTCCGCGCGGATACTCTGCCACCAGGTTGCTGCTTCGCTGGTAAGTAGCATAGACATACCTCGAATAGCGACATCATCACAGATGTTCGTGCATTCTTTAAATGCTTCAATGGCATCGATGAACGCTTCGACGTTTTCCTTCGCCGCTCCGGAGAATCTGGACGAGCATCGTGAGAAATTGCCGGTCTTCTCTGCCGCACTCGGCGCTGGCGCCGGTGACTGAGCGGTCAGAGGGGACGTGATTGTCGACAGGCGCTCTAACATACGCTCACAGATCTCTGCATTCGATTGTTGAATCGTTGTTAGCAGAGCGGTAAAGTTATCGCGAGACAGCGTGACGCTGTTGAGTTCATCGTCATGCGAACCATTGAGGGATTGCCTACTCCGTGTCTTCGGCATTGTTTGTTACACGATCACAATTATGTTCACAGATAAACACACACTAGTCTTTTCACTAAAAGTTTTACAGTTTTCACAGGAACTGTGGCATTCGGCCTACAGTTGGGACGCCATTTTTCGTAACTGTGAACGTATTGGTTTGCAGTGGATATTGGAATCAAACACTGGTGTAACATAAATGTCGTATAATCACGGTAACAGGGGTAAAGGGTACACTAATATTGTAAAATCACGGTCACGGGAACTATTTAAATAATATAAACCGATATAAGAAAGCGCGGGCCGGTCAGAGCTCGGGCGCGCGCGGCGGTTCGTGACGTGTACGATTACCGGGCTGGCTATCCGTCTACTAACTGCGTCGGAGGCGCGTGCGGCGTGAGCGTCGCAGTAGCAATATCGCTGTCTCTCTCCTATGCATCTAGTGCACAGTGGTTAAAGCGAGAGGGAAGGTGTACGCGGCGGCGCCCGGAAGTGCATGGGCTTGAATTGGTTACGACAATACTAATTAATCATTTGTAGACTAGACTGGGTTGGGTCTTCAACACTCACACAACACCTTCCGGTGTACGCGGCGGCGCCCGGAAGTGCATGGGCTTGAATTGGTTACGACAAACTGTCATTATCAGTCTTTGACAGTTCTATGGTATGGCTATAACACGCCAATTTGAAGTGTTATAGCCAGAGATATAGATCATATTTCATTATCTTGACAGACAATGCACAGCCTAAACCGCGGGGCAAAAACATGAAAGGGATTTTTGTAAAAAAGTCTCACAAAGGGGGTTAAAGTTTGTATGGAAGTTCTTTATTTTTGCCGAAATCCCATCGGGTACACGGCTTATGTGGCATAAATTGAGGCTTGAAAACTTGTTTGCCACGCATTTTATGAGCAAAAAGGTTCATTCGACAATGTAGATATTACTTAACAAAGATAGTATTGAAGTCCTTTATAAACAGTCAGTAATTGCCACTAGTGTCTATTCCGTTGCACACGAAAGCTTCAGAAACAAAAGGAATACAATTACTCCTTACAGGTACCCGGCTTGTTTTGCAACCTCCTTTGGTTTGATAAATCGAATGCTCTGGACATCTGCGTGACAAGGGAATTATTGAAGCGCACATTTGAATCGGATACGTCCAAATTGTTGCTATGTAGAAATACCTGGGAACCGATTTAGATCTAGTCGGTAGACGCTTGGATAAACAGTTTACAATCGTCAAATATGGACTTAGGATAAAATATAACTCGAAATTCTTTATATTCACTTTGCTCAATGTAGATATTACTTCAAATTGTCTAGCCTTTTCCCAACATAGTTGAGGTCAGCTTCCAGTATAACCAATTGCTGGTGAATATCAATATCTTACATGGAGCGACTGCCAATCTGACCTTCACAACTGAGTAACTGGGTAACACGATACCTCTTGGTAACAATAGTTGTCAGACTTTCGGGCTTCTGACTCTGATTCGTTACGGGTGTAACGAATGTCAAAGATCCACGAATGACATCGGGGACCAAAGTCTTAACGTGCTTTCCGAGGCCTGGAGGTATCTAGGTATGTAAAGATGTTCACCCACCCACGGACCAACCGCGTCAAGTGTCACTTAATCTAATCAATCGACCCGTGCGGCTGTTATAACTTATCCACAAGCCCCTCCTTAATGTAGATATTACTTATGAAACCTAATAGTGAAGTCCTTCGTAAACGGGCAGTAATCGTTATTACAGTACAGTCACGAGTTTGTAGTATATTATTATATATTACTATCATCTAATTCCATGATTCATCCATTAATATGTGACGGCAAATATGTATATGTGATAATTTGTGGATGGCATATACAAGTGGCAGCACAAATATGTGACAGCGAGGGAACTCAAAACTATCTGGCGAGACAAGCGACGCCAAAATATAGGATGCTGCATAGGATGATGTTAACGGACATGTCTTGCGTCATAAATATCTATCTGTGATACTTTGTTGTGAGTGAAAATATCTGACATCACTTCGGCTGCATAAAACCTAACAGGCATGTTAAATACTCGACGATCGGCAAATATGTACTTGAAATATAATATAAGTACTTCCAAATTCTTCAAGAACTCTGTTACAATGAGTACAGGATAGCAGCGGTGGCCCAGTGGTAACGGCCGCGACTTACGAGAGTAAGTCGTAGGTTCGAACCCAGACAGGCGCTTTACTTAGCGTAAATTATTTCGACACCACTGCTCATCAAGGAAAACATCGTGATGAAACCGGCATGTCCTAGAACCAAAACAATCGAAGACATGTGGCATCTACCAACCCACACTGGGCCCGCGTGGTAGATTACGGCCTATTCCTTCTCACCGAGAATAGGCCTGTGTCCCAGCAGTGGGAACATTATAGGCTGATTATGCTACTGTTATAGTCTTGTATAGTCAGCAAAAGTCTTTTTAGCCAAGTTTACATCTTTGCACTACAATGGCAACTAAAGTCATTATTATTGGGTGTGGTAATAAATTTTGTTACGAACATAGTTAAAGATTCGACTACGTGCACACGCAATATGGCTCAAAAAAGAGTTTTAGCTAGCTATCTGGTTACTTCCCTTTTTTGTTACCTGTACTGTACTCGAATTATTTATTACTAAACATAATTATGTATAAGTAAGTTGCGTGTGTAACCGTATTGACTCTAGCCAAATGTCAGATATCTAGCTCTTACCGCATGTTATTTATGGAAGAAACTTGGCAAACACGACACAAATAAGGTCAATTTATGAAAAACATGTACTTATTATATTGCCTTTTTATTTTTTAGGTAAGGCATAATTTACTTATTGAGCCTTGTTTAGACGATGGATTTCCGGCATGCGAGCAGGCAGCATGATTTGTACATTCTGCGGCAAATCAACGCTTTTTCAACATTATGCTTTTGATAGCGTTGACTTCAGCGAGAATCATAAGTGTTTCTGCTTACCCCATTGCAACCTTGCCTTCATTGTGTGTACTTTATCTGATAAACAATCAGAATCGTCCACTACAATGACGACTACTACAAAACATCGAACAAACTTCGTATCATCAAAACAACCCTCGTGCACAATTGTTTTGCAAGAAGTTTAGGCTTTAAAGTGGATTTTCAACTAGTCGTAAACCTTTTCCAGGAACATCTCCTACTTAAACCTACCACATCTCGCCGCTGACCCATGTCACAAGACATGGGCACAAGATAGAAAGACACAGAAGGTCGACTCCATACACCGGGCTAAAATAGATTAACAACAAAACAAAAATTAAACAACAGAAATAAGAGAACCGTCGGAGGCCAAAAAGGCTCCTATCTCAGCATAGTGCTGCGATATTTAAAAAATAAATACTGCAGCGCTGGTAATCTGAAAGGGCCCGCTGTGATGTGATGGATATGTTAGCGGCCAAACCCGATTTTAGGATGAACTAGTTTTGCCTACAACTGCACACCTACGGGCATTTATAAATCCCACTATAGGATTAAAAAGTAAAATAGTAAAATATACATAGACGCGAGTGTAGGGTGATCTCAAGGTGTATCGAACGCCAGTCGCTAATGCGCTATATGTAGACGCGTGTCTACGTGTGCGTGCGTTCCGCTCATTGTTTGGAGCCAACCTTCTGTACCTATCTACTCTGTGCCCATGTCTTGTGCAGGTCTTACTCGGCACTTAACTAACTACGTCACTAACCGAGAGAACTAATTGTTTGGACTTAAACGACCACCGTAACTGGATTCGATTATTTTATTTAAAGAGTAGAAGGGCAGTGTTATTTGCGGTTATATTTTAGATAGAGTTATTCATCCACTTGGCCAGACAAGAAGCGTTATGAATATCACTGGTATATTGGTAGGATTTAAGTGGTACCAGAGGCGACAGGACATCACTACTTTTGATAAACCAATATTGTCATTTAATTTCTTAGCTCAATGATTAAAGATATTCCTGTAAGGTCTCGTCGGTCTAATCCTAATCTAACGTAAACGAATATAATACCAAAATACCAATATTCGAGATATCAGTATGATTATCGTAGGTCTTTAAATGTCAATCGGTACTTACGTCGCTAAAAGGTTGTGAGTACATTAATAAAAATAATTATAATTACTTTTTTTTAATCATTGCAAACCATTCGTACCTAGGTGTTAAATTCCAGGAAAAATGTATAAAAGCGTTTTCAATTTAAATAGAATAGACTTTATTCGATTTTTTCGCTTGGCTCTACGTTCGATCTGAAAACTATTTAACAGTGCAAGCGTTATGCGAGTCTTGGCAACCTCCTTTAGATTAAATATCCTGGGTGGGATTACCTATTACAAACATATAAACAAACAATTTTAAATCTTTGCATTTATAATAATTAGTATACATTAGATCACTTCATTTTATATTATCAATACGTACACTGCTGAACTTCGACCCTCCAAAATTCTAGCTCTCTAATCGGTTACTTTTTATTTAAAACTATCTTCATAACACTAATAACTTCCTGCATAACCAGCCTATAATGTTCCTACTGCTGGGACACAGGCCTCCTCTCTGTTGGCCGTTATACAGCACGCGACGAGCCCAGTGCGGGTTGGTAGATGTCACATGACTTCGAATTTTTGGTTCAAGGACATGCTAGTTTCCTCACGATGTTTTGCGTCACCGTTTGAGAGGAGTGATGATGAAATTATTTACACAAGTAAATACACGACGTACAGTCAACAGCAAAAGTAGATGATCAAAGTCAGAAATTCAACACTAATTAACGGAGTTCGCGTCAGAACTGTGTGGCGTCGAAATGATTCATAAGTATTCTAAGTAGTAGTACTTCGGCGCCACACAGTTCTGACGCGAACTCCGTTCATTAGTATTGAATTTTTGATTTTGATCATCTACTTTTGCTGTTGACTGTACAACTCGTGCCGTTGCCACTGGGCCAACACTGTTCAGTATAATTTCCTTATTTTATAGTAAATCGAAGTAATCTTTTGTCGTTATTTACATAGCGGACATCCCCTAAAAAATACCAAATACCTTTAGAATTTAGAAGTTGCCTACAAACAGTACAAATATAATTCTACCTTGTCTCAATATAAAATAAGTAGGTGCTCTTGTCGTACAAATAAAGCTCACTTTATGGATTATTCCAGTTTTATTGTTTAAATTTTATGTTACGACGTTCAAGTTTACGGCGCGTGGTCACCGCGGGGATCAAGGCACAATAATCCGCCGAGTTAGTTCCATTTTATTAGATTTTCTTGACGAACTCGATGGAAATTCTGACAATTATTTCGACCTGCGTATGGAAAATGAAAGTTGGAAAAGTTAAAGTATCTTAGCAACACGTTGATATTATGCGGAAAGACTGGAAAGTAATGGAAATATATATAGGTATGTTATACACCCACAAGTCTGTCGCCATTTTAAAAACCCGTCTTTTCAAAGACGGAATAATTCAATAAGACAGACTGCCAAGCTTTCTTCCTTTCTTCTGTATTTACTCTTCAACTGCTATTAATAGATATCTACCTTTTTAAATAACTTCATCCATACTGATATTTAATTTTTTAACTTAATATTAAAAATGCGAAAGTGTGTCTGTCTGTTTGTATGTTACCTCTTCACGCTTAAGCCGCTGAACCGATTTAGATGAAATTTGGTATAGAGATAGTTTGAGTCCCGGGGAAGGACGTTTTTATCCCGATATTCCCACGGGATCGACACTCGGCCCCGCGGTTTCACCCACATAAGGTGGAAATATCGAGATACACAGTATTCTATGTGTTATTCTGATGTATGAGCTATTTACTGTAAAATTTCATCAAAATTGGCCCCGCCGTTTGTGCGTGAAGAAGTAGCAAACATACAAACACACTCACATACTTTCGCCTGTATATATTGTGATAAATAATATATATATAGTAGGAAATAGGATTTATGTGCAGACATATACAGACAAGAAGAAAGGAACAGTAAAAAACCAACAAAAGTACGTTCTTGTTAGTAACGTACCTACTATAAACAAGTGCGTGCTAAAGTTTAGTTTGTCTACAATTTCAGTTAGGTGGAAGATTTAGTTAGTTGGAAGTTAGCCTCTTCCGGGGGCTAGTATAACCGCTGTAACGAATGCATTTGGGCCGCCTGCAGCCAACTGCTAACCGCAATCCCGCCTTGTCGTATCTGTATCTAGTGTGGAATGTGGGGAGCCGACTAGCGACTCAACCTGTCGGCCCAGTTTTGTACTGGGTACAATTCCTGAAAGTATTTTTGTTAATGCCAAGCCGACATCTTTATTCGCAAGCTTTTATTGTGTTTCTTAACAAGCAGGCGATCGAGGGGATTCAGGGGATCAGAACGGAATAACTCCAATTTATGCATGGTAACTAAATAAACTAATAAACTTGTTATTTTACAATTATATACGACATACTTATTTGTAAATATGTGAGCACCGTGTACCTCTATCACATAATTTATTTACCTGCCATTGCTTTATTTTTTAATCTTTTTACCGATTGTAGAATAGTAATTTTATTCTAGTTGTATCTTTTTCATATACCATACCATACCATAATCAGCCTATAATGTTCCCACTGCTAGGACAGGCCTCCTCTGGGTGAGAGGGTGTGGGCCGTAATCCACCACGCGGGCCCAGTGCGGATTGGCAGACGTCACATGTCTTCGAATTTTTGGTTCTAGGACATGCCGGTTTCCTCACGATGTTTTCCTTCACCGTTTTGAGAGCAGTGGTGATGAAATAATTTACACAAAGTAAAGCGCCTGTCTGGGTTCGAACCTACGACCTACAACTCGTAAGTCGCGGCCGTTACCACTTGGCCACCACTGCTCTTTTTCATATAAATAATTATATTTAAAAAAAATATTGTCAAACATCTTAAAAGAGTAGAATTTCTGGCCCATCCTTCTCCATACGAAACTATCTTTTGGAAGGGGGCAACTAGAATCAATTATATTTTTTTGGAAATATTACTTACTAGCTGCGCCCCGCGGTTTCACCCGCGTAAGTGTAGATCCCATGGAAATATCGGGATAAAAACTATCGTATGTCTGTCCCCGGGATGCAATCTATCTCTCTACCAAATTTTATCGAAATCCGTTCAGTGGTTTAGTGTTTAGGAGTGAAAAAGTAACTTACACAGACACGTAACGTAGACAGATAGACAGACAGACAGAGTTACTTTCGAATTTATAATATTAGTATCAGTTAGTAGTATCTAATATTATAGTATCTAAATATATAAAATGTATTTTATAAAGATCTGTTCAGGTGTTTTTATGTAAATAGATGTTAACCCTTTCGTAAACAAAATGTGGAATATCGGACATATATTTGGTGGAATCAATACCGAAATATCCCCGAATTTACTCAAATGAAGCTAATTAAAGTCACTCATATTGAAAAATAATAAAGTCTCATTAATTCAAAAATTATTTACGTGTATGTGTCACCATATCGAAGTCCAGAGAATAAATTGATCGTCCGTTTTCCATATTAATTAATTCACGATTAATTGCACTTTTCTTTAACAGAATATTAAATACGATATTGTTTAACATAGTGTCCTGTTTAACGCGGCAAATAAAAAGGTGTTTTCTATAAGCCGGCTAAAAGTCAAAATGAAATCAATTCTTTTTATAAAACTGAGGCGATGAACTATTTTTTTTTACCTTTCTATAGATCAATCTGCCTAGCCTTTTCCCAACTATGTTGGGGTCGGCTTCCAGTCTCACCGGATGCAGCTGAATACCAGTATTTTACATGGAGCGACTGCCTATCTGACCTCCAAAACCTAATTACTGGGTAATACGATGCCCCTTAGTAAGAGACTGGTTGCCAGACTTTCGGGCTTCTGGCTCGACTCACAAGCCGAATCGCCAACCCATTTACACAGGTCGATAAAAATCGCAGGCGAATAGTTAATTTTACATCAACGACTTTTTGTCGACCTTCATACGGCGAACGATCGCCTGCGACTGAGCATTTTCACGGTCGATTTTAGTCACATGCGACTTGTCGCCGCACGACAAAATTCGAAACCTACTCTACTATGGAACTTGCGATTTTAGTCAACTGCGACTTGCTTAATTGCCATTAAGGCTATAGTCATCCGTATAAAGCCCTTAACGTGATTTTCAAGGCACGGAGGAGTTTCAAAATATAATGGATGGTCACCATCCACGGACCGACCTTGGCAAACGTAGCCGACCCGTCCGGCTGTTATTATTCAGCCACGAGCCCCTTATTTTAGAGCAATGGTGGCCCAGTGAGCAGTGGTGGCCCAGTGGTAAAGGCACCGACTTACGAGTTGTAGGTCGTGGGTTCGAACCCAAGCAGGCGTTTTATTTTGTGTAAATAATTTCATCACCACTGCTCTCAAAACGGTGAAGGAAAATATCGTGAGGAAACCGGCAGGTCCTAGAACCAAAAATTCGAAGACATTTGACATCCACCAACCCGCACTGGGCCCGCGTGGTGGATTACAACCCACTCTCTCTCACAGAGAGGTGGCCTGTGTCCCAGCAGTGGGAACATTATAGGCTTTTTTATGCATTATGCCCTTACTTTTAACTCTTCAAAGATAATATAAAAGTCACTTGATTGGTCAATATCATGCTGCAACTATCTGATCTGTAGGTATCTACGTCTTACAAATATTTAATCAAAGCCTAGTATTTGTGAACGCTTCACCTTTTTATTGGCATTCACTCCTTACAGAATCAGGGTGAGTGTTTATTTATTCACATTGAAACGGTGTTGGAAAGTGTACCTCTGTGTAATGTAAATCTTATTCGGATGGCAGTACATTGTGTATAAGAAAAGACAGTGATTTTCTTATTGGGTACTTTTAAATTGAACACAATGCTTTTATTTAAATGCTACGTCACGCTCGGCAACCCAAATAAGAAGACAACAAATGTAATCCTCTTTTGTATCTAAAGGTTTTTTTTTTTTGTTTTCGAACAGGTACTCAAAATCGTGGATCATTACATACTAGAAAAGCCAAGGCGTCACTTACTCAAGAAACAGTTTTGTACGGACTATGTACAGACAATGTCAAGTTTGAGTGCAGTGATTGTGTCAGTGACAGTGTTTAGCGGTGGACACATGATGTGAACAGACAGTTGGCACAATGTGGGCGGCCAGGCTCAGCTGTATTTTCATATTGTTCGGTGAGTAATACACTTTATATTTGCCTGTTTTAGTTCCACTATCCAATCATTCATCAAAACAGCAGCCTAATCGTGATCACAATCTGAAGGATTTTGATGTAAATTACTAATCCAGTGCTCCATAAGTTTGGAAAATTCTTTGCAACAACAAACATAAAAAAACCGGCCAAGTGCGAGTCAGAGTCGTACACACCCTTCGTGTATGACTCTGACTCGCACTTGGCCGGTTTTTAAAATGCAAAAAGCGCTGAAAAATAACACGTTTCTTGTATGTCTATATTCGCCTTTACTTTTTAATAACTTTAGTTTATTTTTATTATTCTTTGTTATAGCGGCAACAGAAATACACACTCTATTAAAATTCCAACCTACCTAATACGGTTCATGAGATACAGCCCGGTGACACGCTTTGAAAAAATAATGTTATTGAACTGTCAAAATGAGTTGTGAGTTACATAATTATCTACCCTGCTGGTTTGTCTTTCATTAAATTGTCCATTGATTAATTAGATTGTCGTAGCTTGGTTTCATATACCAACCTAGTGATAGTTTGACTCGTAAGTCTAGTCGTAGTCAAGTCTATCGTAAACTTAGTTAACTAAACTACGACCGCGCACTGACTTAGTTTAACATTTAAATCACTTGTTAGGCTGTTAACATATCGACAAACACGCTTTGAACACGCGTAACCTTTGACTTGCGTGATGAATCATTGTTACCAACATGATAATTGGGCAGTAAAACAAAAATGAGTCCTTCCGCATTCCACACGAGTTTGTCACACGTTATTATAACGCGGGTCGACTGGTGTATGTTTTAAGTAACTTGATAGAAATCTAAGTTTTCACATTATGACTGTTATCATCCGTTATAATCCCTCCTTCTAATTAAATCCTTTGGAAAATAAGCAGTGGCCGGTTCTTTGTGTTCCCTTTAATTACCGTTCCCTTAATTTAAATTTCCTTTAGTTTTTTTCTTTTAGGACAAGTAACTTTAATTTTGTTTTCAAGAATCCGTATCAACATAGCTATGTAATTAACTAATTATATTCTATGTAGGTACATCGTTTTCATTTACCTATCCTGTCAATAATTTGTTTATTAAAGGGTTATATTACAACCATGAACATTTACGATGCAATGTGACCGGTGACCACAAAACTTGCGTCTTTTAAGGGAAAGGGAAGTCTATTTGCAGGCTGAAAAACAACGCAAATGATACCTGTAAAAAGCATAACAAACATTTTGTTTCAGTTTATTTTTAGGCGCTACGCAGCTGCGAATGTAATGTTATACCGTTAATACAACAATGGGCTTATATAATTTAGTTATAAAAACACATTGTTTGCCTACAGATGAACAATAAAGAGAACAGTCATGACCTAATCGCAATTTTGTTTCAAATTCAAACAAACGAAACCCTTTTATATCAGTTACAACAGAAATTTCTTTTTCAATAGGCCGACTATATAATGAAATATTTGCGGAATGCCCCGGTTAATGTTCAAAAAGTGGAGGAATAAAAAATAACGAGACGTGACGGAAAACAAAGCACGTTTTTATCTCTGGAAGGGATCGTACTAATGGAGGCTGGACGCGAACGGGTCCGGATCAAATCGTTATGTTTTTGGAAAATTCGGTACAACATACATGTGTTTCCTCAAAGCTCAGAAGAAACACATTGATGAGGCGTAACGATAAGACGCAACTCTAAATTGGGAGAACGTTACTTTCTATGCTCATGATGTCGTAAAAATAATAAGGCTGTTGAAGGTATAAAATCCACACACGTATCTGCATGTATGAACTATCATTAACACAGGAGCCATTTTCTTATAAGCCTCATTCAATTCGCACGGAAACACCGCGACTTCGTCCATGTGAAATTTCTTGCTCCCCGATCCACTTCATCGCATCGCATCACCTGCCTGCGCTATCACTACTTCTACTACTTTTATAAGTGACTTTTGATTTAGATTTTTGTTGAATAGCTTTCCTCAAGAATTGGGCTATCAATTGCAAAAATAATTTTTCAAATCTGACCTCTAATTATAATATTAGTATAGAAAATATATGTTGGAATGGTACTTAATCATATTCCTAATAGGTATAATTTTAGTGTTTTGATGGAATTAAAATATACCTACCTGGTCTAAATAATTCATGTTATCGCTGCAATCGCGAAAAAAAAATCAGATGTTCCCTTCATTTTGACGAGTTATGCGAACATAAATGTAGGGAGCAGCTGAATTTGTTTTCGCGATTTCAGCCTATCGATTCTGTAAAAATCTCACCGTGAAAACTTAGGTGAAGTGAGTTTGTTTTTGCTAGGAATTGACACTATTGACAGCTCACTCCAGACTCACTTCACCTAAGTTTTCACGGTGAGCTTTTTACTGAATAGCACCGCGTTTGGTCCCATAGTAAAAGTTGTTCATAATGATGAGTACAATCCCCCATTTCGATTTGTCGCATGTTTTCAATTTCACCCTGTATATTAAAATGGAATTTTCGAATTCCATTTACAATAGGTGGAATACTTCAAAACAGCCCGTATTCTAATGCTGTTCAGAATAATCTCTTCTCTATTCTTATCCATGATCGTAATATAATAATATGAAAAGCCTTTGTAAATAACATTTTTTGTAGAAAATAACGAAGGAATTTAAACAGGTGTGCCGATAATAATAAGAGTGTCGTGACGCATAAAACGCTTCGCCTGCGTAATTTATTGACGAAAGTATCGCATAAAATTAATATAATATTAGGCTTCATTTATATAATGTTTCAATAACCTTGACTTCGGTATTGTAAGATGTTATTCAATTACGCCAAGTCAAACCAGCAGCAGGTAGGGTTTAGTATCAACACGGTTTTTAGTTGGTCAATCTGAACCAAATACATTAATTCCTTACGGAGTGGTGGTACAATATCGATTTAGCCGAATCTGAACTGGAAATGTTTTTGTTCAATTAGGCAATGACCAACAATTTTTACCTGCTTGAAGCTGTGACATGAATTTTTAAATAAGATTTTACAGGCTGACAAGAAACAAATGAAAACTAAAAACATATTTTGGGATGGAATGTGAACATCTCGAGTCAAAAAATAGTGTCTATACAGGGTGGCGATTTAGTGACCAGCATCCGTCAATGCTCATGGCTAGGTAAAAGCCGCACGGGTCGATCGAACCGTGGATGAATCTTTAATTCGTAAATCTTTGACAATCGTTATGGGTCGTCAGAAGCCCGCAAGTCTGACAACCAGTCTTAGCAAGCAATGTATGTTTGAAAATTCTTTTTTTTGTTAAAGATGCCGTTGCTACAAGTAATTCATCTTCCAATACACTAAATACTTATTCTAATTTCGCAAAACCTTTTGACTTCGATTTTTGGCCATATAGACTCGGAATACTTTCTTCTTTCGATACATTTGCTCCAAAGCAAAAAGCTTTCACTCAAACAAATCATAAAATACGCTCCCAAACTTGTTTGATTTACAATGTAAATATTTGACTTTGGCATTTGTGTAAAAACATGGAACCTTAATAATATGCCGATATTCTGAAACAGATATATTTTCTTTATATCTTAGTAGGCATTTGCTGCTTATTGATCAAATCCTTTCAAAAAGTAATTTTAGCTTATAGAAATCCAAGATTTCATATCACGATTTAAAAGGAGTTAGTAAGAATACAGGTGGCGTTCTGAAGATTGTGCCTACCCTCATGGGAAGAAGGTGCGAGTATTATGTATGTGACGGAGAAGGTACGTGTGTCTCGTTATTATCCACCATATTTTAATAACTGTGGGCGTACTATGGGTAGTGTTGGTTATTGCGCAATAGAAAAACCGTTTGCAGTTGAAATCAGATTATAATTTCACGAACAAATTAATCATACTAGCGAATCACACACTGTAGATACACGACACAATTAAATACGGATCGCGGGACAGTTTCTGATCACATGTTGTCCGTACGATATCCTATGTCCAAGATCCACAACACAACACATCGTTCTATCACGCTCTCGTTGACTCCCACGAACTCAAGCTAGACTCTATCAGGGCCACCAGGTGGCGCTCGCGTCGATCAGTTAAACGAATGACGTATTTCTGACACGCTCCGACATTATGTATTTAAACTATTTGTATGATCACCCCGCAAAATTACTAAAACAATGTTACGAAGCATGCTTTCGGTGTATAGTGTATACAGGTACGAGTAGGTATATTTAATTTTATTTTGTGAGTCAGTCCTGTGAAAGAGCAGCCCGTTAATTTAGTTTTCTATTAGTTAGTTTAGTTTCCATTTGATTAAAAAGTACCAATTTACTTGCCAATAAAATTAAGCTGCAAAGTTTCATGTTGTACCTATGTATACCTTCATGGTAGGTATTTATTTCTATATCTGTACAGATGAAGTCGTAAGTAAGTTCGGTAAATACAAACACGTCCCAAACTTTTGCAAGGAAATCAATATTCCTTCTTAGGAAATATCATTTCGCGGAGCTAGAAGTAGCGACCGTCTTAAACTTTTGCATATTTTCAAACTCTTTCCTGCAAAAGACAAACTATTAATAATTTTATAAACTTGTAAACTCCTTGAACTGTAGCTAAGACCAAAAGTGGAACACGGATTGAACTTTGCTGTCGAATGTACCCCAAGTGGGGTAACTTTGCGACAAACTTCCAGTTAGTTTATCAGATGTTTAGGACCCTCTGTCCTAATTAAAAGCTTACCAACTCACTCGAGTTGGTAAGCTTTTATTTTTCTAATTAAAAGAATTTTTAATTGGTCATTTGATACAGTGGAAGCTACTCAGCTTTCATTGTATCAAATGACCAATTAAAAATTCTTAAGAAACTAACTGGGTCTGTTTTGTGTTTCCATTTTTACGGTCATTGGAAATGAAATTACATATTTTAGATTCCACGAGCAGCCCGAATTTATAAAATGATTCATAATTTTATGTTGAATGCTATTTGAATTCAGAAAATTATACAGTTTAGCTTATGAAAATTCGTCTGTAGAATAATTCATACTATTATGTACAAAATAAGTTCAGTGGTGTATACTGGATACGATTTATTTTGTTACTTATTTGAAAAAGATAAAATACGGGACTCTTTTTTAGTTCTGGTATTTATGTTACAAATGCTGTACTTTCAAAAGCGCCTTCTAAATAAATAACGTTTATTGCGACAAATAAGGAGTCTTAGTACCAAAAATTAACACAGAAATAAACATACACGTAAACATATTACAAACTGCTATTGCTCAGTACCTACCTGAACCATACAGCAATAGTTGAGGTACTGACATTCGAACCTCTTCGCGAAGTTTCTGTTTCGACTGAAAGAATAATAATAATAATAATAACAACGTCAACATCGTATTTTGTCATCTCTATATATTTTTCAAATTTTTAATTTTTAGTAGCAGTGTACCATCAGCATTTATAATTTTTGTGTTTAATGAATCTAAATCGAATTAGCAAAACATTTAAAACGTACCTACAATGAATGATTTATATAAAAACCTATTTCAAAAACTGCCGAAGCGGACATGACAGATGTCACGTCACCCCCGATATATAAAAACAAGATGACAATATTATGAAAATAAGTATGTTGACGAGATTAGCAGCTCGCCGCGCACGCCTACCACCTCCGGACTCGTCGCTCAGCTCCGCCCCGCAACCGCCGGAACCCAGCCCCATCGAGAGTGCTGTGACACCGGCCGTAGCAGTTGCGTCGAGCTCGAGCGACGAGTATTTCTCTCCGCCGACGTCGCCAACACCTGTACGTCGGCAGGGGAGAGGCCGGCCACCGAGGAGCTTGGGACTTAGGGGCCATCCGGCCCCGAGTCGGGTCCCCGCTACCGGTGGTTGTGTGCAGCGCATGAGATGGACTCAGTCTATGAACGAGAACGTCATGCGCGCATATTACGGGTCTACAGAGGGGGGAATTAACCTCACTGCGTACCGCGATAGGATGCTGTCTCTGTTCCAGGAACTGGAACCAACCGTCAACGTTTCGGCCCAACGACTGTCGGATCAGGTGCGGGTCATCCAACGCAATCACAGGTTGGACGATATCGCACTTGATAGGCTGCGCTCAGAGGTACTGAGCAACCATATCGTCTCGACTTCGACACAAACTGCGGCACAGGCGTCAACTGTTGATGCCATCCCGCCGCGGTCCAATCATGTTGAAGAAGAGCATGATAGGGTTGACACAGTAAGTAGCCAGTGCAACGACCGACTGAGGAGCGCACTGGAGGATGCATTACGCGAGTATAGGTCCACTCCAGCCGAACTTAGACCCCGATTACCACGGTTACCCATGCACAAAAAAAATAGGGCGCTGGTGTGTGCCTTGGACTCGCAGCTCAAGAGTTTCTTCGAGAGCAGCGAGGATCTCGTTGATACACATTCGATCCTGTACTGTGCGGCTGTGGCGGCATGTCGTTTAGCTAACGTCAAATTCCCAAATTGTGACGGAGCTATTCGACCAAAACCAGCCGTACCAGCTTGGCAGCGCAGGATCGAACGTCGTATTGATGGGGCCAGGGTACTCATCGGCAAACTATACTGCTTCAGGGAGGGCAATACACGACCACGTGTGATGCGCTTTGTAAGGCGGGCATTCTCGGGGACTGGAATCAGCCCTCGAGAATACATGTCCCGTGTCACAGAGCGCATCGACTTCCTGAAGCAGAAAGTTTGTGCATGGGCGAGCCGAATTCGGCGGTATAAGCGGCGGGTTGATCGATACACGCAGAATCGCATGTTCCAGAGCGATGAAAGGTGGGTGTATAGAACTTGGGAGCGACCTGAACAAAATGTGACAGATGTATGCCGCCCGGATGATGCCGCCACAAGTGCATTCTGGTGCAGCATCTGGTCGGTGCCCGTCTGTCACACTGAGGCTGATTGGATGCAGGATGTCGAGCGAGTGTGTGAGTCTGTACCAGAAATGGAAACAGTCCTAATTACGCCATCAGACGTTGCCAGAGCGGTCCGTCCGTTACCGAATTGGAAATCACCGGGACCGGACGGACTGCACAATTTTTGGCTGAAATGGCTAATTAGTTCACACACTTGCCTGGCATCTCAGTTCCAGTCATCCTTAGAGTCTGGGTCGCTACCGCAGTTTCTAACAACAGGCGTTACCCACCTGCTCCATAAATCAGGTAGTCCCGCGGAACCCAAGAATTATAGACCGATCACGTGTTTGTCGACGGTTTATAAACTTCTTACATCTATTTTGAGAGCGAAAATTAATACACACATTGAGAGTAACTCGGTTATGTCTGCCTCTCAAAATGGATGTAGGAATGGGTCCCGCGGTACTAAGGAGCTACTCCTCATAGACATGGCCATTAGCCAACAGGTTCGTCGATCCCGCAAGGATCTGTCGACATGTTGGATAGATTACAAGAAGGCCTACGACTCGGTGCCACATACATGGCTCATGAGGGTGCTGGAGTTGTACAAGATAGATGCAACTCTACGCACCTTCCTTGAGTCGTGTATGAGGCAATGGAAGACGGTCCTTCGTTATCCAGGATGTCGACAGATCCAGGGGAATGATGAGCCTGTATGGATTAAACGGGGAATATTTCAGGGCGACAGTTTGAGTCCACTTTGGTTTTGCTTAGCCCTGAATCCTCTAAGTACACTACTGGAGGATTCAGGTCTAGGCTATCGGTTGAAAAGAGGTGGTCAGGTCATATCCCACCTCCTTTACATGGATGATTTAAAACTCTTTGCCCCCAACAAATTGCGTCTGATGGAGCTACTGAAGGTAACTGAAACTTTCAGTAGCGCCATCAGGATGGAATTTGGTGTGGACAAATGTGCAGTCATGCATGTAAAGCGAGGGGAGATTATGGAATCCGAGGGAATTCAACTCTCCGATTCCATAAGCCTCAGATCCCTCTCCTCATCCGAAAGCTATAAGTATTTGGGTATGTCGGAAGCGTTAGGCATCAACGATGCTGACATGAAGCAATCGTTGAAGGAGCGCTTCTTTTGTCGCCTGAAGAAGGTATTAACTAGTCTTCTTTCGGGCGGAAATAAGGTGCGCGCCTTCAATGGTTGGATCATGCCGGTTTTGATGTACTCTTTCGGCATACTCAAATGGACTCAGACCGAACTCGACGCCCTGGATAGAAGAGTCCGTACACTACTGACCGCAAACCGGATGCATCACCCACGATCATCGGTAATGAGACTGTATATCCCGCGGAAGTGCGGGGGTCGAGGCTTTTTAAATGCGAAAACCCTCCACAACCGCGAGGTGTGCAGTCTCAGGGAATATTTTTTAAAAACCGAAGTGGGTATGCACCGTGATGTGGTCGCAGTGGACAAGGGGCTCACCCCGCTATCCATGGCTAAAGAGAACTGGCGCAAACCTGTAGTACTTTCTACTGATGACCGCAAGAAGGTATGGCAAAGCAAGGAGCTTCACGGGCGCTTCTATCGGGCTCTTCATGAGCCCGGTGTAGACTTCTTAGCGTCCGTATCCTGGCTACGTTTTGGTGACCTTTTCGGGGAAACTGAAGGTTTTGTCTGTGCAATTATGGACGAAGTTATCTTAACGAATAACTACCGGAGACATATTATGAAGGACGGGACGGTTGACGTGTGTCGGGCATGCCACCGTCCGGGTGAGTCTATCAGACATATTATCTCTGGTTGTTCTCGTCTGGCTAACGGCGAGTACTTGCACAGGCATAACCAAGTAGCTAGGATTATTCACCAGCAACTTGCTTTGAAATATAAACTTGTGGATTCTGAGGTACCGTATTACAAGTATGTGCCCGACCCAGTTCTTGAAAATGACCATGTCACATTGTACTGGGATCGGTCTATCATTACTGACAGGACTATTGTTGCCAATAAGCCTGATATAGTGGTGATAGACCGATTAGCGCGCCGCACAGTGATTGTCGATGTTACCATTCCACATGACGGGAACCTCGTGAAAGCTGAGAAAGAGAAACAAATTAAATATCTCGACTTAGCTCACGAGGTTGTTGACATGTGGAATGTGAGCTCGGCTATTGTCGGCGCATCACATATGCGCATGATTGACCGAGGGGACGGCGCGGGGCGTCGGGGTACCGAACCCGGTGCGCGACGGCCGCTGCGCGCCTTTCACTCCACTCAGCTCACAGACGCGCTCGACCACGGGCATTTCATTGTTTCTTTTATTTAATAAGTTAATGTTGTAAATTATGGTATTACACCTATTTTAATACAGTCCACTACTTCTTTTATTATAAAGTCCCGATTGAGCCCATTCAGTGGTCCTTCGAAGGGCAAAAATATTTACTAGTTTTGCCGTAATTAACGCCGTTAACATCGTCGGTCGTCGTGTTCACCTTTGCGGACTTTGACCGCTCGCGAGCACCACGCGGTACGACCACGAAGAAAAGAACAAAGAAGTCGTTCCCGAGGCAGCCTGCATCGTCATCGTGGGAGCTGATGTCATTCTTTGGGAGTATATTACTGTATTTGAGTGAGTCCGTTCCAATTAGTTATTTTTCCGCTTTTTTTTTCTTGCCGAAAATCGTTGTTCATCTTCCTATCTTTTAGTTTTCATACAGTGCGCTTAAATAATAGTGTTTTCATAGTGTTACCTACAGCACACGCATATTTTTTATCGAAAACGCTTGGTCATTAGCAAATGCACATTTTGTTAACACGTGTTGAGTCATTGACCTTGACACTGATTCTCGATCCCTTTCATTAACGCACAGCTGTTTTGCCGTTTTTTATCTATTAAGCTCATTAGCATCAGTACATCCAGTTGTTATTTAACTTTACAATGGCAGATAATTTAAAAACATTGATAAAGAAACGTAGTTCCATTAAATCGAAGCTTACTATTTACAGCAACTATTTAAATTTAGTAAAAAGTAGTTCCGCAATATCTGAGTTGCAACGGTTAGATTTAGAGGAGCGTTTTAATAAATTTGAAACCTTGCACACCGACTTTGATGCCTTACAGACACAGATCGAAGTGCTTTCCGATGACGACGAGTCTGCGTTGGCTGAGCGTGAGGACTTTGACCGCCAGTTCTTCAACCTCGTGGCACTCACGCGCAGCCTGCTCGGTGTCTCGGCCAACGGTGCTGCTTCGGAGGCGGGCTTCAGAGATGCTGACTCAGGTGCACATATTTCATTAAGGAATTCTTTTGTTCGTTTGCCTAAAATAGATTTGCCTCATTTCGATGGGAACTACCAATGCTGGCTTGAGTTTAGGGACACTTTTGGGTCATTGATTCACGACAATTGTAGCATAAGTGACATTAATAAGTTTCACTACCTGCGAGCTTCACTACAGGGAAATGCGGCTTTAATAATTAAAAATATAGATTTTAAAGCCGAACATTATAACATTGCATGGGACCTGTTGTGCGAACGTTACAATAAAAACCGACTACTTGTGAAAAATCATTTTCAAGCTTTGTTTGATGTCGAACCCATTACAAAAGAGTCAAGTGTTTCCATCAGAAACCTTGTTGATGTAATTAATAAAAATGTTAGGGCACTTACTACTTTAAAAAAGCCCACTCAGTATTGGGACGATATTATTATTTATTTTATGGTTAAAAAATTAGATTTAATAACAAGTCGTGACTGGGAAGAGCATAGAAACAATACGTTTAAAGATGATCCAACTTTAATACAATTTTGTTCATTTTTAAGCAGGAAAGCGGACTGGTTAGAATCAGTGGAGTCTAATCATAGTTCATCAGAAATCAATACTATTGTCGCCTTAAATAATAGTCATACAAATAAAACTGATTCTAATAAAAATCAAACAAATAAAAAATTGGTCAATAATAATAAAAACAGTAAATGTCCACTTTGCTCCCAAGCACATACATTATTTAAATGTGAATCTTTTAGAAATTTGTCCGTAGAAAATCGCATACATAAGGCAACTGAATTTAACGTTTGTTTAAATTGCTTACGCTTTGGACATAATTCTAAAAAATGTAGATTTTCACATTGCAAATATTGCAAAATAAAGCACAATACGCTTTTGCATTTGGAAAGTAACGAGCCCAAACTTGCTTCCGATCCATTGCCTTCTGCCATGCCTTCTGCACTGCCTTCTGCTTTGCCTTCTTCAAATGTTGTGCTTTCAGCCAATTCCATGCAGCTTGCTACTTCTTCGCATGTTTTACTGTCCACAGCTGTGGTGAACGTGACTGGCGTGACGGGTAAGAAGTATACTGCGCGCATACTGCTGGACAACGGCAGTACGGCGAACTTTGTTACGCAGAGCTTATCAGAGAAGCTGGGTTTGTTACGACGCGGTACGAGCACCAAGGTAACGGGTATTAATAATCACATATCCACCAGTACACAGTCTTGTCACCTCTCAATAGAGTCTTTATGCTGTGCCTTTACTGTAGATATCGAGTGTCACATTTTGCCTGAAATCACAAAGGTTCTACCGTCTTCATTCGTGCATATCAATCACGTCCCTATTCCTTCAGGAATTAAACTTGCAGACCCGAACTTTAACGTTCCGTCGGTCGTAGACATCCTGGTAGGGGCTGAAGTTTTCTGGAATGTCATAGGTACCAAAACGATAGACTTAGGGAAAAACCTACCTAAATTATGCGAGACCAAGTTAGGATGGTTAGTTTCAGGTAGTATTTCGCACCAATCATGTTTTTCCGCTAATCATTTGTGCCATCATTCCAACGTCACTCCTGACCTCACTCAATTTTGGGAGCTTGACAACGTCGTTTCGAAACATTCACTCTCACTTGAGGAGAGAATGTGTGAGCAGTCTTTTGCTCAAACCACCGTTCGTAATAATGGTGGGGGATTTGTCGTCACTATGCCTTTAAAAGGGGATCCTAGTACATTAGGTCATTCTTTTCGGAATGCTAGGAATCGTTTTCTTTCCCTTGAACGGCGATTTAAACGCGATCCATCATTTCATGAAAAATATAATGCGTTCATGAGAGAATATGAGCACCTAGGTCACATGACGTTAGACTCAGACTGTACTCCATCACCAGAAAACTCCATGAGTACATATTACATTCCGCATCATGGAGTCATTCGCAGTTCTAGCACCACTACACAACTACGCGTAGTATTCGACGCATCAGCTTCTACCAGTTCGGGGGTGTCACTTAACGACATTCAGATGGTCGGTCCCGTAGTTCAAGACGATCTGTTTTCTATTTTAACACGTTTTCGTCAGCATAAGTACATGGTCTCAGGTGACGTGGAAAAAATGTACAGGGCCATAGAGTTAAATCCAGTCCAACGACCTCTTCAAAAAATAATTTTCAGGTTTGAATCTTCAGAACCTCTTAGGACCTACACTTTAAATACGGTTACCTATGGTACCGCTTCTGCACCCTATTTAGCCACTAAGTGTCTAGTAAGTTTGGCTGATAACATTGAGGATAGTCGTGTCCAGTGTGCCATACGACGTGACTTCTACGTCGATGACTTTCTTAGTGGAGGGGATACCATAGCTGAAACTGTTGACATTTCTAAAAAGGTACATTCGGTTCTATCATCTGCAAAATTCAATTTACGTAAATGGCGCTCAAATAATAATCAAATTCTTGAAGAAATTACACATAGTAACGAGTTACATAATACTTTGCATTTTTCTGAGCATGGTCCAAACTCTTCTCAACCTAAGACATTAGGACTTAACTGGGTTTGTGACTCAGATTCACTTACTTACACTATAAATATCACCTCCACTACTAAAGTCACCAAACGTCATGTTCTTTCTGTTATCAGTCAAATCTTTGACCCACTAGGCCTCGTAGGCCCGTGCGTCGTCGAAGCGAAGATAATCATGCAGCGTCTATGGCTAGATAAGTATGACTGGGATGACGAAGTATCGCACGAAATCAGAAACCTTTGGTCTACATTTGAAGGCACAATTACAGCATTAAACCACTTAAGAATACCTCGTTGGGTTTTGTGTGCAGACTCTATTACGCATGAAGTACACGTCTTTACCGATGCGTCCGAGAAGGCGTATGGCGCTTGTGTGTATATTCGGTCTTGTAATAGCAGTGGATCCATGGGCGTACAACTTCTAGTCTCTAGAAATCGTGTAGCGCCCATCAAACCAACGACGATACCGAGGCTTGAACTTTGTGGAGCTTTGTTAGGTGCAAGGCTGTGTACTAAGGTTCAGGAATCGCTTACCATGCCCATTCATAGATGTAGATTCTGGTGCGACTCAACCATAGTCCTGGGTTGGCTCTGTACTCCTTCTAATCAACTTAAACCTTTTGTCAGAAACAGAGTCAACGAGATACAGGAAAGTACTTGTGGTCATACCTGGAGCTACGTACCGTCGAAGGACAACCCGGCGGATCTTGTTTCCCGTGGTCTCAGGGCCGACGTTATCATAGACACACCTCTGTGGTGGTCTGGACCCTCATTTTTACAGCATAGTGAAAATGAGTGGCCCAGCATGCCAAACAGCGGGAAAGATAATCTGCCGGAAGTAGTGACTCATTTCATTGGTAGTGATAGTGACAATCATTCATTTAGTAATCATTCAGACGTAACCATTAATTCATCAATAATTCATGATTTATTAGTAAAGTATTCTAGCTTAACAAAAATTCAAAATATATTTACATATGTACAACGCTTTATTTACAATGTAAAAAATAAAAATAAATTGCATGGTAGTTTTTCTACAACAGAATTAGAAAACTCATTAAATCAAATTATACATTATTCACAGCTTGAAATGTTTCCAGAAGAGTATAATTTGTTAAAGTCTGGACAAAAACTACCACGCAAAAGTAGATTGCTTCCTCTGACACCGTTCATTGACAATCATAACCTCATTCGAGTGGGCGGGAGGCTCGATAACTCCCCCTACGATTTTAATGTAAAACATCCTATTGTTTTATGCAGTAAGCACATACTTACAAAACTTATATTTCAAATGCAACATTTACAGCTTGTACATGCTGGTCCACAGTTGTTATTGTCACATATACGACAAACTTATTGGCCTCTAGGTGGCAGAAACTTGTCTAGATTTGTTGTGAATAAATGTCTTAAATGTTTCAGACATAAGGCTCAGAACGTACAGCCTATAATGGGTCAACTACCTAACTCAAGAACAAATCTTGAGTTTCCTTTTCTAAATAGTTATGTTGACTATGCTGGGCCAGTATTGGTGGCCAATCGTAAAGGCCGAGGATGCAAACTTACAAAATCCTATATGTGCATCTTTGTTTGCTCGGCAGTGAAAGCCGTACATTTGGAGCTCGTCACCGACCTCACCACTGAGGCCTACATGGCCGCTCTAAATCGTTTCGTGGCGCGTCGTGGCAAGCCTCGAAGCATCACGTCCGATAACGGGACTAACTTTGTAGGCGCATCAAACGAGATGTATAGGTTCTTGCAATCATCAAATGTTGCATCTGAAATGGCGCAGCAAGGTATCGAATTTATTTTCACGCCTGCATACAGCCCTCATTTTAATTCATTAGCTGAAGCTGCTGTAAAATCATGTAAGCATCATTTAAAACGGTTACTGCATCTTACTCATTTCACCTTCGAAGAGATGGCCACCTGTCTCACTCACATAGAGGCGGTTCTTAACTCACGCCCTCTCACTCCTCTTTCTTCAGACCCTAACGATTTTTCGGCACTCACTCCTTTCCACTTCCTAATTGGACGGCCATTTTTATCAGTACTACATCCTCAGGTGACTGAAGCCAACATCACGCGGTTGGATCGCTGGAAGAGAATCCAGCACATCAGGCAGCATTTCTGGCAACGGTTCCATAATGAGTACACTTCTCTGCTGCAGGCAAAATCCAAGTGGTTTCATTCCAGAGGTGAAGTGAAGCCGGGGTCCTTAGTCCTGATAAAGGACAAAACAACGCCACCTCTGCTCTGGTCCCTGGGCCGGGTCACGAAGACCTATCCCGGCGTCGACGGGGTCACGAGAGTGGCCGAAATGAAGACGAAGCGGGGCACCATTCGTCGTGCCTTCAACTGCATCTGCCCCCTTCCAGTCGAAAATTGAAGACTTCCCTTCAACCCGGGGAATATGTCGGCGCATCACATATGCGCATGATTGACCGAGGGGACGGCGCGGGGCGTCGGGGTACCGAACCCGGTGCGCGACGGCCGCTGCGCGCCTTTCACTCCACTCAGCTCACAGACGCGCTCGACCACGGGCATTTCATTGTATCTTTTATTTAATAAGTTAATGTTGTAAATTATGGTATTACACCTATTTTAATACAGTCCACTACTTCTTTTATTATAAAGTCCCGATTGAGCCCATTCAGCTATCATTGTGCCGATTGTCGTATCGGCCAATGGACTGATAGCCGAAAGCCTCGATCAACATCTATCGAGGCTCTCGTTAGGCGGTTGGATCAAGGGCCTGATTCAGAAGGCAGTACTCCTTGATACGGCTCGCATTGTGAGGAGGTTCCTGTCTCTGGAGCCCTAACCACCGGTAGCTTGGAACCTGCTCCCGACACCGGCGGACAACTATTTTTTTATATTTTTAAATGTTTTTTATACTTACTTTTATTTATTAAGAAATATTTAAAAATACAATAAAATAAGATTTGTAAATGAATAAAGGAGATAATAATAAATTTATTCAAAATATAAAGACTAATGTTAATACAGTTTTTCTTAAATCTATGTCGAGTTCACCCATGATTTGTGCCTGAACTAGGTAATCCTGTGTTTCAGGCCTGTGTATCAGAATGAAAAATGAAGAATGAAAATGAAACGACTTTCATTGTTAGTGTTTTACAAATTCCTTCGTAATGTTGACGTAGTCGTTTTTCTTCTACGACACTGTGTCCGAGCAGTCGGCGTTGTTTTGGTCACACACAGGCTGGTCGTGTGTAGAAAGATGTACACACAACAACATGCTCTGAACGATGTTGTTTTAGGTCTGCTTTAAATTATTTGGTTTTTATAAGCTATGAAGCTATGTTCTAATTAATTATAAGACAGACTTATCCAAGCACTAGGTACAAATACCTACCTCCTATTCTGTTTCCCGTGGACGGGCGCCCGCGGTGCGTAAATTGTAGTAGCGCCACCTACAAGTTATTTGTGTCATTCTAGATTCTAGGGAAATAGGTAACCTATTTCCTCCAGTTCATTTGAACGACTGGCACAGAATCATAGACATGTATTACACATACTGACTGATTTTGTAGGTTTATTTATGATACAGACTGACGGAATATTTTGTGTATGAATGTGGTTGTCTATAAAAGTTAAAAGAAGATCTATATAACGTAGGATTATGTGAAGAATTACTTGGCTAGAAAAGGAATGAATAGGTATCTACTGATATGACAGCTGATCGAGATATTTATCTGGAAGAAGAAGATGGTGCTGCGCTAACCCCAAATGAATAGGGACAAGGGCAAGAAGAATTCTGATAGAGATTGAAAAATGTTATCTAATAAACTTTTAAATCACATCTATTTAAAAAGAGCTAGTGTATTCTTCGTAAACAGGGACTAAAATAGCTCTTTAATCCCTAGGGACTAAAAGTGATTTGAATTTGAAATGTGGATATTGTTAGTAAAAGTTCCAATCACCAAAGAGATAGGTAGGACTAGGTAAGTAACAGGCTGTAAGTTATAGAAAAACGCGCGCAAGACAAATAAAAAAAAAAAAAGTTTGTGAAAATATAAAAAACACGCGTAAAGAATTCTGCCTTCGTTCGTAATTGTTTACTCAAAATTGTATGTAAATAAATAAACGTAGGTACTATTCTTATTCATAAGTTGCACTTACTTATTTTCTTTCATAGAGGGTGACAAAAAGTAGAGTGACCACCTCGGGAGCAACACTATTTTAAGTTCGAGTGACGTACTTTGAATTCTTCGCTCCGCTCTGGATTCAAAGAAACCTCCAACTTTGTAAACAGCTCATTATTTCAATTTCAATACCGTCTTCCAAAATCAGCTATATTTTATCACAAATAATGTTCGTTGAGGAGCACAGTGTGGAATATTGCACCCGCTGCAGATTCTAAAGTCGGAGCACTGCGTTGACATTTTCGTTCTCAAGTCCCGACCGCATTTTGCATATGCTTTTTAATGCACATGACTTAACTTATCTGTTTAAGTACTATCTTGCATGGAGCTTCGTTCTAGCGGATTTCATATGCATTTTAGTGCTCTACTGGGGCTTGTATGATTCGAATGCAACATAGAAAACTACTACTTTGCATCAATGAATAATCCATATCCATACTAATATTATAAATGCGAAAGTTTGTCTGTCTGTTACCTCTTCACGCTTAAGCCGCTGAACCATACCATAACCATAATCAGCCTATAATGTTCCCACTGCTGGGACACTGGCCTCCTCTCAGTGAGAGGGAGTGGGCCGTAATCCACCACGCGGGCCCAGTGCGGGTTGGCAGATGTCACATGTCTTCGAATTTTTGGTTCTAGGACATGCCGGTTTCCTCACGATGTTTTCCTTCACCGTTTTGAGAGCAGTGGTGATGAAATAATTTACACAAAGTAAAGCGCCTGTCTGGGTTTGAACCTACGACCTACAACTCGTAAGTCGCGGCCGTTACCACTTGGCCACCACTGCTCTCTGCCGCTGAACCAATTTCAATAAAATTTGGTATAGAGATAGTCTGAGTCCCGGAGAAGGACATAGGATAGTTTTTATCCCGATATTCCCACGGGATTGACACCTAAGCGGGTAAAACCGCGGGGCGCTGCTAGTAATTTATATAAATGGTTTAAACTCCTTGTACAAGGCTTTTTTACTTATTTGGTGTACACTCACAGGTGTGATGGTATCTAAGGATAAGATTCATCATCATCATTCTTCAGCCCAATACATTAATTTATTTAGGGTCGACGCAACATGTCTTTTTCTTCCATACTTCTCTATTAGTCGTCATCTTGGTAGTCATCCCCTTTCTAACCATAATTATCATCATTCACACAATACATCCATCGTTTCTTTGGTCTTCTCCTTCTCTTATAGCCATCGATATTCGTACTCAAAACTTTTCTCACGACCTCTTCCTCATTCCTCAGTACCTATCACATGCTTATACGAGTACCATGACAACCAATTTCGCACACAACTTTTCAGTTACCGGTGCCACTTTCAGACCTTGTCTTTTCTTATTTAAGGATAAGACTTATGATAAGATAAAGACCACAGAGCACGGAATCGCCGCGCCCGAGCTTCTAGAGACGATACTTCTAATGAATAGAATCTTATCTCTAAAATATTGTAAAAAATATCTTGGCATAATATTGTACAGTTCTCTATCGTGGAATGTTCACTTGGATCATGGAAAACAAAGATAACGTCACTACTTGGATCCCTCGGCAACATAGTTTGATATATCCCTCACCGCAAACCTTATTTATCTGTTCCGTGCATCGCACCATCTATAACGCCTTAGTACTCTACGATGACTGTGACGATCTTCACATTTATAATTTAGCTTAGAAACAGTGTTCCCATGTAAGTGACTTTGTGTCTTTTTGAGAACAAACATCTTTAAACTGTCATCGAGACAGACATTACCAATACATAAAACTTAGTCAAGATAAATGTAATGACCGATATGTTTTGCAGGTGTAACAGCCGGCGGCGGCGGCTGGGAGCCCCTCGGGACTCCGTACTTCGACAACAGCACGAAGAGAGAAGCCACCGCCGCCGTGGGCCAGCCTGCCTACCTACACTGCAGAGTACGGAACCTGGCTGATAGAGCGGTAAGATATTAAGTTTTAATTATTTAATACATATCTTCTGGATGTCACTTTTCATCGTTATGATCATCCACAGCCTTCAATATCCATAGAAAACGAATTAGAAATAATACTTCGATATGTGGAGGTAAAGATTACGTTGTCAATTTGTCCAAAGTCGCGCTTCTAATCTGGCTTTAGGACGTAGGTATACGCATAGTTTCGCTTCTAGATATACTTACACAAAATATTACCACATGTCATAAGAAATACCTTTTTATTCGCCTCCTTGGATTCAGCGGAATGTTTTATAACAGCAGCCATCCCTATATAAACATACCATCTTCCAAGTCTCGTCACAGTTATCTATGTTTTGCAAATAATAAACCAAACACTGTATACCTAACACTATCATTTAAAACCTAAGTAATCTTAAAAAAGCCATTGCCAATAATATTCTAGCTTTATTTGTCTATAAATACCTATAACATGAAATACTGTTACTGCATGTAGGTATAATTTATAGTTAAAATAAGATTGATCGATACAGTAAGCACCTTTCAGAAGAAAGGTCTTCTGACTGAACTTTTAGATTGAAATACAAAGTACTGTTATGAAACGAGATGTAAAAAAATACAAAAAATCTTGTCTACGTAAAAATATCACTGTACAAAATCTCCCACATACTCAACAAAACATACATTACGAGTACATACCCAAAGAATCACTTAGCCTGAAAACGAAACATTTACGAAATCACCTCTGTGTTAAAGTTCGACTCCGAAGTCGTTGAGACCGGGATATCTTACAGGACAAAACCCTACAATGTACAAGATATTCGGATTGAAAAAGTTATCAGCACCGCGTTCTTTAATATAAGTGAATTAGAAAATGTTTTTCTACGAGTATCGAATTTTGGTCGGTTTTTTTTATTTCATTAAACGGAGTGCTTTGTAAATACTCATCCATAATGGCGTTGATACTGATGCGTGCTAACGATAGGCAAATGTGACACGTTTATGGCTCTTTATAGACTGCCATGGTATCACAGTTGAAATCAGATTAGGCAAATATAGCACCGTGGGTGAAAATAAAATTACACTGTGGTTTTGCGCTGGAATTCACTGACTACTACACTTTGTTTGAATCATCAACATTCCTTTTCACAAATATTTTGGGTTCTCTTCTAGTCTTATAAGATGGGGTAGGATATAATGGCGACGCCGACGGACCCTCGCAACCCAATTAGTGAAGGATGCCTACTGATATCTTTTCAAACTATGTGTTATGTGGTTCTATCTTAACGTGAGGCCTTTCTTAGTTTGTCAAAATGTACACTGAAAAAAAAATTCTTACTACAGTACATTACAGCGATTTCATTAAGACTCACTGACTTTATACAGTAAGAAGAAATAAAACACAGAACTAAAAAAAAGGAAAATCACCGTTACTACACGTAATGTAAGTTTTCAATGGTTTGAACGATATCACCAAATGTATAAAACAGTTAATTTTGTGACCTTTTAGCTACTTATAACGTTAAAGTTTACTGTCATGGCAGTAACATTTTGCCTCAAGCTTTAACTGTTTTCGGATAAAAAAAAATACTGTTTTTAACGTTAGGCTCATATGGAACTGTTTAAAGCAGGTCAGATTAATGTTTTTTTAATTTTTATTTACTTCTTATTTCTTTCAGTGTAGACATGATCTGCCGAGCCTCTTCCCAACTCGGTTGGCTTCTAGTCTAATCGAATGTACCTGAATACCAGTATTTAACATGTCCCGACTGCCTATCTGACCTCCACAACCCAGTAACTGGGTAATACGATACCCCTTGGTACGACTGGTTGTCAGACTTTGTCAAAATGTGGTGAAATATAAAAAAGTGACTCCGGGAACTTTACATCGATTTATCTACAGGCATCCATAACTCTTCCGTTCCTTTTCCCAGAAGACTGTAGAATGGCAAACTTTAGCATAAAATTGTATATTCAAACCAAAAGGCTGCATAAACAGCTCGATAGACATTAAAACTAAGAGGGAAGGATTTTACCCGCAAGTAGTTACCGCGAACGGTACTCCCCGGAGATGAAATAGATAGTATCCATCTTGCTTTACCTACTTCACAAGACGTTCACATATTCCACTATGCATTTATTTAGATTTTCACTCGTATTCATTTTATCGATACAGAGGCATCTCCACTAGCATCCGCTTACGTTACTATGACGTACCGACGTATGTGTTTGACTTTAAAATTGGCTTTTTAAATTATGGCAAACTCTAGTGCTTGTATTGGTAGGCTATAACAAAATAATGGATGTCCTATATTTATTTTTGTATGGGTTAACCTTCTGAAGGCATCAGTAGGCTTCGGTCGGTTATCGGTCGTCATGGTATGGGCATGTGATACGGAGAAAGGAAAATGACGTGAGGAAAGGTTTGAGTACGAATGTGACGATGGCTATAGTAGTAGGAGTAGACCAAAGAAAAAATGGATGGACTGTGTAAATGGGGATATGGTTAGAAAGGGGGTGACTACCGAGATGACGAGTAAAGAAGAAAAAGACAAGTTGCACCGACCCCAAAGAAATTGGAATAAGTGCAATGATGATGAAGCCTTCTGAAGTATTTATGTGTCATGGTAGTGGATTTACAACCCACCCCTTCAAATGCTCCATTTAGCCACTTAGTAGTACATATTACAACCTTCCTAAATTTCAAGATCTAAGTTTCAATTTATAATTAGATTGGATCCGTAGATAGGTACATGGTGTCAAAAATCCATCAGATTAGACTAGTTGGTAACAACCAATTACACCATTCAAAGAAATTAGTCAATTTCTTTACAAGTTGGTAGCAGGGTTTGAAATACTTTGAATAAATAATAATTTAAATAATGATTTTGGGCACCGGTACCATTGGCCTGGTTGTGATACCGGTACCAGATTAGTACCCGTAGGTACTATTGGTACTGTTGGCACTTCTAATCGGTATCTGTACTTTACCGGTACTAAACAAATATTTCCGTAAGTTAGAGTGAGAAAGCAGTTAGAGTAAGTAACGAGTCATTGTTACTAAATACGCATAGAAAATAACTTCAAGGTTGCTAATTGTACGTTCCTCGTACAAATATGAGATTTGTGGTACACGCCGGGTACGTGAATTTGGTACCGGTACTTGTTAAGTGGAGTACCGGTACCCATCTGGAACCCAGGTACTGAAATGTGCAAGAACTGCTAAGTAGATACCGGCACAGAACCTGTACTTTTGGTACCGCTTGGTAGTACAAACTTGATAGTAGGCGTATGTGCTTATGTTTCCTTTCAATTCCGGAACTTACGGAAATCCCGCGACTCAATATGGGCCAAGTAGGTAATGCTTCAAGTCTCGTATTTCGTTATCGCATTTGAATTTAAGATGGCGTACGGTAGAGGTTTGCTCGTTGCAGAAACTGTACTCTTGTTGCCAACTACATAAATATGGTCTTTTATTTAAATTAACAACGACCGCTTCGTTGGCCTAGTGGCCGCAACTGCTGAGCATGAGGTCGTGGGTTCGATTCCCAGGTCGGGTAAAGTGTTATTGGGTTCGTCCATCTTAGAATTTCTTAGTAGCAGCCCGGAGTCTGGATTTGTGCGCGGTTGATGACAATAGGCTAGGGGATTACGTGGGACTGAAACATAACTGGCAAAATGTGGGTATACTGTAGGTACACCTCTGCCGAACTCATCGAGGATTACAGGCGTGATGTAATGTTAGGTTACTTAAATTAAACGGTACGAATATTAAATCAGTTAGTCTAATGACCCGTGACATGTATAACATTCTGAAAAAATCTCACCGTGAAAACTTAGGTGAAGTGAGCTGTCAGTAGTGTCAATCCCTAGCATCACGAGGAATGACAGCCAGCCTATTCTGTAACAGTCTCACCGTGAAAACTTAGGTGAAGTGAGCTGTCAATAGTGTAAATCCAGCTCACTTCACGGTGTCTGTTACAGAATAGGCTGGCTGTTATTCCTTGTGATGCTAGGGATTATTGACACTATTGACAGCTCAGTTCACTTAAGTTTTCACGGTGAGATTTTATAAAATAGACCGCCTGTAAGCGTTAAGTAGCTGAACTTGCTGACCTCTCTCTTGCACGTATTTTTACTGCGGGCACATAAATATTATAATAAAGTACGTCATATTTTTTGCACTGCAGTACAGCATGCCAGCTACTCTGAGTTTATTTAACAACGTGCATATTATGCAACAGAAGGGTATACTGTAACCAAAACACGGAAGTTTTAAATATTCTACAACTACAATGTAAACGTACCTGAATGGCGAAATATGCGCATAAAAATAAAAGTTTATTTAAAACTGTAATAACAATTTTCCTGGGCAATGTATTTTTTACAAAAAAATCATAATATTGAGGGCGTTTTCGACCTTGAAATCACTGGAAGGCCAGACAAATTGATGCCCAGACTTCGTAGGCGGTTTGATTAATGTCTTACAATTATATTTTGTAAAGCCACGGAAACATACTGATTACTATCGATGCTATTTACTCATAATTCCATCAGCACTAATTTCGGTACCGTATTGACAGGCAGAGGCATCAATAATATTGATTATAATGACAGAACTTGCGTGAACGAAGACACTTAATCATAATTAATCAGCACAATGCTGACCGCTTCGACGTTCTACCCGCTGTTTGGGCAAAGTAGGTACTCTGTGGTCAGAACTACAAATAGAACACGACATCGCTTTTAGATACGAATGCAAAGGCCACGGGCAAAAGGGACTCTGTATAACTGTTAATTGAATACAACATTTAAGAACTCTGGCTTCCCTACAAACCAGATATAAATGTTACATTAAATTATATTATTATAATATAATAATATGTAGGTATTTTATAGAAGTAAAAGACAACTTGACGAATCTGAGGTCTGCCCTGAAGCCTATTGATCTAAAGATCTCATCAAGGAGAATATTTCTTATTATCACGACTTTTATTGATTGTTAGTAGGTAAGGAGCTACAGAGCTCTAAATGTGAGTAATTAAATATTATTGAAATTCTGGTATTTCGTCAATTAATTAACTTTCATTAATTCTGTGCCTTGCGAACATCATTGTTTAAGACTATAAACGGACATTTTATAACTATGTCCTCCTAGATGTCGTCTTAGGACCAATGTTTTAAAGAGTCGGTCGGCCGGACGTTAACCCTGCCGAACACTACAATATGGTTAAGATATACATAATTATGTATATGCATAAATATGTATGACTTAGAAGGTATGGTGTGTCTCGTTATCATCAGGCATATTTTAATTATTTTGGGCTACTGTGGGTATGTTTTCGTTATTGCGCAATAGAAAAACAGTTTGCAGAGCACATGTTGTCCGTACGACGTCCAATGGTCAAGTCCGGCGCTTCACCTCGAAGCTCGCTCGGACTCAGGCTAGACTCTGTCCAGCCCCACCAGATGGCGCTGACGTTCCGAATAGTCAAACGGATGACGTATTTCCGACATGTATACCTTAACGCCCCAGATATTAATAGGCATATGCCAATGGAAAGATCTCTTCAAGGGGAATTCTTTCATGATACTTTCTCGATTGTTAGTCAGTGAAGAGGTCTAATATTGTGAGTAATTAAGTACTAGCAGCGCCCTGCTGTCATCCGCATAAGTGTCGATCCCGTCGGAATATCAGGATAAAAACTATCCTATGTCCTTTCCCGGGACTCAAACTATATCTATACCAAATTTCATCTAAATCGGTTCAGCGGTTTAAGCGTGAAGAGGTAACAGACAGACGGACACACTTTCGCATTTATAATATTAGTATGGCTATTGGGCTTCAGGGCAGAAACCCATACATCGTTGTCCATTCTCCTTTGTGAGTTTGTATGTAGGTAATCTTCAGAACTTCTGATCCGATCCCGAATATTCTTTCACTAATTGGGAGCTTCTGTATTGGCGAGTGTCCTAGGATGTATTTTATGTTAAAACGGCAAATTTCACGCAGATAATAAGTCTCGTGCTCGAAGGTAGTGGTTAACTAAATTATATGTCTAAAAAATTTCCAGTTTCTAAGAAATTCTTATTCTTATTGGATCGATATGTGAACAAATTACTTTATATGAAGAACTGGCTCTAATCACCATGAGGACTTAGAAACCGGGAATTGCCCCTGTGGTAAATTACAAAAGACATCAGTGTCCTAGGCTATATATACAAGGTGTAACAGAATAAACGCAAGTCCTAAAAGTAGTTTGTTCATAATTGATTACTGAATCAATTTCGTTAACATTTAAGATAGGTATTTTTTTTTTAATTATGTATTTTGCCATACTGATCGCCGATTGAGCCAAAGAAAATTAAATCTTATGTCAAGGCAATAAGACTCAATTTTGAATGCATAAAGTAATGATAGGGTCAACACAATTTACTTAATAAAAAAAGTTAGCTTTAAAAAAAAATGTTTTGATCATTGTATTATGCTTTTAACTCAATACTCTAATTGGGGTGTATGAGGTCTTGCGTTCATTATGTTACGCATTGTATACTTACACTGAACACTCTAACAGTCTTCATCTGCATTTCTTTATCCTAATTTATTTGGGATCGGCGCAGCATGTTCTTCCCCAAATAAATTGGGATAAGGGCCTAGGACATAGATACCTCTTGTAGTTTTCCGAAGCGTACACAATATGCCTACACTGCAAAATTAAAAGTTTTCGCTCGGCTCTTACATAATAAAGTGCCATTTACAAAACCTGTTTATGTTATGTGTTAACTTCTATCTGACAGTAATGCATTATAGGGGTTCGAAATATTTTCTATGGAACCTGGCATATCCGCCATTTTGTTTTTTTTTTAAGTTTCCGCGCGCGATGTATTGTATTCAAATAATAGTTATTTTAAAAGACTATGTTGAGCCGTTGTAAATTTAATATTGCCTAAAGTCTTTTTAGACACAATCTAACTAAAAAAACTAAAATATTGTAAAACTTTTTAAAAGAGTAACGGTGGAGTTTCTTGCCCGTTCTTCTCCATACGAAAACTACCCTTTGGAATGGGCGACTAGAATCAATTCTATTTTATCGTAATTTTTGACGTTCAAAAGTGCCTTTTATGTGCCTATTTGAAATAAATGCTTTGACTTTGACTTTGAACTCAATTTAATATATCATAAAATATTACATAAAAAACTTTTTATTGATCTGGGATAACTCTTAACGCCCAGATGTGTCATAGCCTAGGATTGCCACATTCAATATAAAGAAATTCGGACAGGAAAAAATGCGGGTTCAGAAATCGGTACGATGGCGATGTGTTAATCAAGAAGGGAAACATCTGGCAACACATTAACTTCTTTGCCCCTAACAATTTGTAAGAAAGTTCGCGCACTTATTGAGTAGGTCATCCAATATCACTGTTTTTGTGGTTTTCATCTGGTGGAGTTAATATTCACACTTAATTATATTGGAACATAGCGAAAATATCTTCAACACACCATAAGTAGGAATAACTAGATAACAGATATGGATCGATAGATAGGGAGTAGGATATTAATTTAACAAACATACATAATTAATCTGCATTCGCATTTATTTGCCAAAAATTTAAACAAATATGAGTTTATGGATAAATAAATGTAAATCCTACACCATAAAGTTCAGTTTAAGCTACAACTAGTGCTAGTCACTCTGAAATCAACTTAATTACCATTAAAATAAAGTTGATATTTGTTTACCTTGAAGCAAAATTAATTTGAAACAAAAGTTTGAATAGACTTTACATACATAAATAAGGTTCCCATGGTGGTAGGCAGAAAATACAGAACGCCATCTACTAACATCCTTACATCTACTCCGTTTGCCCCGTTTACGTTCATAATTCGAGGGGCAATTCTCGTAATTTTAAGAACTTTCACAGTCAGATCTCGGTCTCAATCTGTCATAAATACCTCTAATTTCCCTACATTTTGACATTTGTTTGTCGCCGAGATGAGGCTGCGACTAAATTTTGAACGTTTTAAATTACGAGAATTGGCGTTTAGCGGACGCCACTTGCGAGTACCTACTACGCACCTGACCTTTTTGAAGAATATCACCAATAAGGCCTCCCGGCGTTAAACATATGTACATAATAGGTATAATTTGTTGAAGAAAGGCACAAAAGCAAATTAAGTAAGAGCTAGCTATATATAACGTAGAATCATAATTTTATAAGCGAACAGTTGATACAGTTAAGGAAATTAATTACGAAGCAAATTAACACCCTACGTTAATTTGCCTTCATTTGTATGTTTATCTTCATTTCATGAAACTGACAAAGAATGACAGTTGTGATTTGAATATACGGTCAATTACAGTTGGTAGTCCATTTCCTTTGTGCGCATTTGGTTAACAACAAATCTCCTTGACGTTACATTCTGAGATTGAAGACTCAGAATATCGTATTATTTGCAGTTTCTGCTAATTACATTTAGTTCTTCTACTGATTTTAGCTATTCAATCTAAGTACCTATCGTTTGCAACCCCTCCGTGATTGCGAACGTTGCAAATTGCTTGAAACTTCTGAATATAAAAAGTTAAATAAAACGCAAAATAAATCGAGAAACTTGTTTGAATTCAATGTTCTTCTTCTTGGTCTTAGCGCTTTCCCGACCTGCCCGTCTTTTCATTAGCAATAGCAAGTCCATTTTTTTTTATTCTGTGACTATTCGAGTTCTCGTTTTCACGAAATGACTGTTAAGCTTCCGCTTGTTTGAAAAAGTAGTCACCATTTTCACTATCAGTTACCACATACAGCCTCTGAAAAGGCTGGATTAGTATCCACTTTAAAAAGATATAACCCGCTGGCCATGGGACAAGGCGTCGCGACCGGCGGCGGCGGCGATGCGTCTGGCGGCGCGGCGCAGTTTGCACGGCCGCGGGCTAAAAGTTTCGATGTTAATTCATTTCGCGGCGAATACAAATAAACCTGTTTGGCTTCCTGCGCTTTTCGCCACGTCTATCGCGCGAGTCCGTGGCATGCGCCGTAACGATTCATACTATCGCTCACCGCGCCGCCAGTCGCTCATGCGATTCGCTCGGCAAAATTCGCCGGTTGCGCCGCCCGCGCCGCCGCCGGTCGCCGCTACGCGTTTCATGGCTAGTACATTTCTATAGATTTGTTTTCGTCGCAAGACGCTTCGCCGTTCGCACTGCGCGAATTTTCGCTGCAGAGAATGTCCCGTGGCCAGGCCTTAAAAGAAATAATTTCAATATTCAACCAAGCTCAAATCAATATTGGCTCACATTTTGTTCAATTTCACTCTTCACGGAAAAAATGCGACACAGAAACGAAACTACAAAATTAAGCAGTTGCTTTATCTACTGTATCTATATTTCCAATTACGTTAACAAATGTACACCAAACTGAGAATGAATCAATCATGAACACAAATAATACGTTAATACGTCGTCCGCAAACCTGTTTAAATATTATCTCTTTAGGCCGATAAATATAAAGCTATTATGTAAATCCTAATACATGTCAACATGAAGGATAAATCACTTAGTTTTCACTGACAGGAATATTTAGTAGGTTCTTAAAAGGCCTAAAGTAGTGATAAAGTGTTGAAACATTATTAATTTAAATCACCTAAAACAAGATCTTGTGAAGGCCGCAGGAATTCGCTGGATGCGTGAAACATAGAACCGGTCGAAGTGACGGTGCATGGGGGATATGTCCAGCAGTGGACGTCTTTCGGCTGAAATGATGATGATGAACTAAAACAACTAATTGTAATACACTTGCCACCGCTCGCAAAAAACGTTTGATTTTCCGGTATTAAAACCAACCGAAAGCCATCACCAAGATGAAGGAAGACTCATCAAATTTTCCCACCATCTAATTCTTTGAAAAAAATTGACGCTGACTTTTGCATTTATTATATGGATACGTGCTATAGTAGGATACTTCTGCATTCGCTTTGGTCTATGAATAGATCCCTCTTAGGTACATAGGTATGTATAGATCCACTTTGTGAAGACCTAGCTATTGTTACGATCGCACAATCTAGAGCTCGCCTGCTAAATATATTCTTCAATTTTTCGCTACTTTCTAGGTTAAGGTTGAGAAAAAACAGACTGATAGAATATTTACATATTTATTTATAGTTAAGGTAAGAACTTAGCCAATAAATGGGTTCCAACCTAAAAGCCGACCGAAAGCCCGCTTTAGAAAATCGGGTGTCCTAATCTAGTGCAAAACTATTTTTTTCGAATAACAGTAATATTGAATCATGAATATACCTCTAAAAACTTTCTTTTTACAATTAAAACCATATTAATTACATACAATCTTTCTGATTTTTTGTCAGATTATTCTACAAGCAACATACTAAGGTACTAGTGTTTTAATTTTTTAGTCCAAATAATAGATTTTTTGAAAATAGATAATTGCTTCATATTTTGCAATAAATTACCAGCGTTCTGTCATCGCGCTTCTCTTTCTTTTCTATGCAGTCCGACAGTGACCGCGCTTAAGGTCATGTAGTCCCCTCAATGTCAAATACTGATGAAAATTACAGATTTTCATGAGAGCCGTTATAATATGACGGAACTGTTTTCCTAAAAAAACCCAAAGCTGCAATTATTATCACATTACGGACACTTTAGTTTGATGTATCGTCACTTCGATAAACTCCTATGCGGATCAAACCTCGAATCTTTGCTACCAAATACGCGTTATTAGATATAAACTATTCTAGCAGCGACCCACGGCACCCACGTGAATATTTAACAGGATCCAAATAGACTACCGATGCAATAAGTATCGAAGTATCAATACATCGGTGTAATGTTTGCAAAGGAGTTCATCGAAGTAAAGTTACATCGAAATAAAGCGTCGTCGATGAAACAATCATCGCAGAAAGATAGTACCGGGCCAAAGTAATGAAATTCAAACCAAAACTGGAATAGGATACCCAAAAAAGAAAATCTAACTTAATTAAGCATTAATAAATATTAGTTTGAGCAACAATGAAATTCTCAATTGTGGGCTAAATGAGTTTAAGTTTTTAAGCGGAATAAACTTGGGTCAGACGGGGCCGAGCTAATTTCTCTCCACAATCTTCTAAAACAACCAACTAGTAATTGAATAGTTTCATAATAACTCGTCTGGCTCTAATTACTTTATCAGGCCCAGATAACCTTCTCTGTTAATTTGTTAATTCCATGAGTATTAACCGGTAATCTAAAATATTAATCATTTTAGAGGTTCAAGTTATTAATAGCATGCTCCTGACATTTTAATGTAATTAATTAATTTGATGACTTTAACAATAACTATAGTCGCAGAGCCATTAAACAGTGTCCCAGCTCAACAAAAACGGCATTTGGGTCAAACGCGGTTACAGCCGTCGAAATTCACGTCGAAAACTTACCTCGAATGGATTCAATATTTAATCCTCTTTTCAAAGTTCGGGAAAAAGATTAGTGAAAGACATTAAAGGTTGGCTTTCTAGTGGGAACGTGGCGGAACTATTCAGAGGAGTGGGCAATCTTCTGTGTGGTTTCCGATGTGAGCGGCGCGTGAATGGTGGCCAAATTGCCAGCGAAGGGCTGACTCATTCCAGCCACAGATTGCGCTGATTCACTTCACTTTACTCCACTTACATTTTATCTAGTGATCCCATTTAGAAGATAAAGTATTCAGTGTAAAAGATTTTTTTTATTATGTTATCTTCACATATAAAAATTGCCAGGAAAATTGATTTGATGCCTATCATGTTGGGATTTAACTATAAAACGTATGATGTTAATCAAATAAAGGTATGTTTTATCAAATTAAAACACGTTACTGCAACGTGTCATGGCACTCTCGTTAAAAATTACGTAAATTGGTTGATAGATACATTGCAGGTACAAACACAAATAGAATCCCAATCAATTTGTCTAAACCCTCGCATGCGATCCACTTACCTATTGGACAGTTAACACTATTTTGTAATTAGCACAGCTCACTAACGCAAATGACTGCAAAACAAAACAATAGTATGGGCTTTAAAAGTCGTTAGTATGGGCGATTCGTTCGTCCATACTAGCAATCATGCATAACACGCATATATCGTGTTCTCGTGACAACTGCATTTAGCTTTCTTAAACAACATTAAAAGAAATCAGCGTGTTTTAAGCATAACATGAAATAAATACCAACTTTTAATTGAATTTAACATCTTGAACAGGTTTTAACTATAAACTTGTTATAAAAATAAGATTTTTGGGATTTTCGATCTCAAATAGCAGCCAGTTAATAAAATTGTAGAAAAAAAAAATAAAAAAAAATAATAAAAAATAATAATAAATTGTAAAAATGCTCAGGATGTTATTTCCCTTATGAATACAATACTTTTTTTTTCTGTCCGGTACTTTAATTTTTGGTTATAAAATGTTCGACACTCGAATGATGTCCTTTACTTACGTTTTTTGCAATTTGAATTTCGCGGGCTAACCTGGCGCTTCCCCCTAAAAAGTCGCTATAGTCCGTTATAAAATTTCATTTAACTGAAATGAAATCCATGATTGAATCAATTACAATTTGCATAACACAGCAAGAGGAGTGACAATAACATTCCATTTTATTCGACAACGAGTTCAATCCTACTTGATCTAGGCTTGACCCATAAAAACTTCGGCGCCGCGAGAAAGAATGGTTAGGGGTTTCCAGTTATATCCAGTTAGTTCGGTCTCCGCCACGCTTTAAACCGTGCCACGAAGAAAGTTTTAAAACCTCACAGCGAATAGTCTCGAATACAAATTCCGAATGAAACTCTCTCGATGCGACCAAACAAAAATTGAACGACTCGAAACAGAATTTGTAGTAAGTATGAGAGCCTCATAAATTACAACGGCTTTTTATTTTTCTTCTTAATTGTTCTTAACAAATTTATGAAATTTACGCTTACGTGGGGGAGATTTATGGTGATCCAGGTCTAAGGGTACGAATTTTATAGAGCCTGAATTTGGAAGAGCTTATTGAGAATTAAGTCCTCTCGGTTTGCGAAAAATTATTGCTGTAAAAGTTTACTTGCCGCAATTTCACATTTGTGGCTAACTTTTATCTTTGAATAAAATGGAAGTGGTTAAATTGTATTCGGGTACTTGTAAGTTTTATTCCTACTTGAATTAATGTAGCTTAAACTGCTTTGGGAATAATTAATTTAGATTTGAGTTAAATCGGATAATAAAGCTCACTTTGCCCATAACGGCCGCGACTTACGAATTGTAGGTCGTAGGTTCGAACCCAGACAGGCGCTTTACTTTGTGTAAATTATTTCATCACCACTGCTCTCAAAACGGTGAAGGAAAACATCGTGAGGAAACCGGCATGTTCTAGAACCAAAAAAATTCGAAGACATGTGACATCTACCAACCCGCACTGGGCCGACGTGGTGGATTACGGCCCACTCCCTCTCACCGAGAGGAGGCCTCAGCCTCAGGTTATCAGCCTATAATGTTCCCACTGCTGGGACACATCCCATCATCACATTATGGTGGCCCATAATCGCAGTAGACCGGGAAAGAGGAAAAGAGGGAAGGGGCCTTTGCCCTGCAGTGGGACAACACAGGTTTATAATAATAACTAGCTTCTGCCCGCGACTTCGTCCGCCTGAAATTCGTACTTTCGTCTAAATATTTCGAAAATATGTAATACGTTTTATGATCTTATCATTTATTTAGATAAATAAGTATTCGAGCCAAGTTTATAGATCAAAGGGTTTTTTTGTAACAGACCCACTAACTAATTCACCTTTCAAACAAAAAAAACAAAATCAAAATCGGTTCATTCCGTTCGGGAGCTACGATGCCACA